>ML787069.1:0-27832 GCA_009831015.1 Picea engelmannii
ATCCTGGTGCTCTCTCATAAAACAAATCTGAAGCTATCATTCTCATTTAGTATGGCTATATGTTGTGTTCTATTTATTTTAAATAATCGGCAACCATCTTACTTCTAAACAATTGAAACATTACTTATAAAATAATTTTATTTTAATTATCATATGTGGTCTAAGTTTTCTGTTAGAAGTTGTACATGACAGTGAGGAAAAATCAATAAGCACCTTATTTGGGGGAAAACAATAAGAAAACTTTCATAAACTAACAAGAATATACATGTTTCTTCTAAAAATATTTGCAAAACTCAAAAGGAAAGTGTTGCTATCAAAGAAACCTAATATGTACAAAAGTAGATCAGTGAAGGTGATCAAGAGAAGTATATTTTAAGAATGTGACCATTGACAGGGAGCTCCTCCATGTCTCCCTCTAATGTTTTGAGTATGAAAGTTTCTGATCAAATATTCTCATGAATTTGATATGGTCCTAGCCATAACTTTTGGAACTCATTGCAGTTTCTCTTCCTTCATTGGATTTATCCCATTTAAGAATCAAGTATCCTTCCTAAAAATATTTATTTCCTACAAAGGCTTTTTCAAACCATTTTTTGATCAATCCTTGATGTTGCATTAATTTATTTTTAGATTTGTCCCTATATTCTTCTAATTTGAGCAACATATTTAGTCTTTGTTGCATTATTAGACATTCTTTGTCTTGGACAAATTGAGATAATTGCAGAGAAGGCATGAAAGTATCATTTGGAAAAACAACCTCTTGTCCATAAACCAAAAACAAAGGAGAATCTCCTAGAAAATATTTTGGTGTTATTTAGTCAACCTACAAGGCAATAGGAAGGGCTAAGTGCCAATTCCTTTGGTGTTATGTTACAGTGTTTTTAATAATTTTATCATATTTTTATTCGTGGATTCAACTATCCCATTACCCTGAGGATATCAATTAGATACATACTTTACTTGGATATTATTCTCAAGTGCATATTCAATCAACTTTAACAAAGAAAAATATTTGGCATTGTCAAACACTAAATTTTTTGGAACACCAAATCTTGTTACAATATGAGATTCGAAGAAAGATATTACTTGATTTTTGTTCACCATCTTGAGAGGAAATGCTTCAGTCTAGTGTGTGAAATAGTTTGTGGAAATTAGGATGTGCTTGTGTATATGGGAGGAGTTAGGATTAATCTCTCCTATAACATCTAAACGACATTGTTGGAATGGACGTTCAATTGAAACAGGTTGAAGATGAAAGGCAGGTTTCTTTTCCCTTCCAGCTGACTTATGACATTCTTGGCACTTCCTAGCATATTCATGAGAATATATGAATAATGCAGGTCAATATCAACATGTTCTGATAATTTTGTGTGTTGTGGTGTCTCCTCCAAAATTTCCTCCATCTGTACCATCATGTAGTTCAAATAGGACTTTTTCTGCATCATCTTTCTCTAGGCATCTCAAAAAAACACCATCATAGTTCTTCCTAATTAATATCCCCTGAACAAGATGGTATTGAGATTAATTGAGCCTAAGAGCTTTGTTCCTTTTTGGTTCCATGTATTGTGTAGTTTTTACATGAGTCAAATGGTACTTCATATTATAATACCATGGATCAGTATTGATAGGGATATAGGAAAATTTATTTTCCAACAAGTTCTAATCTTGATAAAGTTCATCCTCATCATTTTTATTCCTTGTTTATTCAACTTCCAACTTCCAGAGTCCTTTTCCTTTAACAATATTTGTGGTTCTTATGTCTAATTCATATTCTTGTAAATTTTTCATCCAATTAGCTATTTTGTCTCCCAAATCCTTTTGAACCAAGAGGTTCCTCACAACAGGGTAAGGTACCAAAACTTTAGTTCTATATTTAAGTAGATATGGTTTGAAATGTTTGAGTGCTTTAAAGACTACATAAGATTTATTTTTTTATTCTTAGTAATCGAATTCTACTCCTTGCAGCCTAGACTCATAAAATCAATTGGGAATGTATTCTCTTCATCATTTTTCTAGGTGAGGACTATTGCAAATGCAATATCAGAGGCAAATGTATAAAGTATTAAATATTTGCAAAAATCTGGGCCCATCAATGTTGTATCTTTACTTATTTCTTCCCTGATATTTATGAATGATTTATTTTCTTTGGGGATCCATTTATAATAATCATTCTTCTTTATCATATCTTGCAGAGGTTTAACAATTTCTGCAAAGCTTAGAGAAAACCTCCTCACAAAAAAAAAAATCACAAGGAATGACTGCATGATTTTTTTATTATGGGGACATGGAATATTTGAAATAGCTTTAGTTCTTTCAGGTTCTATAATTATCCCCTCTTTAGATACAACAAACCCCAATATGTTTCCTTCATTTACTGCAAAAATGGGTTTCTTAGGATACATGGAAATACCATATCCTCTGCATTTGTTAAATATTTTTCTCAAGCGAGACACATGACCATTTTTGCATTTGGCTAGCATAGTAACATCATCAAGATACACCACCACACAGTTGTCAATTAGTCATATGAATGCAATATCCATGGCTCTTTTAAAATTGTCCCCTACATTGATTAGTCCGAATAACATTTTTTATATGCATAAGTTCCCCATTTTGTTCAGAAAGCAGTGAATTGATCATCATGGGAAACTAGTACTTGATTATAACCATAAAAACCATCTAATTGGGATATCATTTTATAACTTGAGACACATTGAAAAAAAAATGCATGTGTGGTACAGGATAATTATCCTTTTCATAATCCTAATTCAAGTTTATGAATTCAACACACAATCTAATATCTCCATTACTTTTCCTTACATGTACTAGGTTAGCTATCCATTGGGAGTGTATGACTAGAAATATGATCCTTTCTGCCAAGCGTTTATTCAGTTCTACCTTTACCAAAGGTTCCAAGTTAGCATGCATCTTTCTTAGTTTTTATTGAAAAGAATTTGTTTGAGGTTTCATGGGGATGATATGTTGAATAATATTGGTGTCATATGTCTTGATATCATCATATGCCCAGGAAAAACTATCTTTGTATTCCTTGAATAGACTGATAAAATATTGTTTCTCAGTTGGAGAACAATTCTTTCCAAGGTTGACATTTTGTGGTGTGCTACTCATCCTAAGATTTATCATTTCAATCTGCATGGTTGAACTGTTTATTTTGAAGTTTGTAACTTTTTTGAATTTTTATTGGAGATCATAAAGCTTTTCAAGCCTTAACATAGTTTTGGGGGTGTTGTTGATTGAAGTGATTTTTCTTCTCATTACTTGATCTGTTGAGTCTAGTGAATCATAATTCACCTCTTGATCATGTTGGCCCACATTAATGACAGAATCTTTAAAATTGTCTTCAAGATGTAGAAAAAATATGATTTGTTGGTCATTATCAAAGACTCACAAATTTGTTATGTTTTTAGGAAATAAGGGCTTGTACAATCATTCCACAAAAAATATATCAGGCATTATTCCTTCCAATGGAATTAGTTTAGATGCAATATTTGATAATAAATTTGCATCATAATTTAATGAATGAGGATCAAGACTAATATTAAATGCATCAAAGTTTTTAATTGTATCCCATACCTCCCGCTGGTAATGTTTAAGGTGTTTGGAAAGGAAATGGATAGTGTTTCTTACCTTTCTTATCACAATCTCTGAATCACCAAATAACTTTATATTTTTTACATTCATGTCCACTATGTTTTTCAGTCCTTGTATGAGAGCTTCATATTCAACAGTGTTATTAATGCATTAGAATTCAAGTCTACATGCAATTAAAGTTCTTATGCCACTAGGATCCTTTAGTATGTAGCTAGCACCTACACCTTCGAGAGACTTGGATCCATCAAAGAATAGATTCCACATGTTAGGATAACCTTTAGATTTAGTTTGGGACTCAATGCTTATTTTATTTTCTGATTTTTTTGTGTTGGTAGAAATATGTACATCTAAGTTATTTCTAAAAACTATATTAGTCTATACATCATGGTTAGTGTCAGTTTTAACTACTATATTACAGTTGGCCTCAACAATCTGAGTGCAATGAAGAATTTCAAATTGTCCGAATGATTCTACCTGAGGAGAAATTTTGGCATTATGATTTCCAAAAAAAGAATCATAAATGTAGTTTCCCATAATATAATGATTGAACAATATGGGTTAATTGGGACCATTTAAATATATTTCCACATGTTTCATATATTGTTTCATTTCTACCATGATTTGATTTGGATTTTCATTGTAAGGTATCCATAGGTGTGACCAATCGGTAGCAAAGTATCCATTCAATGTATAAATTCAATCCATGCTCAAGAGTAATCCATATGTATCTGGGATGTCAACATCTATGATATCAATTGAATGATATACCTTTGGATTGGATGCTAATATTATCAAGAAATTATTTAATTCCCCTATGACCTTGACACTTGACCTGTCTAACTATACGAATTGGATATCATATTCCTCATGTTTGGAATTAAGTTTCTCGCAAACTTTAAGGGGCATAACAGTTAAAGAAGTTCCTGAATCAACCATGCAACTATGAACATTTCTATTAAAGATTTCAAAAGTTAACAAGAAGGGTGGAGTGTTAGAATTTGATCTTTTTCCGATGAGGGATGGTGTAACATCCCCATTTTTAACTCCAAACTAGCGATGGTATTGTAAATATAGCATGTGGTCGAGAGCCAAGCAATGTATATTGTAAATGTGGTGTATGGCCGAGAGTCAATATGTAAATGATGTAAATTGAAATATAATGAATGAAATGCATCACCAACTGCAGATGGAGATTAGGGGTTAAGTATCCACAAGAGAGGGTAGGGATCCAAGGGGGATATTTACCCATATCTATTAAACCAAAACCCATTTCCTGTTTTTCTCAAAATTATCCTTGCCATGAACCTTCCATTAGTTGTTGAGTGTTCTAGAGCCCAATCATTGAATTCATGTAATAGGGTTGGTGTGAGAGTCACTTCCCATAGTTATTGAGAGCATGTGGACCAACTACAATCATCTTGGGGAAGATTTCAAGTCAAGCAAGAATGAGAAGGAGAGGAAATGTGTATGGGTAGGGGACCATTTTTTACACATTTTTCATGTTTTTGCATAGAGAGTTGTTTTTACATGGAGTTTTCTAGCTAGCAATGGAGTTCTAAGTGTGGGAGCTTGTAGGAATCTATTTTGGACATGTTTGGCCATTGTTCGGAGCTAGAATTTTATGGGTAAATAGGTCGTTTTCCTGGGAGTGACGAGCTATTCGAAATTCATCCAAGAAGCATGTGTTTTGGTTGGTGGGTGAATTTGTGTAGCAGCTGTAAAATTTCTGAAGTCCCAACAAATAGAATTCCTTCCCAACCTATGTTGGAAGCCAGGGAGGGGAGTGGAAAGGCCTGTGGGACTGAGACCAATGAAGGGGGATTTCATCCCTTGGGTTGTGTAGGTTGAGGGGAATTTTTTTGGTGGACTTGAATTAGCCGAGAGTTTAACTGTTGAAAGGGGGACATTAGCTAGCCTTAGGGACCTCCGTCTCTTGTGGATTCATAGCCCCAGCTCGCGGGTGTCTTGTTGTTGAGAACTGAAAAAACAAGTGTTGTGTTAACTCATGTATAATGATGATATAACTAATGTGCAATTTACTCTGAGTTACATTTGGTTATTGTTTCTTGCTGTGAGAAGAAAGATGCATTCATATATTTATTTTATGGTTGAATGTTGTTGTTTGTATTTAATTGTTTTTGTGCACAGTGAGAGTAGTTTTACTTATGTTTTTATAGATCATGGAAAACTAAATGAATTTATATTTCATGTTGTACGTTAATTTTTTCATTTTAAATTGGTATCGAAAGTTTTTATTGGGTCATTTTAGTAGTGACGTGACCCATCTAGGGGTTGGGTATGTTACAAAGTGGTATCAGAGCTACCGGTTCAACATTGGACCTGTATGGGCCAAGAACCAGTGTGAATTTGGATATATTCGTTGTTACAGACCTTGGTCTGAGTGAATTGGGAAAAATGATGGAAAACCATAGTGAAAATCTCAAATTTCATGGGAGAAATTGAGATTAGTTTCCCATAATTTTCTGAGACATTTCAATGGTGTCGAAGGGCCATATTACAGAGTTAAATTTGTCCTGTAAGGACAAATTTCATGTTTTAATGGAGTTCGACGGAGATGGGAGAGTTTAAATAATCGACGACCAATATCACTTTTGATCTTGTGGTTGATGACCCAGATTCATTTTAATAAATTTAAAAATTTCTAAGGATTTTGAAGTTTGGCAAGGTTTCAAGATCGACGGTTGAAATTCAATTCAACAGTTAGAAGTTAAAAGATATCGACGGTCCATATTCACCTAGATTATGCTTGAAATTTTACTAAGCATTGAAGTTCTCAAACTGAATTCATCGATGGTCGATGGTAAAATTGATGAGATTTACAGGGAGTTTTAAGTTTTTCGGTAGAACTCATCGATGGCTAATGGTCGAATCGGCAAGTTGGGTGAAGAATGGGTTCATCTAGAAGGAATATTTGATCACCGACAATCGATGGCTGGGAATCGATAGATTTTGGCCAAAATTTTCTAAGTGTCAAGGTTTTCCAACAAAAAATTTTGATGGTCGATGGTCTGCGTCGGCCTAATTCCGTGAATCATTTTTGACCGCCGATGGAAATCATTGATGGTTGAGGTGTTTTGGAACAAGAGACAAAACTCGTTGATGGGTTGATGGTCAGGCGTTGATCGACTCGACGAGGAGTTCAGGTCATCCAAGAGAATCAACTGATATCCAATGGAGGAAAGAGGATGATGATGTCATCATCCACGTGACATGCCATTTCAGCAGTGCCATGTTATCCAACAAAAGTGGCCAAGGAAGATGGTCAGGTCGGCTAGTTTGGGGAAGTGTTTTCAAAAATTGGAAGAGATCGTCGATTGCAGATGGGTCGATGGTCGGCATTTGGTTGAATCAAAAGGAAGTTACATTCACCAATGAATATATTCAAATTTTGATAGTCTAATCGTCTAATTTAGTGATGTGCGCAAATCGGGTGTCAGGGAAATGGATCGACGGTTGACGATCGGATCGGTAGTTTGGGAAAAAAAATTGTGTGGCCAAATGAGGATGACAATCATTGATGGTCAATAGATTCATATCAATGATTTTTGTTTCTCTTTATTTTATATGAACGGGTAATATTTTAAGATTTGTTAACACATTAAAACAATCAATTTTTCTACGGAATTTTGTGGTTTTTAAAGGTCATTAACTTGCAAGACATTTTTGAGGCACTAAACAACGTTTTTATCCAATAAAAATTCATGAGTATAGAATGTAAGAAGGAACACTATATATTTATATATCAAGTAAAATAACTCACATATATCTATCCAACGATCTAAACGGTTCACAAAACGGAGCTCGTATGAGAAAGTTACAGCCAAAACAGTAAGGGTAAAATTGTGGCACCAGATTTACTTCCGAAAAGTATAACTCCATGCTCAGAAGTCTATTTGGGGCACATGAGTAGTCGATGGAAATATTATGACCCATAGAAGCTATCGGTGGAGTCAGAATTGGTTTATAGGTACCTAAAATGTGATGGGAGTGAAAGATGACACATGTAGCATATAGGGATAAATTGGGTAAAACAGTTAAAACTTCTTTGAGCCATAACTTTCAGCTCAGAGCTCATATTTGAGAAAACAAATAGTTGTTGGAAACGTCTTGAGAAGTAGAAGACACGTGTCTACTCATAATTCTTAATTAGGTGTCATATTTTCTCAGAAAGTGATAAAATTTATTGTTATAGCAGTAAATGAGTGGAAATTGTAGCATGTGGATGTTGTAACTTTTCACTCAAAACTCGGAATAAGGCATGAGTACAACCATTGGAAAGATATTCCAGAGAGGAATGTATTGAAGGAATAATATTACATAATAATGAATTAATACTCTTCATAATTTGAAATGAATAATGAATTTTAATCTAATTGATAAATATTTTGCAATATGTTTAATTCTAACAACAATTATTGCATGCACATTTTTTTAGAATTAGAGATATAGAAAAGCATAATTTAGTTCCTACATGAGAACTAGAGATATGGAGGATGATAAATGGTATTACATCCATGAAGAAGAATTTATAGGTCTACATGTCAACATGGGTAATGTTGAAACCGAGTCTAATGGAAGAAGATACATGCAGGAGCTTGTAACTATGAGAATATTGCAAAAAGAAGTGAAGATATATAGGTCCGATAATGAGAGGATCATGAAGGCTCAAGAAGAGATACTTAAAAGCCTAAATATGTTATAGAAACAAGTTAACAATGATATAGGCACAAGTCAAGAAGCTAGTTCCAAACAAGTGGAGATGTTTAAGTTTCATGATAGGAGATATGATCATGGAGGATATAGTCGATCAAGAAGTATTAGAAGACATCAACATCATCATTCCCTAGGGTACTCGACCAGAAAAAAAAAATATGCATGCTCAAGGTTGAAAATAAGTCCAAGTATATCTCATGTCAGGCATCGGAGAAGGATACATGGATCAAATAGCTTGCAAGGGGAATTGAGAAAAATCAAGCCACCATCATTTGATGGAGAAAACAAGAAAGGTGAATATGCGGAATCATGGTTGTTAGGAATGAGGAGATATTTCCAATTTCATAACTACTCATCAAATGCAGAAGCTAGAATTGCATATTACCACCTTCAAGGGAAGGCATCTATGTGGTGGGACCGAATGAAGTAGGTTAAGCACCTTGATGAGAAACAAATTTCTTGGAATCAGCTCAAGAAATATTTTCAATAGTAGTACTTGTCAGAGAAATATTGTGACAAGAAGATGCAAGAGTTATTTGAACTCAAGCTTGGGAACATGACCATGGATGAATATGAGAGAAATTTATTGGAAATTCTCAGTTATGTGAGCTTCATCAAAGATGAGAAGGTAAAAATTCATAGGTTCCTAAATGGTCTTCCATCCTTTTACTTGGAAAAAATTCAATTTGATGAAACTAGGAATTTAGAAGAAGCATTAAGAAAGGCCAAGTATTTGTATGAGCTGAATAGAGGAAAGCCAAATTTCCAAAGGACATGGGTCGATGAAAAGAATAAAGGAAAGATGGATAAAAGGAAGGAAGGATTCAATACACCTTTCATAATAAATAGATCTCAATCATATCAGCAAGGGAATCCATCTCAAGGTGATCAGAAAATGAAATATTCCTTGGGAAAGAGGATAAGGAAGTAGCCCATAAAGTGTTAGGGATGTGAAGGATATTCACATGTATAAATATTTTCCTCACCAAGGAGATGAGATGAAGATTTTTCATAGCATCAAAAAGGATGAGACATTAGAGGACATGGGAAAAAGCATGTCAAGGATCTATGAAGACTTAGACAATAGACAAGCAAACTATCAATCCCACATAATTGAAGTGCAAGGTAAGATTGATAATCAGTCCATAACTATTTTAATTGATTCTAGAGCTAGTCATAGCTATATAGATACAAATATAATTGCAGTATTTCAATTGAAGAAAAGTAAGCATGAAAATTATTGGTTAGTTCAGCTAGCTATTGGAACCAAGAGAAGAATTAATGAGCTTTTTAAAGAATGCCCTATAAATATAAATGGAACTAACACGAAGGAATATTTGAACATCATATCACTTGGGTATTATGATTGCTTTATTGGTATGGATTGGATAGAAAATCATTGTGCTATTTTAGATTGGTATAACAAGGTTTTCACATGTATGTATGAAGAAGGGATATCAAAGACAGTGCCAGGTATTCCAAGGCCTATATATGTTCGAGAGATTTCATCATTGCAGCTGAAAATAAGTTTTAGAAAAGGGTGCTAGATATGTGCATCCCATATGGAAGATCCAATGAAGGATAAGGATCCAAGTCTCAAAGATTATCCAGTCTTGAAAGAGTATAAAGATGTATTTAAGGAGTTAATAAGATTTCCACCAAAGAGGGACATAGATTTCTCAATTGAATTAATGCTTGGAGTTGCCCCAGTATCTAAGAATCCCTACAGAATGAGTACACCAAAGGTAAAAGAGTTGCAAATGCAACTACAAGAGTTGTTAAAGAAAGGGTACATATGCCCAATCGTTTCTCCTTGGGGTGCCCCAGTTATTTTTTTCAAGAATAAAGATGAAACATTGAGGTTATGTATTGACTTCATACAGTTGAACAAGTTTACAGACAAGAATAAATACCGTTTTCCAAGGATTGATGATATTTTTGATCAACTGAAAGAAGTAAATATATTCTCCAAGATTGACTTGAGGTCAGGCTATCATCAAGTGAGAATAAAAGAAGAAGACACTACCAAAACATCCTTTAGGACAAGGTATGGACACTGTGAATTTGAGGTGGTGCCTTTTGGTTTGAAAAATGCACCAGATACATTTATGTGTGTGATGAATGGGGTGTCCAGATATTTCCTAGACAAGTTTGCAATTTTGTTCTTGGATGATATTCTTATCTATTCCAAGACAGAACAAGAGCATGAGTGACATTTGAGGATGGTTCTACAAGTGTTGAGAGAGCACCAATTGTATGCCAAATTGAGTAAGTGCACTTTCTATCAAAATTAGATCCCTTATTTGGGTCACATTGTTTCAAAAGAGGGCATAGCAGTGGATCCAGAAAATATTGAAGAAATCAAGAGTTGGCCAACTCCAATGAATATTTTAGAGGTTAGATCATTTATGGGTCCATTTGGTTATTATACGAGATTCAATGTGGGATTCTCCAAAACTGCACATCCAATAACATCTTTGCAAAATAAAGGAGTAAAGTTTGAGTGGAGTAACAAGTGTGAAGAAAATTTTCAGTGCTTAAAGGATTTTTTAACCAATGTACATATTTTAAAAGTTGCAGATCCAAAGGAGGATTTTGTTGTGTGAACAAATGCATGAAAGAAAGGGCTCGGTGGAGTCCTTATGAAAAATGGACATCTAATTTGTTATGAGTCCACAAAATTGAAGGAATGAAATAAATTATGCCACACATGACTTAGAGATGGTAGTCATAATACATTCCTTAAGTATGTGGAGGCATAACCTCATGGGAAGAAAATTTGAATTAAGGACAGACCATAGTGGTCTGAAATGTTTGTTTGAACAACCAACACTAAATTCTAGACAAACTAGATGGATCAAATTTATTAGTGAATATAACTTTGATATTGAGCACATAAAGGGAAAAGAGAATAAGGTGGTTGATGCACTCAGCATAAGGGTGCATAAAATGCATGATACAACCATTAGTATGTACAAGAAATATTTAAAAGATAGAATTTTATATTTTGAAACTGCAGACCAGCATTATGTGCAAGTCAAAGAAAGATTACAACAGAATTATATACAACAGAAATGTAAGGATTACAAGATGGAAGAGGATGGAATCCTCTTATTTCGAAATAGATTTTATGTTCCCAACTCTCAGGTTTTGAGAAATTTGGTTCTAAGGGAGATATTTAATGTGTCATATGCGGAAAATCCACGATATCATTAAACTATTACAGCAGTGAGAGGCCAATATTTTTGGCCTGGAATGAAGAAAGATGTCACTAATTATTTGTCCAAATGCATGGAATGTTACAAGGTAAATTTTGAGCATAGATGTCCAACAAGATTGTTGCATCCATATCCCATTCCTAAATGGAAATGGGAATTTTTTACTATAGATTTTATTACCAAATTTCCTAGGACAGCAAGGCAACATGATTCCATCATGGTAGTGGTGGACAAACTCACAAAGGATGCACATTTCATTACGGTAAAAGTAACTCACAAGGTGATCCGGATTTAGGAGAGGAACAAACTGATTAACAAATTGAATACAATAAACATGGAGATAGCAAGAATGACACAAATATCCAGTGAACAATATCTTCTATTAAATAATGAAATAGGTTGAAACTGTAAAACTGCATAACTGAAACTTGCTCGAATGGTGGTAGTTATCACTAAGAAGAGACATGGATTCTACATGCATATGTCTGAGCAGAATGGATTACAATGAGGCTCTAGAGGCCCTTTTCATATTACTCATGAATTTCAAAACCCTAAAAATACAAAAACCTAACCCTAGAAGGTGAAACGCCAAAAGTCATGTGGGCCCTATGGGTAAGTTGGTATAATTTGGTACCTCAACTTCCTAGGGTCGTAACTTTTGCATACGACCTCTGTTTTAGGCGCATAATAGCCCGTTGGAAAGGTATTTCAGAGAACTACACATTTCAACATAAAACTCTAACTCCATCTACTTTCTGACTATGGAGAGACAAAAAAAAATATTTGGGGCCCCAAAACAGCCCTGAAAGTACATCAAGATGTGTTGACATGAAAACTTACAAAATAATCTATTTGGATTAGGCGAGAGGCCACCCATATCCACCTGCAGAATGTGTGGGGCTTCAAACATCCACATAAGTGTAGAACTCACAATTATAAAGCAGTATAGAAGGACGTGCTGAAAAAATGGACACGATGAGCCAGTTGGAAAAGGTGGGTGGCCACCAATATCCACCTGGATCAATATTCCCCCATTAGGAAGAAATGGTCTCCATTGTGTTGACTTCCACCATCACATGAGGAAACTTCTTTTGGATTTGGCCTCGAGTGAGCCACTTGCCTTGGTGTAGGAGTTTCCCTGCCTTGACAACTCAATAAAGTTGGATCTATTGTTGGTGAGTTCCCTTGACCTGTGTGTCCACGATATGATCGGTGGATGCTTGTTCCATATAGTCAGGGTTGATCTATGTTGCCATCAGTTGTTTGGCGATCTCAGACGTGTCCAATAATGGTGGAAAATATGGTCGAAGGAGGTCCACATTGAATAATGGATGCAGACCAAGGAAGGGTGGAGTATTGAGCTCAAAAGAATTTCTACCCACGGCCTTGGTGATGATGTAAGGCCCATAATGAAGTGGTCGAAGCTTCCGATGGGGCCCGATGAGACGCTCCTTCTGAAAATGTAACCAAACTTTATTGCCAACCTGAAACTGGTGTGGTACCCTGTGTTGATCATGGCGTTACTTGTACTTAGCATTGGATTTCTATAAAATATCCTGGGCCTGTTGGCGGATGTGCTAAATCAACTCAATGAATCTGGTGGCTTTGTCGATCACAGACTGATCAGGGGAAGCGTATGTTTGTGCGGTGGAAAGAGGAAGTGAAACATCAATGGGTCCCAAGGTTTGGAATCCCAGACCCACCGAAAATGGTCTATCGTCGATGGAACTATGGAGATCCATGTTGTATTTGGGTTGGACATATGGAAGACTCTCGCCCAATGTACGGGGATTCTTATAATTTTACATGCGCAGGATGTGCACAATCATCCGATTGATGACCTCAGTTTGGCCATAGGTTTGGGGGTGGAAAGCAGTGGATTTTTTGAGCTTGGTATCCAACAGAGACCAGAGACTCGACCAAAACGTGTTGAGGAACCTGTTGTCTTAGTCGGAGATGATGGTCTGTGGTATCCCAAAGTGGACCCAAACTCGTTCGAAGAAGAGCTTGAAAGTCTCTGTCACTGTGACATTCTTCTTACAGGCTATGAGAATGGCCATCTTCAAAAATTGATCAATGACCACAAACACGCAGTCATTCCCATTCTTGGTGGACGACAAACTAGACATGTAATCCTTTGAGATGGATTCCCATGGCTTCTTGGGAATAGGAAGAGGGGTGTATAAGCCTTGCTTCTTGATGGTTGGCTTGGAAATGACATAGGTAGTGAAAGATCTGATATACTTTCTGACATCATGTCAAAGTTTTGGCCAATAAAAATGTTTCAGAAGAATGGCCACAGATTTCTCTACGCCAAAGTTTCTTGCCACCTGACTGTAGTGGGCTTCCCAAATCAGCTTTGCACGCTCACTTGTAGGGACATGGAGATGGCCCAAATTCCATAAGAGTTTTTCCTAAATGTGAAAATTAGTGACAGTGTCTCATGTACCCAAGAGTTGATATGTGGTGGCGAAGTCTAAATCTTGTTGATAAAGTTTTGGCCACTCTGATGCTCCATGTCCAAAAGACTAGAGCACAGTGGTGAGTGCAGCCACGGGAGTCTGATTAAGGTAGTCAGCGACGTAATTAGAGATACATGTCTTATACTTGATGTTCAGATGGAACTACTGCAGGTAGGTGGACCACTTATGATGGCCTTCATTCTGCAATTTCCCATATGTCTGTATGAACTGCAAAGGCTTGTGATCAGTGTGTATGATCATCTCTTTCCCCAGAATGTAATGTTTCCATTGATGGCAGGCTTGTACAATGGAATACATTTCCTTTTCATAGGTGGGGTATTTTCGGACAGTATCAGAGACTGCCTCACTATGGTATGCCATAAGATTCTCATGTTGAGTGATAATTGTGCCCACAACATAGTCATATGCATCAGTCTCAATCTTGAATGGGTGTTGCAGATCGGGAAAGGAGAATACTGGAGTTGGGCACAAGTGATGTTTCAGATCATCAAATGCTCATTTATGCTCCTCCCCCCATACAAAATTGGCCCTACCACCACCCTTGGTCACATGGTTGAGGGCCCATGCAATATGGGAGAATCCCAACACAAACCGTTGGTAGAAATTGGCGAGTCCCAAGAAGCTCTGAAGATAGGTCATTGTGGTCGTGGCTGGCCAGTCACGGATGACTTGGATCTTAGTTGGATCAACATGTACCCCATGCGCATCAATAATGTAGCCCGGGTATGGACCCTATTCATGCCAAAAGATCATTTTTTCAAGTTTTCATAAAGCTTGTGTTACCGTAGAGTGCTCAAAACCTGTTGAATATGCCGCATGTGCTCCTCCCAAGTTCTATTGAAGATGAGGATGTCATCCAAATATACTACCACAAAGGAGTTGTTGAAGGGTCTCAATACATCATCCATCAACCTCATGAAAGTGGTTGGTGCATTTATTAATCCAAAGGGAAGGTTGTCTTCCAGACATCAGTTGGTTCGATGGGAACCTGGTGATATCCAGACTTCAGGTCAATCTTGCTGAAAAAATTTGCCCCCTTGAGTTGGTCAAGAAGGTCATCAATCCTGGGAATGGGGTAATGGTTCCTAATTGTTATTTTTTTTAAGGATATGTAATCAATGCAGAGTCGCCAAGTCTCGTCCTTCTTTTGCACCAATACAATCAGGCTTCCGCAAGGGGAGGAGTTGGGTCTGATGTGCCCCTTTTGAAGAATCTCTTGGATCCGATGCCTCATTTCATCATTATCCATCAGCGAGTCTTGATAGACTGGCCCATTAGGTAGAGGTGTTTCGTGGTTCAGATCAATGGGATTCTTGACTTGGCAGTTTGTCAGTAACCACGTAGGTGAGGCGAAGATGTCTTTATATTCTTCCACGATCCTATCCACTTGCGTATGATGCAAAGAGAGGCGTTGTGTAGAGGCCACGGATGTGGGGGATACCTTATACTTACTGTGAGCATGGATCACAAAGAATATGAACTTCCCAGTCTATGAAATGACCTTACTACATTGCTTAGCAGAGATTAAAGAAATAGCAGTAGGCGGTGACACCTATGGGATCCTATACAATTGTCTACCCAAAGTAATAATAACACTGCGAGGTCTAGGCTCATACATAGCATGACACTTCCACAAATATGGTTGTCCTAAAAGAACATCACAAACTTCAAGTGGAGAAATATCACATAGTAACTCATCTTTGAAAGGCTTGATGTCATAGGGCAGACAACATTGTTGGATGACACGGAGATCTCTTCCTTGACGAAGCCAACCGATGGTGTAGGTTTTTGGGTGCAGCATCATTGGCAAGTCCAGCTGCTTGATGAGCTCTGCTAAAATCAAGTTTTTTTTACTACCTCTGTTGATAATGAAATTAATCAGAGCCCCCTTGACCCACATCTGTGAGTGAAAGAGGCATTCCCCATCCTCTGGTTCTTTTGGTTCGCTTGGACGGACTTTGGTGGTAGTGATCATGGCACTGGGTTCATCATCGATAATTTGCTTCCCTCCTTCATGATTTGACTCAGAATTAGAATCGGCCTCTGACTCGAAAGCCTTCATCTTGGCCACGAGGGACTGCTTGGAGCGGAATTCATCGGTGTTGTGCCAAGGACTTTTATGGTACTCACACCATTTTAATTTGTCCTTCTTCGTCTTCTCATTTCCCTTCTTGTGTTGTGAATTGGACGAATTTTCCTAAGGGAGGACATATCGACTTGGTCCCTTGATTTATGGGTTGGGGATTCCTTTTCCCTACTTCGACTGTGAGGGGTTTGTAGATCCAAACTCTCATCGTTTTTGCTTAAATTTTTCTTCAATATTGACAGCGTATCTATAATCTGTGCCCAACGAGGCGATGTCTAGGAACTCCATTTATGTTTGAATGTATCTACGCAAACAACCAGGGTATTTGAGCACCAAATGACGCTCAGAATATTTGATACCCGATTTGGTGCGAGGGATAGAAAATATTGGTGAAGTTGGGTATTGTCTAGTCCTTTTCTTGATGTAGGGTGGTCCATCTGGTGTACCGGTCCTCGTAGCTTCCAACAGGGTAGTATTATTATTTGATGGCATCCCGAAAGGAATCCCATGTAGGGGCCACCACAAAAATTATAGATTCCTCCATGACCCTTTGCTCATAGTAAGTATCCCACCAGTCTTTCACATGGAGAATGGCCTTGAAGAGTGCAAAAGGGATCGTTTCCCTATTGGAAAAATTGTGGAACGAAAAATATCCTTTGATCAGATTCAACCATTTATCTACAACATTTGTATCTATCAGTCCTTCAAATAATGGAATATCAAAATTTACATGTACCTTGAAGGGGGTTGCATGGTCGCTTGATGAAGATGCTTCTCCCGTGGGAAACCATCGAAGGATCTGCATGAAATTGTTCATCATTTCATTCCTTTGTTGCGCGAAGGATTCCTCAAGCAAAATTTTAATAGGATCTCATCCTCCATCATCTTTATTTTCGTCTACCATGGGTTTTTGTCAAGCTTGGCGTGACCGATAGGTAATGGATCGATTGGTTCTAGTCCCAACTTCTTGTACCCGAACCTGTTTGGGGACATGCACGAAGAAAAATAAATGAAGAGCAGACTGCTCTGATACCACTGATTTGGATTTAGGAGAGGAACGAACTGATTAACAGATTGAATACAACAAACATAGAGATAGGAAGAATGACATGAATATCCAATGAACAATATCTTCTATTAAATAATGAAATAGGTTGAAACTGTAAAACTGCAGAACTGAAACTTACTCGAATGATGGTACCTATCTTTGAGAAGAGATGTGGCTACTACGTGCATTTGTCTTAGCAGAATGCATTACAATGAGTCTCCAGAGTCCCTTTTCATATTACTCATGAATGCCAAAACCCTAGACATGCAAAAACCTAACCCTAGAAGGTGAAATGCCAAAATTCATGTGAGCCCTATGGGCAAGTTGGTGTAATTTGGTACCTCAACTTCCTAGGGTCATAACGTTTTCATACGACCTTCATTTTAGGTGTGTGATAGCTCGTTGGAAATGTATTTTAGAGAAATACACATTGTGTTGTCAGAATTTGACTTCATCTACAATCTGATTGTGGCAAGCCAAAAAAACAGCGTTTAGGGCCCCAAAACATCCCTGAAAGTATAGCAAGATGTGTTGACATGAAAACATACAAAATAAGCCAGTTGGATTAGGCAAGAGGCCACCCGTATCCACCTGGAGAATGTGTGGGGATTCAGATAGACTTAGAAGTGTAGAACTCACAATTATAAAGCAGTACAGAAGGACGTGATGAACAAAAAAGGATACAAGGAGCCAGTTGGAATAGGTGGGTGGCCACCAATATCCACCTGGATCACAAGGCAGCCAATATTGTAGAAATTTACATGAGAGAAATTACTAGGCTACATGGTGTTCCTAAGGAAATAGTGTCGGATCGAGATCCCAAGTTCACTTCCAATTTTTGGAGGGAGTTGTTTAAAGGATTTGGGACAAATTTGAATTTTAGTACAACATATCACCTAGATTCAGATGGGAAGACAAAAAGAATTAATCGAATAACTGAAGATATGTTGAGAATGTATGTAATGGACAAGCCTTCAAAGTGGGAGGACTATATCCATTTAGTTAAGTTTGCATACAACAATGGGTATCAGGAATCATTCAAGAATAGCCTGTCTAAAGCATTGTATGACAGAAAATGCAACACACTACTAATTTGGGATAACCCAGTAGACAGAGTTATGATTGGGCTAGAATTATTAAAGGAAATGGAAGAACAAAGGGTAAAAATTAGGTAGAATTTAAAATTTTCCCAAGATCGGCAAAAGAGCTATGCTGATAGGAAGACAACAAATAGAGAATTCAAAGTGGGAAAGCATGTGTTTTTAAAAGTTAAAGCCAAGAGAAGCTCACTGAAATCGGAAAGTTACCCAAAGTTGGCAGCGAGATATTGTGGTCCTTTTGAGATCTGAGAAAATATAGGACCAGTTTCTTACATGCTAGAATTACCTACATCCATGAGAATTCATAATGTGTTCCATGGGTCTTGGTAAAAAAATATGTGCATGATCCTAATCATGTGACTGATTGGAATGTGATCCAAGTGGAACACGAAGGGGATTTCAAGTGAAACCAGTGTGCATCCTAGAACGGAAGATCAAAGTGCTTAGGAACAAATCTATAGGATTGGTAAAGGTTCAATGGACCTATTACGGTTCTGAAGATGCTACTTGGGAGCACAAGGAAGCCATGCAGGAAGCATACCAGCACATTTTTACAAATTTTGAAGAAAATTGAATGTACATTTGTACATAAGAGAAAGAAGACTCTACTTTGGCAGATGGAGTTCCTGGAGCCACAATTCTGAGATTACTTGTCCAATTGATGTGTGGGTTGAGGGGAAAGGAGAATTGTTGGTTGGAATTGTTGTGTGAGACATTAAGTTGCGGAATTATCATGTATTTTGATGTAATTTTTTTATATATGTATATGTGTAAACTATATGGTTATGTGCATTGAGGACAATGCAGTTTTTAGGGGGGGCGGGGGGAATGTAACATCCCCATTTTCAACTCCAAACTAACGATGTGTATTGTAAATATAGCATGTGGCCGAGAGACAAGAAATGTATATTGTAAATGTGATGTATGGTTAAGAGTCAATATGCAAATGATGTAAATAGAAATATAATGAATAAAATATATCGTCGGATACAGATGGACACGGATAGAGATTGGGGGATAAGAATCCACAAGACATGGTAGGGGTCCAAGGGGGATATTTACCCATATCTATTAAACCAAAAAATGTTTCCTATTTTTTCTCAAAATTATCCTTGCCATGAACCTTCCATTCATTGTTGAGTGTTCTAGAGCCCAATTGTTGGCCCTTGACCAAGTTTTGGATAACCTTGGTCATATTTGACCATTTTTGGGACTTCAACAGGCTGGTCGAAGACGGAGCACAAGGTGAAGCAAAGATTGCGAGATCTCGCCCTTTTTTAGGGATTTTAGGGTTTATGTAATGGGTATGGGATGTCAGCCCATAGGTTTTACCCATGTTTAGGCCCATTTTGTAATGTATAAATATATAGCTAAGCAATGCAAGAAGAGAGACGAGACCTAGTATAATTGACTTAGTGTGGACCTAGAGGCTTTGTGCATACTATGTGTTAAGACTTGCAGAGCTAAGTGCAAGTGATTGTAAGAAGATTGTGTGAAAACTGTAAGAAGGCTTTGTACTGTAACCTAACTCGGAGAAGGAGGGTTTGGTGAGGTGGGCGCAGATCTCCTGTCCTATCAGGAGTGGGTTTGTGGCTCTGTGCATGTAAGAAGATTGACAGAGGACAATAAAGAGGAAGAAGAGTTGGTGGGCGTAGCCTCACACTGAAGTGAACCATGTATATCATGTGTTGCGGTTGCTTTGTGCATTATGGTTGTTATGTTATTAATGTGAGGTATGCTTCATGCTGCAATCTGTAGGTTAGATGTATTTGATATAGTATCTTACTTCTTAGTGATAAGAATGAATGTTAGATCTGATCTATTTCTATGTGCTAAGTGCTTGGATGTGTTAGATATTGTCAAATACTACACTATTATGTAATTAGGGTTTCTTCCTACGATGCGAATAAGGGTTGAATACTAATGAATGTTAACTATTAAGTTCTTTGTTAAGTATTGTGATCAAAAATCAGTGTCTCGACTAGGTTGTAGACACTTGAGTCGTACAACCCCCCTACCTCTACCTCGGGTGAGAATTCATCTGCTTCACAGGTGTTTTCGAAAGGGTCGATAGTTAGGGTTTTGATGGTGCATTGTTGAAGCGTTGAACCCTGGGTCTTCCCCTGTGCCAAAAAATGGTTCCGTTGTCGGTACATGAAACTATGATTGTTGGGAACTGAAGAAAAGAGAAAGCTCTATGTGTAGATATGTTCATGTAGTGCGCAGTATTCTACTCGACTTGCGAATCTCTGTGCTAAGAAAGGAATCATATATGAAGAAAAGAGGTAAGATCTTAAATCTCTGTGCTCTGATCAAGGTAAGATAAGTGAAAAATTGTGTTCGGAAAGAATGGGTCTAGGTAAGTTGTATAGATTTTTTCCTAGTCTGAAAACTAGGGCACAACTAGAAGAAAGAATATTTGAAATGAATAGATCTAATAGAAGTAATGAAAGATATGTTATTCCTATGCATAGAAATGATTTTTGGACTAACAAATGGATGCAGGATCCTAGAAAGAAATTTTTGCAGGTTAGTTACTGTGATCCCAGTATGCAGTACAGGAAAGGTTGGGGATCATTTAAAATAAAGAGAGGATTAACCCTTTGTTATAGTTGCAGAAGACCGAGACATATTGCTAAGGAATGCCCTAGTAGAGGTCCTAGTTGTCTTTGTTTTAAAGCTGTGGATCATGAAGTTTTGGATTGCCCTAGAATGATTGCTAAAGTTGAAAAGATGTATGTGAGATAGGAAAACCTTGAGAAAAACCAAGACACTAAGAATATGCTAGAACAACAGAAAGAATCAATGACTATATTATTGCAGATGGAGGAAACATTGAATGATCATAGAGACATCAACTTGTCAGAGATCTTAAAAGAGAAGGAATGCATAGAAACAAGAATAGGAGATTTCGACATAGAATTTGTTCTGGATGAGGAAACACAAGTGAATATCATGACAGAAAGAACTTGGAAAATTTTGGGAAAGCCTGCTATGGTTCCTTCATTATGAGGAATAGGATTGTTTAAAGGAAAGTTGATAACCCTATGTGGAAGACTTACCTAGATACCTATGATTTCTCATGGAGCATCGACGAAAAAAGAATTTGAGGTCATTTATTTTGTTGAGAACAACACCCCATTTTCTCTTTTTCTAGGAAGAACCTGGATTGAGAAAGATCAAGTCCAAAGGAAAGAAGAAGAGGAAGCTCTAGAATAGAAAAAGAAAGAAGTAAGGGATTTTATGTCTAGGAGAATAACACACTTACTGGAAGAACAAGAGGACAAGTCGAATCTAATGAAGGCCAAAGACTCATTTTTCGAAGTTGAAAGAACACAAGAAGACTTGAAACACTTGTCCATACAGGAGAGTAGAGAACCTATTCAAGAAAGAGAAGAAGTATTACCCTCAAACCCTATGAAAGACCCTCAACAGTGCGAAGTTACTATGCTAAGAGTGGATAAGAATAAAAATGGAAAGAGGAACCCAGTGACTCCGATAATAGGAAAGAAAGATAGAAAGTTCAACAAGAAGAAAGCAAAGTTAGAAAAATTGTAGGAAGTTCTAGAGAGGACTTCGCAGAAAGAAGGACTACAGAATTTGAACTCTATCGGAATAGAAGAACAGCACAGATTGGCACTTTTCCACGATGAAGCAATATGACCATTGGAGGTGTCCTGACCATTAGACCGATGCTCCAGAATGGCTAGAAATGCAGTTATGGCCGGAGAGATCGCCATTGAACCATTGAGACCGCACCATAACGGATGGAATCGCATTGATGAAGGCTTTCTTTTCCATTGGAGGAATCTGTTACGGCGTTGTCTATTTATCCTGTCGAAAGTTGCACCAAGAACACTTTTGTGAATTGTGAGTATCTGATCCTGCAGAGAATTCATTGTTATCACGTTGTGCCTATTGAGACCTCGCCACCCGTTCTGTTACATTGAGTGTTTGGTCACCGACCTAAGATATCTGATCTCAAGCGTGCATGTCAGGTGACTTTAGCGCAGTAGAGAAATATATCGAAGAGATTCTCATAGACCTCATGGCTGAGAAGGTCATGTCCGTAGGGGCACAGGCCTCATCAAAGAGAGGATTGAAAGAATCCCCATAGACTGGACGTCGATATGGGCCCTCTAGAACTACGACAGAGAAACGAACCAAGCATCGTGATGACTTGGTGAACCCGAAGCTCATCCCATCTATCATGCTCGACTATATCCCGCCTCTGGTTGGTGGGGTTAGTCGTGATAGTGTCCCGAGGGACTTCGACTATACATTGATCATTGTGTACCTCCCAAAGGGGATACGCGTAGTTGGTTCACAGTTGGGACAGATTCTGACATTGAAGATTAACGATTTTGACTTGGGAGATCACAAGAACTATGGAATTCTCACACCACACAAGTACTTGACCAAAACAACAGGGAAGAATTCAAAGATAATCCCCCAATCGTGGACCGTGGACATCGTGAGGTCCACCATCCTCAATGTGATGAAGATACCGCACTTCGACAGGCATCAAGAGGTTAACGCGTGTGTTAAACTCTTGTTGTATTGCTACCATGGAGGTTATCTATGGCTGGATAGACGCATCATCATAGATCTGGCATTGATCCATCGGATCAATGGATTAAGCATGCAAGGACCAGACCCTCAAGAATTTTACACAGGGAAGGTTGTAGATCGCACCCTAGTGCAGAGAATCAAAGACACCTACGGAAATTTGGAGAAGGGGAAGTGAGGCTAAAAGGTAGCCTCCATCCAGAATGGTGCAGTGCACCTAGCCTTCCATTTGATTGCTTGTAAGCTTATCAGGAAGAACAGACCCACATAGGTCACGGGGTTCGTTGTTGACCTCACAGGAAAATGCATTGAAGGAATACAAATGAACTGGGTGAACTACCTCGTCAACCAATTAGAGAAAGACTGGTGTGAAGCTCAAGATCAGGTCTACGAGTTCCATTTTAGTTGGTTGTTGAACCTCATTTCCTTCATTGCTTGGGAGATTCCGAAAGGAGCAACCTTCAATAAAATTGATTTATACAAACCACTAGCTGTGAAGTTCACTACGCTCTGGTATTTGAGCGACATGGAAAAACAATGGTAGTCAAACGTGGTGTTCCACCCCTATTACCTACAACTGAAGAGGGCTATTGACTCCTTCCCTCGCATGACGTTGAATACCCTACATAAGTTCAGGCCAATCACGAAGTTCCGCGTAGACAGGAATTTCATTTATATCACTGTGCGCGGAGACGAACATAAAGAAGAGCTCTAATCCTACTATAAACTCACAGAGGAGGACATGGAATAAATAACCAAGTAATGGCCTACAGAGTTCCTTATACCAGTTGACCAGGCAGAACTATCCAACCCCGACCTCATCGGAAGTCATGTAGTCACGCATGAAGAATATGATGCACCCAGCAATAGCAAAAGGAAGAAGTACAGGAACTAAACAATGCATCCAAGGAAATTACACCAGAGTCACCAGGAGGAGGAGGTGATGAAGAAGTAGATCAAGAAGAGAATGAAGGGAAAGAGGAAAAATAGGAACAAGGCGAAGTGACATCGCCTCAAGATCCCCTTGATGAAGCTGAGACATCCAAGAAAAGAAAGGGGTCCCCCACGAAACCTTCATCGTGAAAGAAGTAAAAAGCTAGTAAGCCCAAGTTGCAGACTGTGCTCACGGTGGATGAAATCAACCTTATCATTGTCTCTATATCAAATACCTCAGAGGCTATTTTATAGCACAAAAAAGCAAAACAGGAGACCATGTATGACAGGATCAAAGCAGAGCTGAAAGGGGTACAACAAGCCCTCATTTCCAGTCGTGCAGTGTCTACTGTGCCACCATCATCTGAAGGAACTGAAGTGGGAGATGAGCTTGCCCAGCTACGCAGAATAGCATATGTGACAGAGGCTCGCCTTTGTTGTGTCCAAGAAGAAAAAGAGCAGGCCACAGAGGCATTGAAGCAAGCAAAAGAGGAAGCCATAGATCAATGTTGGGTTGCGCAACAAGAAAAAGATGACCTTCAAGCAAAGTTTGCAGAGGATAGAGCACAGATCTAGAAGGAGAAAGAATAGTTTCTCACAAAGAAGATGGGAGTTAAATAATAAATCACCAGAGAAATTTTCTCTATGATGGGCTTAGAAGAGATGGAAGAAGAAACAACTGAGAGCCAGGTGGCAAATCTCGTTGAAGCCATTCGACAACTTCAAGCAAGAATTGTAGAACTGGAGTTGCAAGCAGTGCCAAGCACTCCGTAGGAAGTGCAGGATCAGAGGGAAGAAATTTCCCAGAGCATAGTCGAGAGAATCAAGGCATTGGCCTTAGAATGCAAACAACTCAGTTGTCGAAGTGCACAGACCTATGAGTGCCTTACAGAGGACCGAGAACTAGGAATGTTGGAGTCACGGCTCCAGGAAACAAAGCAAAAAGAAGCAACAGTGCAAGCACAGTTGAAGCCACTGTCAGCGATCAAGAGGATGAAAAGATCCCAGGAACACTTCATGGTTCAGCAATAGGTCCATGCCATCTAGAGTAAAGTCATGGAAGTGACCCAGAGGCTCCATCCAGTGCAGGATGAAGCTTGCACACTTTTTGAGGAGATTGAAGGACAAGGTGCACATCTAGAACAAGTGGTCACCACAGTAGAGTAGCGCTTGCCAGGACCTGTGACTGAGAAATTTATTCAGGATTTCACCAAGCAAGAGGCTCTGGCGAAGCAGCAGGTCGAGGTAGCTCGAGACCTTTGAGGCAGAGCTACATAGATAAGAGTGACTCGAGACGAGTCACAGATGAGTATTGGGGGCCTGTTGGCCCTTGACCAAGTTTTGGAGAACCTTGGTCACATTTGACCATTTTTGGGACTTCGACAGACTGGTCGAAGACGGAGCGCAAGGCGAAGCAGAGATCGCAGGATCTTGCCCCTTTTTAGGGCTTTTAGGGTTTATGTAACGGGTATGGGATGTCGGCCCATGGGTTTTACCCATGTTTAGGCCTATTTTGTAATGTATAAATATATAGCTAAGTGATGTAAGAAGAGAGAGTAGACCTAGTAGAATCAGCTTAGTGAGGATCTAGAGGCTTTGTGCATACTATGTGTTAAGACTTGCAGAGCTAAGTGCAAGTGATTGTAAGAAGCTTGTGTGCAAACTGTAAGAAGGCTTTGTACTGTAAACTAACTCAAAGAAGGAGGGTCTAGCAAGGTGCGCACAAATCTCTTGTCCTGTGTGGAGTGGGTTTGTGGCTCTGTGCATGTAAGAAGATTGACAGAATATAATAAAGAGGAAGAAGAGTTGGTGGATGTAGCCCCACACTGGGTGAACCACGTATATCCTGTATTGTGGTTGCTTTGTGCATTATGGTTGTTATGTTATTGATGTGATGTATGCTTCGTGATGCAATATGTATGTTAGATGTATTTGATATAGTATCTTAGTGCTTAGTGATAAGAATGAATGTTATATCTGATCTACTTCTATGTACTAAGTGCTTGGATTTGTTAGATCTTGTTGAATATTGCATTGTTTTGTAATTAGGGTTTCTTCATGCGATGTGAATAAGGGTTGAATACTAATGAATGTTAACGGCTAAGTGTTGTGTTAAGTGTTGTGATCACAGACCAGTGTCCCGACTAGGTTGTAGACACTTGAGTCTTACAACCCCCCTGCCTCTACCTCGAGTGAGACTTCATCTGCTTCGCAGGTGCTTCTGAAAGGGACGGTAGTTAGGATTTTGTCGGTGCGATGTTGAAGTGTTGAACCCTAGGTTTTCCCCTGTACCAACACCAATCATTGAATTCATGTAAGAGGGTTGGTGTGAGAGTCACTTCCCATAGTTATTGAGAGCATGGAGGCCAAGTACAATCAACTTGGGAAGATTGCAAGTCAAGCAAGCAAGATAAAGAGAGGAAATTTGTATGGGTAGGGGACCAGTTTTTACACATTTTTCACATTTTTTTACATGGAGTTTTATGGCTGACAATGGATTTATGAGTGTGGGAGCTTGTAGGAAGCTATTTTGGACATGTTTGGACACTATTTGGAGCTATAATTTCATGGGTAAAGAGGACATGTTCCTAGGAGTGATGAACTATTCAAAATTTTTCCAAGAAGCATGTGTTTTGGTTGTTGTGTGAATTTGTGTAGCAGTTGTAAAATTCTTGAAGCCTCGGCAAGTAGAATTATTTCCAACCTGTGTTGGAATCCTTGGAGGGGAGTGGAAATACCTAAGGGACTGAGAGTGGTGAAAAGGGATTACATCCCTTCGGTTGTGCAGGTTGAGGTGGATTCATAGCCCCATCTCGGGGGTGTCTTGTTGTTGAGAACTGGAACAATAAGGCTACAGTTGGGAGAAATGTTTGTCCTCTGCAATAGGTTTCACATCTTATAAGATAAGTGTTATATTTGTTGTATTTAATCATGTATAATGTTGATATAACTGATGTGTAATTTACTCTAAGTAACATTTGCTTATTGTTGCTTACTGTGAGCAAAAAGATGCATTGATATCTCTATTTTATGGTTGAATGTTTTTGTTTGTATTTAATAGTTGTTGTGCACAGTAAGAGTAGTTGTGTTTACATTTTTATAGAACTTGGACAATATAATGAATTTATATTTCATGTTTCATGTTAATTTCCGCATTTTAAATTGGTATCAAAAAAATTTATTGGGTCATTTTAATAGTGACATGACCTAGCTGGGAGTCGGGTACATTACAGATGGATTTACAACCATTTTTTTCTTTGGTGTTGTCTTCTCGGAAGTTTGACCAACTTTGCTCTTCCCTTTACTTCCTCCCACATTAGCCTCTTTGGTACCACTAGGAGTAGTGCCCTATAAAATTTTAATGAAATATTMTTGGATCTAAGGTAACTTGATAAGTTCAAACAGAGAAATGTTAGATTCTTTTTMTTTTTAGTTCTTCCAAGAAATCATAATCAAGTTTGGATGGAGGGGTAGAATGCACAACTATTTTATCACTAGTTTGTGTCTTTTGTGTATTGGGTGTTGTCTTAGTAGGCTCAAAAGTTGAAGGAGACTATGAGGATGATGTATTACTTCCACTCCTAGTGGTTACAAAATTTTGGGACATATTTATTTCTTCAACATCTTCTTCTTCCTCTTCTTCCAAATTAAAAGAAATATCCCAAAAATAATTTACCTCCTTTTCATCTGGTCCATCAGTATCCTGAGACTGATCTTGTTGTTATCCTTCCTCTTCTTATTATTCATCTTCCTTTGACTCAATAAGGGTGTCATTTTCCCAAGCCTTAAAGGATTTATAAAATCTTGTACATTTATTCCTTCTATATGAGGGGTTATTTTAGTGGTAGGGGAAGAGCTTTCTTGAGAGGAAACTTGAATGATTTTTTGGGATTGGAACTACCTTATCTAGTATTATTCTTCATCTCAATGATTTCATTGGAAAGATTCTTCACAATTCTCTGTTGTGTATCCATGTATGTGGGCTCTTTATCTTTCTTATCTTTAGGAGGTTTGGTCACAGTAGTCTTGGTTTTTCTACTAGTTTTTTC
>ML787069.1:27932-58542 GCA_009831015.1 Picea engelmannii
GGTGGCCTCTTGCCTAATCCAACTGGCTTATTTTGTATGTTTTCATGTCAACACATCTTGCTATACTTTCAGGGATGTTTTGGGGCCCTAAACGCTGTTTTTTTGGCTTGCCACAATCAGATTGTAGATGAAGTCAAATTCTGACAACACAATGTGTATTTCTCTAAAATACATTTCCAACGAGCTATCACACACCTAAAATGAAGGTCGTATGAAAACGTTATGACCCTAGGAAGTTGAGGTACCAAATTACACCAACTTGCCCATAGGGCTCACATGAATTTTGGCATTTCACCTTCTAGGGTTAGGTTTTTGCATGTCTAGGGTTTTGGCATTCATGAGTAATATGAAAAGGGACTCTGGAGACTCATTGTAATGCATTCTGCTAAGACAAATGCACGTAGTAGCCACATCTCTTCTCAAAGATAGGTACCATCATTCGAGTAAGTTTCAGTTCTGCAGTTTTACAGTTTCAACCTATTTCATTATTTAATAGAAGATATTGTTCATTGGATATTCATGTCATTCTTCCTATCTCTATGTTTGTTGTATTCAATCTGTTAATCAGTTCGTTCCTCTCCTAAATCCAAATCAGTGGTATCAGAGCAGTCTGCTCTTCATTTATTTTTCTTCGTGCATGTCCCCAAACAGGTTCGGGTACAAGAAGTTGGGACTAGAACCAATCGATCCATTACCTATCGGTCACGCCAAGCTTGACAAAAACCCATGGTAGACGAAAATAAAGATGATGGAGGATGAGATCCTATTAAAATTTTGCTTGAGGAATCCTTCGCGCAACAAAGGAATGAAATGATGAACAATTTCATGCAGATCCTTCGATGGTTTCCCACGGGAGAAGCATCTTCATCAAGCGACCATGCAACCCCCTTCAAGGTACATGTAAATTTTGATATTCCATTATTTGAAGGACTGATAGATACAAATGTTGTAGATAAATGGTTGAATCTGATCAAAGGATATTTTTCGTTCCACAATTTTTCCAATAGGGAAACGATCCCTTTTGCACTCTTCAAGGCCATTCTCCATGTGAAAGACTGGTGGGATACTTACTATGAGCAAAGGGTCATGGAGGAATCTATAATTTTTGTGGTGGCCCCTACATGGGATTCCTTTCGGGATGCCATCAAATAATAATACTACCCTGTTGGAAGCTACGAGGACCGGTACACCAGATGGACCACCCTACATCAAGAAAAGGACTAGACAATACCCAACTTCACCAATATTTTCTATCCCTCGCACCAAATCGGGTATCAAATATTCTGAGCGTCATTTGGTGCTCAAATACCCTGGTTGTTTGCGTAGATACATTCAAACATAAATGGAGTTCCTAGACATCGCCTCGTTGGGCACAGATTATAGATACGCTGTCAATATTGAAGAAAAATTTAAGCAAAAACGATGAGAGTTTGGATCTACAAACCCCTCACAGTCGAAGTAGGGAAAAGGAATCCCCAACCCATAAATCAAGGGACCAAGTCGATATGTCCTCCCTTAGGAAAATTCGTCCAATTCACAACACAAGAAGGGAAATGAGAAGACGAAGAAGGACAAATTAAAATGGTGTGAGTACCATAAAAGTCCTTGGCACAACACCGATGAATTCCGCTCCAAGCAGTCCCTCGTGGCCAAGATGAAGGCTTTCGAGTCAGAGGCCGATTCTAATTCTGAGTCAAATCATGAAGGAGGGAAGCAAATTATCGATGATGAACCCAGTGCCATGATCACTACCACCAAAGTCCGTCCAAGCGAACCAAAAGAACCAGAGGATGGGGAATGCCTCTTTCACTCACAGATGTGGGTCAAGGGGGCTCTGATTAATTTCATTATCAACAGAGGTAGTAAAAAAAACTTGATTTTAGCAGAGCTCATCAAGCAGCTGGACTTGCCAATGATGCTGCACCCAAAAACCTACACCATCGGTTGGCTTCGTCAAGGAAGAGATCTCCGTGTCATCCAACAATGTTGTCTGCCCTATGACATCAAGCCTTTCAAAGATGAGTTACTATGTGATATTTCTCCACTTGAAGTTTGTGATGTTCTTTTAGGACAACCATATTTGTGGAAGTGTCATGCTATGTATGAGCCTAGACCTCGCAGTGTTATTATTACTTTGGGTAGACAATTGTATAGGATCCCATAGGTGTCACCGCCTACTGCTATTTCTTTAATCTCTGCTAAGCAATGTAGTAAGGTCATTTCATAGACTGGGAAGTTCATATTCTTTGTGATCCATGCTCACAGTAAGTATAAGGTATCCCCCACATCCGTGGCCTCTACACAACGCCTCTCTTTGCATCATACGCAAGTGGATAGGATCGTGGAAGAATATAAAGACATCTTCGCCTCACCTACGTGGTTACTGACAAACTGCCAAGTCAAGAATCCCATTGATCTGAACCACGAAACACCTCTACCTAATGGGCCAGTCTATCAAGACTCGCTGATGGATAATGATGAAATGAGGCATCGGATCCAAGAGATTCTTCAAAAGGGGCACATCAGACCCAACTCCTCCCCTTGCGGAAGCCTGATTGTATTGGTGCAAAAGAAGGACGAGACTTGGCGACTCTGCATTGATTACATATCCTTAAAAAAAATAACAATTAGGAACCATTACCCCATTCCCAGGATTGATGACCTTCTTGACCAACTCAAGGGGGCAAATTTTTTCAGCAAGATTGACCTGAAGTCTGGATATCACCAGGTTCCCATCGAACCAACTGATGTCTGGAAGACAACCTTCCCTTTGGATTAATAAATGCACCAACCACTTTCATGAGGTTGATGGATGATGTATTGAGACCCTTCAACAACTCCTTTGTGGTAGTATATTTGGATGACATCCTCATCTTCAATAGAACTTGGGAGGAGCACATGCGGCATATTCAACAGGTTTTGAGCACTCTACGGTAACACAAGCTTTATGAAAACTTGAAAAAATGATCTTTTGGCATGAATAGGGTCCATACCCGGGCTACATTATTGATGCGCATGGGGTACATGTTGATCCAACTAAGATCCAAGTCATCCGTGACTGGCCAGCCACGACCACAATGACCTATCTTCAGAGCTTCTTGGGACTCGCCAATTTCTACCAACGGTTTGTGTTGGGATTCTCCCATATTGCATGGGCCCTCAACCATGTGACCAAGGGTGGTGGTAGGGCCAATTTTGTATGGGGGGAGGAGCATAAATGAGCATTTGATGATCTGAAACATCACTTGTGCCCAACTCCAGTATTCTCCTTTCCCGATCTGCAACACCCATTCAAGATTGAGACTGATGCATATGACTATGTTGTGGGCACAATTATCACTCAACATGAGAATCTTATGGCATACCATAGTGAGGCAGTCTCTGATACTGTCCGAAAATACCCCACCTATGAAAAGGAAATGTATTCCATTGTACAAGCCTGCCATCAATGGAAACATTACATTCTGGGGAAAGAGATGATCATACACACTGATCACAAGCCTTTGCAGTTCATACAGACATATGGGAAATTGCAGAATGAAGGCCATCATAAGTGGTCCACCTACCTGCAGTAGTTCCATCTGAACATCAAGTATAAGACATGTATCTCTAATTACGTCGCTGACTACCTTAATCAGACTCCCGTGGCTGCACTCACCACTGTGCTCTAGTCTTTTGGACATGGAGCATCAGAGTGGCCAAAACTTTATCAACAAGATTTAGACTTCGCCACCACATATCAACTCTTGGGTACATGAGACACTGTCACTAATTTTCACATTTAGGAAAAACTCTTATGGAATTTGGGCCATCTCCATGTCCCTACAAGTGAGCGTGCAAAGCTGATTTGGGAAGCCCACTACAGTCAGGTGGCAAGAAACTTTGGCGTAGAGAAATCTGTGGCCATTCTTCTGAAACATTTTTATTGGCCAAAACTTTGACATGATGTCAGAAAGTATATCAGATCTTTCACTACCTATGTCATTTCCAAGCCAACCATCAAGAAGCAAGGCTTATACACCCCTCTTCCTATTCCCAAGAAGCCATGGGAATCCATCTCAAAGGATTACATGTCTAGTTTGTCGTCCACCAAGAATGGGAATGACTGCGTGTTTGTGGTCATTGATCAATTTTTGAAGATGGCCATTCTCATAGCCTGTAAGAAGAATGTCACAGTGACAGAGACTTTCAAGCTCTTCTTCGAACGAGTTTGGGTCCACTTTGGGATACCACAGACCATCATCTCCGACTAAGACAACAGGTTCCTCAACACGTTTTGGTCGAGTCTCTGGTCTCTGTTGGATACCAAGCTCAAAAAATCCACTGCTTTCCACCCCCAAACCTATGGCCAAACTGAGGTCATCAATCGGATGATTGTGCACATCCTGCGCATGTAAAATTATAAGAATCCCCGTACATTGGGCGAGAGTCTTCCATATGTCCAACCCAAATACAACATGGATCTCCATAGTTCCATCGACGATAGACCATTTTCGGTGGGTCTGGGATTCCAAACCTTGGGACCCATTGATGTTTCACTTCCTCTTTCCACCGCACAAACATACGCTTCCCCTGATCAGTCTGTGATCGACAAAGCCACCAGATTCATTGAGTTGATTTAGCACATCCGCCAACAGGCCCAGGATATTTTATAGAAATCCAATGCTAAGTACAAGTAACGCCATGATCAACACAGGGTACCACACCAGTTTCAGGTTGGCAATAAAGTTTGGTTACATTTTCAGAAGGAGCGTCTCATCGGGCCCCATCGGAAGCTTCGACCACTTCATTATGGGCCTTACATCATCACCAAGGCCGTGGGTAGAAATTCTTTTGAGCTCAATACTCCACCCTTCCTTGGTCTGCATCCATTATTCAATGTGGACCTCCTTCGACCATATTTTCCACCATTATTGGACACGTCTGAGATCGCCAAACAACTGATGGCAACATAGATCAACCCTGACTATATGGAACAAGCATCCACCGATCATATCGTGGACACACAGGTCAAGGGAACTCACCAACAATAGATCCAACTTTATTGAGTTGTCAAGGCAGGGAAACTCCTACACCAAGGCAAGTGGCTCACTCGAGGCCAAATCCAAAAGAAGTTTCCTCATGTGATGGTGGAAGTCAACACAATGGAGACCATTTCTTCCTAATGGGGGAATATTGATCCAGGTGGATATTGGTGGCCACCCACCTTTTCCAACTGGCTCATCGTGTCCATTTTTTCAGCACGTCCTTCTATACTGCTTTATAATTGTGAGTTCTACACTTATGTGGATGTTTGAAGCCCCACACATTCTGCAGGTGGATATGGGTGGCCTCTCGCCTAATCCAAATAGATTATTTTGTAAGTTTTCATGTCAACACATCTTGATGTACTTTCAGGGCTGTTTTGGGGCCCCAAATATTTTTTTTTGTCTCTCCATAGTCAGAAAGTAGATGGAGTTAGAGTTTTATGTTGAAATGTGTAGTTCTCTGAAATACCTTTCCAACGGGCTATTATGCGCCTAAAACAGAGGTCGTATGCAAAAGTTACGACCCTAGGAAGTTGAGGTACCAAATTATACCAACTTACCCATAGGGCCCACATGACTTTTGGCGTTTCACCTTCTAGGGTTAGGTTTTTGTATTTTTAGGGTTTTGAAATTCATGAGTAATATGAAAAGGGCCTCTAGAGCCTCATTGTAATCCATTCTGCTCAGACATATGCATGTAGAATCCATGTCTCTTCTTAGTGATAACTACCACCATTCGAGCAAGTTTCAGTTATGCAGTTTTACAGTTTCAACCTATTTCATTATTTAATAGAAGATATTGTTCACTGGATATTTGTGTCATTCTTGCTATCTCCATGTTTATTGTATTCAATTTGTTAATCAGTTTGTTCCTCTCCTAAATCCGGATCACCTTGTGAGTTACTTTTACCGTAATGAAATGTGCATCCTTTGTGAGTTTGTCCACCACTACCATGATGGAATCATGTTGCCTTGCTGTCCTAGGAAATTTGGTAATAAAATCTATAGTAAAAAATTCCCATTTCCATTTAGGAATGGGATATGGATGCAACAATCTTGTTGGACATCTATGCTCAAAATTTACCTTGTAACATTCCATGCATTTGGACAAATAATTAGTGACATCTTTCTTCATTCCAGGCCAAAAATATTGGCCTCTCACTGCTGTAATAGTTTAATGATATCGTGGATTTTCCGCATATGACACATTAAATATCTCCCTTAGAACCAAATTTCTCAAAACCTGAGAGTTGGGAACATAAAATCTATTTCGAAATAAGAGGATTCCATCCTCTTCCATCTTGTAATCCTTACATTTCTGTTGTATATAATTCTGTTGTAATCTTTCTTTGACTTGCACATAATGCTGGTCTGCAGTTTCAAAATATAAAATTCTATCTTTTAAATATTTCTTGTACATACTAATGGTTGTATCATGCATTTTATGCACCCTTATGCTGAGTGCATCAACCACCTTATTCTCTTTTCCCTTTATGTGCTCAATATCAAAGTTATATTCACTAATAAATTTGATCCATCTAGTTTGTCTAGAATTTAGTGTTGGTTGTTCAAACAAACATTTCAGACCACTATGGTCTGTCCTTAATTCAAATTTTCTTCCCATGAGGTTATGCCTCCACATACTTAAGGAATGTATTATGACTACCATCTCTAAGTCATGTGTGGCATAATTTATTTCATTCCTTCAATTTTGTGGACTCATAACAAATTAGATGTCCATTTTTCATAAGGACTCCACCGAGCCCTTTCTTTCATGCATTTGTTCACACAACAAAATCCTCCTTTGGATCTGCAACTTTTAAAATATGTACATTGGTTAAAAAATCCTTTAAGCACTGAAAATTTTCTTCACACTTGTTACTCCACTCAAACTTTACTCCTTTATTTTGCAAAGATGTTATTGGATGTGCAGTTTTGGAGAATCCCACATTGAATCTCGTATAATAACCAAATGGACCCATAAATGATCTAACCTCTAAAATATTCATTGGAGTTGGCCAACTCTTGATTTCTTCAATATTTTCTGGATCCACTGCTATGCCCTCTTTTGAAACAATGTGACCCAAATAAGGGATCTAATTTTGATAGAAAGTGCACTTACTCAATTTGGCATACAATTGGTGCTCTCTCAACACTTGTAGAACCATCCTCAAATGTCACTCATGCTCTTGTTCTGTCTTGGAATAGATAAGAATATCATCCAAGAACAAAATTGCAAACTTGTCTAGGAAATATCTGGACACCCCATTCATCACACACATAAATGTATCTGGTGCATTTTTCAAACCAAAAGGCACCACCTCAAATTCACAGTGTCCATACCTTGTCCTAAAGGATGTTTTGGTAGTGTCTTCTTCTTTTATTCTCACTTGATGATAGCCTGACCTCAAGTCAATCTTGGAGAATATATTTACTTCTTTCAGTTGATCAAAAATATCATCAATCCTTGGAAAACGGTATTTATTCTTGTCTGTAAACTTGTTCAACTGTATGAAGTCAATACATAACCTCAATGTTTCATCTTTATTCTTGAAAAAAATAACTGGGGCACCCCAAGGAGAAACGATTGGGCATATGTACCCTTTCTTTAACAACTCTTGTAGTTGCATTTGCAACTCTTTTACCTTTGGTGTACTCATTCTGTAGGGATTCTTAGATACTGGGGCAACTCCAAGCATTAATTCAATTGAGAAATCTATGTCCCTCTTTGGTGGAAATCTTATTAACTCCTTAAATACATCTTTATACTCTTTCAAGACTGGATAATCTTTGAGACTTGGATCCTTATCCTTCATTGGATCTTCCATATGGGATGCACATATCTAGCACCCTTTTCTAAAACTTATTTTCAGCTGCAATGATGAAATCTCTCGAACATATATAGGCCTTGGAATACCTGGCACTGTCTTTGATATCCCTTCTTCATACATACATGTGAAAACCTTGTTATACCAATCTAAAATAGCACAATGATTTTCTATCCAATCCATACCAATAAAGCAATCATAATACCCAAGTGATATGATGTTCAAATATTCCTTCGTGTTAGTTCCATTTATATTTATAGGGCATTCTTTAAAAAGCTCATTAATTCTTCTCTTGGTTCCAATAGCTAGCTGAACTAACCAATAATTTTCATGCTTACTTTTCTTCAATTGAAATACTGCAATTATATTTGTATCTATATAGCTATGACTAGCTCTAGAATCAATTAAAATAGTTATGGACTGATTATCAATCTTACCTTGCACTTCAATTATGTGGGATTGATAGTTTGCTTGTCTATTGTCTAAGTCTTCATAGATCCTTGACATGCTTTTTCCCATGTCCTCTAATGTCTCATCCTTTTTGATGCTATGAAAAATCTTCATCTCATCTCCTTGGTGAGGAAAATATTTATACATGTGAATATCCTTCACATCCCTAACACTTTATGGGCTACTTCCTTATCCTCTTTCCCAAGGAATATTTCATTTTCTGATCACCTTGAGATGGATTCCCTTGCTGATATGATTGAGATCTATTTATTATGAAAGGTGTATTGAATCCTTCCTTCCTTTTATCCATCTTTCCTTTATTCTTTTCATCGACCCATGTCCTTTGGAAATTTGGCTTTCCTCTATTCAGCTCATACAAATACTTGGCCTTTCTTAATGCTTCTTCTAAATTCCTAGTTTCATCAAATTGAATTTTTTCCAAGTAAAAGGATGGAAGACCATTTAGGAACCTATGAATTTTTACCTTCTCATCTTTGATGAAGCTCACATAACTGAGAATTTCCAATAAATTTCTCTCATATTCATCCATGGTCATGTTCCCAAGCTTGAGTTCAAATAACTCTTGCATCTTCTTGTCACAATATTTCTCTGACAAGTACTACTATTGAAAATATTTCTTGAGCTGATTCCAAGAAATTTGTTTCTCATCAAGGTGCTTAACCTACTTCATTCGGTCCCACCACATAGATGCCTTCCCTTGAAGGTGGTAATATGCAATTCTAGCTTCTGCATTTGATGAGTAGTTATGAAATTGGAAATATCTCCTCATTCCTAACAACCATGATTCCGCATATTCACCTTTCTTGTTTTCTCCATCAAATGATGGTGGCTTGATTTTTCTCAATTCCCCTTGCAAGCTATTTGATCCATGTATCCTTCTCCGATGCCTGACATGAGATATACTTGGACTTATTTTCAACCTTGAGCATGCATATTTTTTTTTTCTGGTCGAGTACCCTAGGGAATGATGATGTTGATGTCTTCTAATACTTCTTGATCGACTATATCCTCCATGATCATATCTCCTATCATGAAACTTAAACATCTCCACTTGTTTGGAACTAGCTTCTTGACTTGTGCCTATATCATTGTTAACTTGTTTCTATAACATATTTAGGCTTTTAAGTATCTCTTCTTGAGCCTTCATGATCCTCTCATTATCGGACCTATATATCTTCACTTCTTTTTGCAATATTCTCATAGTTACAAGCTCCTGCATGTATCTTCTTCCATTAGACTCGGTTTCAACATTACCCATGTTGACATGTAGACCTATAAATTCTTCTTCATGGATGTAATACCATTTATCATCCTCCATATCTCTAGTTCTCATGTAGGAACTAAATTATGCTTTTCTATATCTCTAATTCTAAAAAAATGTGCATGCAATAATTGTTGTTAGAATTAAACATATTGCAAAATATTTATCAATTAGATTAAAATTCATTATTCATTTCAAATTATGAAGAGTATTAATTCATTATTATGTAATATTATTCCTTCAATACATTCCTCTCTGGAATATCTTTCCAATGGTTGTACTCATGCCTTATTCCGAGTTTTGAGTGAAAAGTTACAACATCCACATGCTACAATTTCCACTCATTTACTGCTATAACAATAAATTTTATCACTTTCTGAGAAAATATGACACCTAATTAAGAATTATGAGTAGACACGTGTCTTCTACTTCTCAAGACGTTTCCAACAACTATTTGTTTTCTCAAATATGAGCTCTGAGCTGAAAGTTATGGCTCAAAGAAGTTTTAACTGTTTTACCCAATTTATCCCTATATGCTACATGTGTCATCTTTCACTCCCATCACATTTTAGGTACCTATAAACCAATTCTGACTCCACCGATAGCTTCTATGGGTCATAATATTTCCATCGACTACTCATGTGCCCCAAATAGACTTCTGAGCATGGAGTTATACTTTTCGGAAGTAAATCTGGTGCCACAATTTTACCCTTACTGTTTTGGCTGTAACTTTCTCATACGAGCTCCGTTTTGTGAACCGTTTAGATCGTTGGATAGATATATGTGAGTTATTTTACTTGATATATAAATATATAGTGTTCCTTCTTACATTCTATACTCATGAATTTTTATTGGATAAAAACGTTGTTTAGTGCCTCAAAAATGTCTTGCAAGTTAATGACCTTTAAAAACCACAAAATTCCGTAGAAAAATTGATTGTTTTAATGTGTTAACAAATCTTAAAATATTACCCGTTCATATAAAATAAAGAGAAACAAAAATCATTGATATGAATCTATTGACCATCAATGATTGTCATCCTCATTTGGCCACACAATTTTTTTTCCCAAACTACCGATCCGATCGTCAACCGTCGATCCATTTCCCTGACACCCGATTTGCGCACATCACTAAATTAGACGATTAGACTATCAAAATTTGAATATATTCATTGGTGAATGTAACTTCCTTTTGATTCAACCAAATGCCGACCATCGACCCATCTGCAATCGACGATCTCTTCCAATTTTTGAAAACACTTCCCCAAACTAGCCGACCTGACCATCTTCCTTGGCCACTTTTGTTGGATAACATGGCACTGCTGAAATGGCATGTCACGTGGATGATGACATCATCATCCTCTTTCCTCCATTGGATATCAGTTGATTCTCTTGGATGACCTGAACTCCTCGTCGAGTCGATCAACGCCTGACCATCAACCCATCAACGAGTTTTGTCTCTTGTTCCAAAACACCTCAACCATCAATGATTTCCATCGGCGGTCAAAAATGATTCACGGAATTAGGCCGACGCAGACCATCGACCATCAAAATTTTTTGTTGGAAAACCTTGACACTTAGAAAATTTTGGCCAAAATCTATCGATTCCCAGCCATCGATTGTCGGTGATCAAATATTCCTTCTAGATGAACCCATTCTTCACCCAACTTGCCGATTCGACCATTAGCCATCGATGAGTTCTACCGAAAAACTTAAAACTCCCTGTAAATCTCATCAATTTTACCATCGACCATCGATGAATTCAGTTTGAGAACTTCAATGCTTAGTAAAATTTCAAGCATAATCTAGGTGAATATGGACCGTCGATATCTTTTAACTTCTAACTGTTGAATTGAATTTCAACCGTCGATCTTGAAACCTTGCCAAACTTCAAAATCCTTAGAAATTTTTAAATTTATTAAAATGAATCTGGGTCATCAACCACAAGATCAAAAGTGATATTGGTCGTCGATTATTTAAACTCTCCCATCTCCGTCGAACTCCATTAAAACATGAAATTTGTCCTTACAGGACAAATTTAACTCTGTAATATGGCCCTTCGACACCATTGAAATGTCTCAGAAAATTATGGGAAACTAATCTCAATTTCTCCCATGAAATTTGAGATTTTCACTATGGTTTTCCATCATTTTTCCCAATTCACTCAGACCAAGGTCTGTAACAACGAATATATCCAAATTCACACTGGTTCTTGGCCCATACAGGTCCAATGTTGAACCGGTAGCTCTGATACCACTTTGTAACATACCCAACCCCTAGATGGGTCACGTCACTACTAAAATGACCCAATAAAAACTTTCGATACCAATTTAAAATGAAAAAATTAACGTACAACATGAAATATAAATTCATTTAGTTTTCCATGATCTATAAAAACATAAGTAAAACTACTCTCACTGTGCACAAAAACAATTAAATACAAACAACAACATTCAACCATAAAATAAATATATGAATGCATCTTTCTTCTCACAGCAAGAAACAATAACCAAATGTAACTCAGAGTAAATTGCACATTAGTTATATCATCATTATACATGAGTTAACACAACACTTGTTTTTTCAGTTCTCAACAACAAGACACCCGCGAGCTGGGGCTATGAATCCACAAGAGACGGAGGTCCCTAAGGCTAGCTAATGTCCCCCTTTCAACAGTTAAACTCTCGGCTAATTCAAGTCCACCAAAAAAATTCCCCTCAACCTACACAACCCAAGGGATGAAATCCCCCTTCATTGGTCTCAGTCCCACAGGCCTTTCCACTCCCCTCCCTGGCTTCCAACATAGGTTGGGAAGGAATTCTATTTGTTGGGACTTCAGAAATTTTACAGCTGCTACACAAATTCACCCACCAACCAAAACACATGCTTCTTGGATGAATTTCGAATAGCTCGTCACTCCCAGGAAAACGACCTATTTACCCATAAAATTCTAGCTCCGAACAATGGCCAAACATGTCCAAAATAGATTCCTACAAGCTCCCACACTTAGAACTCCATTGCTAGCTAGAAAACTCCATGTAAAAACAACTCTCTATGCAAAAACATGAAAAATGTGTAAAAAATGGTCCCCTACCCATACACATTTCCTCTCCTTCTCATTCTTGCTTGACTTGAAATCTTCCCCAAGATGATTGTAGTTGGTCCACATGCTCTCAATAACTATGGGAAGTGACTCTCACACCAACCCTATTACATGAATTCAATGATTGGGCTCTAGAACACTCAACAACTAATGGAAGGTTCATGGCAAGGATAATTTTGAGAAAAACAGGAAATGGGTTTTGGTTTAATAGATATGGGTAAATATCCCCCTTGGATCCCTACCCTCTCTTGTGGATACTTAACCCCTAATCTCCATCTGCAGTTGGTGATGCATTTCATTCATTATATTTCAATTTACATCATTTACATATTGACTCTCGGCCATACACCACATTTACAATATACATTGCTTGGCTCTCGACCACATGCTATATTTACAATACCATCGCTAGTTTGGAGTTAAAAATGGGGATGTTACACCATCCCTCATCGGAAAAAGATCAAATTCTAACACTCCACCCTTCTTGTTAACTTTTGAAATCTTTAATAGAAATGTTCATAGTTGCATGGTTGATTCAGGAACTTCTTTAACTGTTATGCCCCTTAAAGTTTGCGAGAAACTTAATTCCAAACATGAGGAATATGATATCCAATTCGTATAGTTAGACAGGTCAAGTGTCAAGGTCATAGGGGAATTAAATAATTTCTTGATAATATTAGCATCCAATCCAAAGGTATATCATTCAATTGATATCATAGATGTTGACATCCCAGATACATATGGATTACTCTTGAGCATGGATTGAATTTATACATTGAATGGATACTTTGCTACCGATTGGTCACACCTATGGATACCTTACAATGAAAATCCAAATCAAATCATGGTAGAAATGAAACAATATATGAAACATGTGGAAATATATTTAAATGGTCCCAATTAACCCATATTGTTCAATCATTATATTATGGGAAACTACATTTATGATTCTTTTTTTGGAAATCATAATGCCAAAATTTCTCCTCAGGTAGAATCATTCGGACAATTTGAAATTCTTCATTGCACTCAGATTGTTGAGGCCAACTGTAATATAGTAGTTAAAACTGACACTAACCATGATGTATAGACTAATATAGTTTTTAGAAATAACTTAGATGTACATATTTCTACCAACACAAAAAAATCAGAAAATAAAATAAGCATTGAGTCCCAAACTAAATCTAAAGGTTATCCTAACATGTGGAATCTATTCTTTGATGGATCCAAGTCTCTCGAAGGTGTAGGTGCTAGCTACATACTAAAGGATCCTAGTGGCATAAGAACTTTAATTGCATGTAGACTTGAATTCTAATGCATTAATAACACTGTTGAATATGAAGCTCTCATACAAGGACTGAAAAACATAGTGGACATGAATGTAAAAAATATAAAGTTATTTGGTGATTCAGAGATTGTGATAAGAAAGGTAAGAAACACTATCCATTTCCTTTCCAAACACCTTAAACATTACCAGCGGGAGGTATGGGATACAATTAAAAACTTTGATGCATTTAATATTAGTCTTGATCCTCATTCATTAAATTATGATGCAAATTTATTATCAAATATTGCATCTAAACTAATTCCATTGGAAGGAATAATGCCTGATATATTTTTTGTGGAATGATTGTACAAGCCCTTATTTCCTAAAAACATAACAAATTTGTGAGTCTTTGATAATGACCAACAAATCATATTTTTTCTACATCTTGAAGACAATTTTAAAGATTCTGTCATTAATGTGGGCCAACATGATCAAGAGGTGAATTATGATTCACTAGACTCAACAGATCAAGTAATGAGAAGAAAAATCACTTCAATCAACAACACCCCCAAAACTATGTTAAGGCTTGAAAAGCTTTATGATCTCCAATAAAAATTCAAAAAAGTTACAAACTTCAAAATAAACAGTTCAACCATGCAGATTGAAATGATAAATCTTAGGATGAGTAGCACACCACAAAATGTCAACCTTGGAAAGAATTGTTCTCCAACTGAGAAACAATATTTTATCAGTCTATTCAAGGAATACAAAGATAGTTTTTCCTGGGCATATGATGATATCAAGACATATGACACCAATATTATTCAACATATCATCCCCATGAAACCTCAAACAAATTCTTTTCAATAAAAACTAAGAAAGATGCATGCTAACTTGGAACCTTTGGTAAAGGTAGAACTGAATAAACGCTTGGCAGAAAGGATCATATTTCTAGTCATACACTCCCAATGGATAGCTAACCTAGTACATGTAAGGAAAAGTAATGGAGATATTAGATTGTGTGTTGAATTCATAAACTTGAATTAGGATTATGAAAAGGATAATTATCCTGTACCACACATGCATTTTTTTTTCAATGTGTCTCAAGTTATAAAATGATATCCCAATTAGATGGTTTTTATGGTTATAATCAAGTACTAGTTTCCCATGATGATCAATTCACTGCTTTCTGAACAAAATGGGGAACTTATGCATATAAAAAATGTTATTCGGACTAATCAATGTAGGGGACAATTTTAAAAGAGCCATGGATATTGCATTCATATGACTAATTGACAACTGTGTGGTGGTGTATCTTGATGATGTTACTATGCTAGCCAAATGCAAAAATGGTCATGTGTCTCGCTTGAGAAAAATATTTAACAAATGCAGAGGATATGGTATTTCCATGTATCCTAAGAAACCCATTTTTGCAGTAAATGAAGGAAACATATTGGGGTTTGTTGTATCTAAAGAGGGGATAATTATAGAACCTGAAAGAACTAAAGCTATTTCAAATATTCCATGTCCCCATAATAAAAAAATCATGCAGTCATTCCTTGTGATTTTTTTTTTTGTGAGGAGGTTTTCTCTAAGCTTTGCAGAAATTGTTAAACCTCTGCAAGATATGATAAAGAAGAATGATTATTATAAATGGATCCCCAAAGAAAATAAATCATTCATAAATATCAGGGAAGAAATAAGTAAAGATACAACATTGATGGGCCCAGATTTTTGCAAATATTTAATACTTTATACATTTGCCTCTGATATTGCATTTGCAATAGTCCTCACCTAGAAAAATGATGAAGAGAATACATTCCCAATTGATTTTATGAGTCTAGGCTGCAAGGAGTAGAATTCGATTACTAAGAATAAAAAAATAAATCTTATGTAGTCTTTAAAGCACTCAAACATTTCAAACCATATCTACTTAAATATAGAACTAAAGTTTTGGTACCTTACCCTGTTGTGAGGAACCTCTTGGTTCAAAAGGATTTGGGAGACAAAATAGCTAATTGGATGAAAAATTTACAAGAATATGAATTAGACATAAGAACCACAAATATTGTTAAAGGAAAAGGACTCTGGAAGTTGGAAGTTGAATAAACAAGGAATAAAAATGATGAGGATGAACTTTATCAAGATTAGAACTTGTTGGAAAATAAATTTTCCTATATCCCTATCAATACTGATCCATGGTATTATAATATGAAGTACCATTTGACTCATGTAAAAACTACACAATACATGGAACCAAAAAGGAACAAAGCTCTTAGGCTCAATTAATCTCAATACCATCTTGTTCAGGGGATATTAATTAGGAAGAACTATGATGGTGTTTTTTTGAGATGCCTAGAGAAAGATGATGCAGAAAAAGTCCTATTTGAACTACATGATGGTACAGATGGAGGAAATTTTGGAGGAGACACCACAACACACAAAATTATCAGAACATGTTGATATTGACCTGCATTATTCATATATTCTCATGAATATGCTAGGAAGTGCCAAGAATGTCATAAGTCAGCTGGAAGGGAAAAGAAACCTGCCTTTCATCTTCAACCTGTTTCAATTGAACGTCCATTCCAACAATGTCGTTTAGATGTTATAGGAGAGATTAATCCTAACTCCTCCCATATACACAAGCACATCCTAATTTCCACAAACTATTTCACACACTAGACTGAAGCATTTCCTCTCAAGATGGTGAACAAAAATCAAGTAATATCTTTCTTCGAATCTCATATTGTAACAAGATTTGGTGTTCCAAAAAATTTAGTGTTTGACAATGCCAAATATTTTTCTTTGTTAAAGTTGATTGAATATGCACTTGAGAATAATATCCAAGTAAAGTATGTATCTAATTGATATCCTCAGGGTAATGGGATAGTTGAATCCACGAATAAAAATATGATAAAATTATTAAAAACACTGTAACATAACACCAAAGGAATTGGCACTTAGCCCTTCCTATTGCCTTGTAGGTTGACTAAATAACACCAAAATATTTTCTAGGAGATTCTCCTTTGTTTTTGGTTTATGGACAAGAGGTTGTTTTTCCAAATGATACTTTCATGCCTTCTCTGCAATTATCTCAATTTGTCCAAGACAAAGAATGTCTAATAATGCAACAAAGACTAAATATGTTGCTCAAATTAGAAGAATATAGGGACAAATCTAAAAATAAATTAATGCAACATCAAGGATTGATCAAAAAATGGTTTGAAAAAGCCTTTGTAGGAAATAAATATTTTTAGGAAGGATACTTGATTCTTAAATGGGATAAATCCAATGAAGGAAGAGAAACTGCAATGAGTTCCAAAAGTTATGGCTAGGACCATATCAAATTCATGAGAATATTTGATCAGAAACTTTCATACTCAAAACATTAGAGGGAGACATGGAGGAGCTCCCTGTCAATGGTCACATTCTTAAAATATACTTCTCTTGATCACCTTCACTGATCTACTTTTGTACATATTAGGTTTCTTTGATAGCAACACTTTCCTTTTGAGTTTTGCAAATATTTTTAGAAGAAACATGTATATTCTTGTTAGTTTATGAAAGTTTTCTTATTGTTTTCCCCCAAATAAGGTGCTTATTGATTTTTCCTCACTGTCATGTACAACTTCTAACAGAAAACTTAGACCACATATGATAATTAAAATAAAATTATTTTATAAGTAATGTTTCAATTGTTTAGAAGTAAGATGGTTGCCGATTATTTAAAATAAATAGAACACAACATATAGCCATACTAAATGAGAATGATAGCTTCAGATTTGTTTTATGAGAGAGCACCAGGATATGAAAAATGAGAGCACCGGGATGTGAAAAATGATTATGGACGATCCTAATTATAGGCTATATGCACCCATGTGATTACTCTCATGCTTAGCTTATTGGTTTTCAAAGCAAGGAAAGGAAATAACCACATGAGTCTTTTGCTAAAATATTGTAACTGTGAAGAATATTCTACTTATTATTGAGTTATTATTAAATAGATGAATCCCCTTTTGTGGATTGATCATTTCGAGGCTTATGTATGACCAAATCCCCTTTTGTGGATTGGTCAAACCCTAATTGTATGATTCTATTTGAGAAGTCGCCCCCTAGGGCTAATTAAAGTGGCTTTAGCCACTAAGTGAAGAAGTTGACCCGGCTTGATGAAGAGACACCACCCTAGCGCTCCTCAACTAGTATAAATAAGAGAGGCCAATGTGTCATTCACTCACTCACTCGAGTCACTCATCTAGTGCATAAGTTTGAAGGAAGTTGTAGTTGCTAGGAGAGGAAGAGAGAGAGGCACATTTCTTAGTGTTGGATATTCTCTAGTGTCTGGTTTATTATCTTGGAAATCTATATTAAGGAAGTTTTTGCAGGGTTTTCTCCCCCATGAGGATTTCCCAGGATACATGTTGTGTACCTTTTGATTGCGTTTCTTTCAGTGATCTTGCTTATGCTATTATTGTCTATTAAATTAAAAAGAACTTAATAGCATATCTAAATTTAACATGGTTTTAGAGCTTGAATGAATAGAGAACCTTTCACTGGGTTACCAAAAACGTCACTGTTGTCGTACAAGAAAATTAGGGATTTTTGTTGGAAGGGAATTTCAGCCTAAAAACCATATAGGGAAGTGCACCCTAGCCTAGAAAACTCATTGGTAGGTTGATCACACCTTTTCAGTGGACACAAATTTTGGAAAGTGAAACCCTAGTTTTCACTGGTACCAGAAAACCAGGAAACTAGAACCAGTACCAGAAGTACCAGTCTAGATTTGCGTAGTCCCAGTTTCAAGGGGTAAATTTATATTTTATGAAAATATACTACACCATCCTACTTGCCTCAACCAAGCGCACCTCCTGGTAAGTTCATATTTAATTTCTGTGCACTTTCAATTTTTGGTCATTTTCCCAGCTCCAAGTCAAGTTGTTTGCAAGCACCAAGCTTGTTGACAAATTAGAAGGTGTGGAAAAATTTCATGCCTGGAAGTATAGGATTTCACTCATTCTTGAAGAGAATCACCTAGCAATATTTATCAAGGAAAATGTACCAGAACCCACAGATGCTACAACTAAAGAAAAGTACCATAAGGATATGGTTAGGGACAAAATAATCATTGCAGACTCTATTAAATACCACTTGATCCCTCAAGTGTCTTCCAAGAATAATCCAAAATAAATGTTTGATTCCCTAACCAAAATGTATGAAGGAAGGAATATCAACTGGAATATGAATATGAGAATCCAACTCAAGAATACAAAGATACAGGAAGGAGAATCCGATCATGGCTATTTCTCTAGGGTTTCTCAATTCAAGGAATAACTAGAAGCAATTGCAGACAATTTGGATGAAGATGAACTCATATTAACAGATATTAATGGTATCAAAAGAACTTGGGATGCCTTCATACAAACTATTTGTTCCAGAAAGGAAAAACTACAATTTGACAGTTTGTGGGAAGAATGTGTTCAAGAAGAAACAAGAGTAGCTAACCAAGAAGCAGTATTATTAAGGGATGAAGACCAAACCCTAGATAATATTGCTAAAGGATGAAGGAAAAAGTCTCATTTCCAAAATTATACTCATCACCATAACGAATATCACTCCCCAAATATATTCACCCATTCCATAAAGAATCTCACCCTCCAAGGAGATTCCAAAAGTTTCAGAAAGGACAAAGAAGAGAAAAATATTTCTCCTATTATCAATGCTATCACTATTACAAGATGGGACATATTGCTAAGAATTGTCTAGCCAGAAGAGAAGAATACAAGACGATAAATAGAAAGAGACATCATGCCCATGCAATTGAATATGATGAGGCACCCACAAAGATGATTAAAGAAAAGACTGAAGACTATGTTTTATTTTTTTCCCTCTCAGGATCTATGTCACCTAGAGAGGACACTTGGCTTACAAATAGTGGTGATTCTAAGAACATGACATGTCAGTGTTGGAGTTAATTCACACACAGTTAGGATTATTTTTTCCCAAGGTTATTCCTTGTTTATTAGTCATAATTAGTCATTATCCAGTCTCCTATATTTTAGAGGAGAATATTCCACCTGGAGAATATTCTCTTTCAATTGACACTTCAGTTTGACTAGTTGAGTTGAGTTTAGATGTTGCATTGGGATCATCACCATGAAAAATTTGGATAATCACCATGATAATTCGACCTTGCCTTGGTATCATCACCAGAGTGGCGCATTATCCTTGATTCCCTGAGTTAAATTCTCACTACTCTCTGTTCAGTCAGTTAACTGAAGACTAGTTGACTAGTTTACTCAACTAGGTGGCAGTTCACTCCCGTAACTGCCCGAGAGACTAGAATAGGTGGTTGTTCACTCCTGTAACTGATGGTGTGTGTACATATCACTCTATACCACCAATATGGCACATTGGTGTACCTCAAGTCGAACTCATTGAGATATACAAAGTATATCATGTGTAAACTATTCATTATTCACAACAGTTAATGAGAATTCTTCCATTCTTTCTCTCCTTCTTCTTCTTTCTCCAGTTCTCTTTGAAAATGTGTGTATTATTGTTTAGCTAGATCTATTTTGGGAAGTTTCAACACATTTACATGGTATCCGAGCCGACAGACTGCTAAGAAAAATCTACACCAAATTTTTTTGCAGGTTCAAAAGATTGAAGACAGCAGAAATATGGAATTCCAAAAAGAATTCATTCTTACACCTTACAACTATTTTGCATGGAAGTAGAAAATATCCATACATATACTATCCATAGGGTTGTACAGGTTAACCATGAATACATATCTAGAGCCGACATCAGCCATAGAAAAATACAAGTACTTAAATCACATGGATGAGGCACTCAAAACAATTTGCAGTCTTATTTCTCCCGATCTCCTTTTTCATATATATTCTTGTAAGACTCCCAATGAAGCATGGAACATATTGGTAGGGATATTTGGTAAACAAGATGAGATGAGGGGACACATGCTGGAGGTGGAGCTGCTCACAGTGGATCCAAAAATATTTGAGAATATCCAATATTTCTTTACAAAATTCAAGGATTTACTGTCGCAACTCAAAACTTGCGGGGTTGATAAATTGAAGGAGGAGAAACAAATGGTTCTCACCATTCTCTACAATCTTGGTCCTGAATTCTATGTATTCGTATCTACATTCCATACTATCAGATTCACCTCTGGAGCCACCTGGAAGATGCCTTCTCTTGAGGACTTTATCGAATCCCTGACACAAGAGAAAACCAAGCTCATCATCATGGGCGAAATCAAAGGCCCAAGGGCACATGCAGTCACTATGCATGATGGTAGCCAAAAATATCAGAAATATAAAGATAAAGAGAAGCAGAAAGCTCATGCACATACGGAGAAGGAAGGGTACACAAAACCCTTCACCGATGCCTCCGGATCCAAAGGAGAAAAGGGAAGAAAATGAGAGAAATGCACATATTGTCACAAAGGATTCCATTCGGAATCCACATGCATGCAAAAAAAAAAAGATCTGATGTCTCAAATACATCAGAAAAACAACCTTGGAGATTGCATCCCTGAGGGTGCAAAGAAGAAGAAGCCAGAAGATCTGAATTCCAAGAAAGGAAATTCTAGCCATGCCTTGATTGCCATCAAATCCTCTCCCAATTCTTGGATCATAGATTCATGAGCATCACATCACATGGCTGCCTCAAAAGCAATCTTATATTCATTGGATGCATGAAAAGGTCCACCTATTCTGATGGGGGACAACTCTTCTGTCAAATTCATCGACAAAAGAAGGATTGAACTCACCAATGGAAGCTTCGAGAACGTGTTGCATGTTCCCAAATTTTTTGTCAACCTTCTCTCCATATATCAGATGAAAAATTATGACACCAGAAATAAATTCATATTCACACCAAATTTCATGGACATATACGACATGCAAACCAAATCCAGGGTTGTTACCAATGAGGTTAATAATCAGTCTAGATTGTATACATTTTCTGAATTCATTTAACCTGATTCTGCTTTACTGCTTACTCATGCTGATGAAAGTAGTAGGATATGGCACAAAAGGTTGGGAAATTTGAATTTCAGATACATACAACAACTTAGCAAGAAAATATTAGTTGATGGTCTACCAGGAATCCATTTCTCCAAGGGAGTATGTGAGAGATGTGGTCTCGAAAAACACCCTCAAGAGAAATTCGACAAGGGAAAGTCTCAGCGAGCTTCTGCACCTTTAGATATGATCCACAGTGACCTCATGGGTCCTTTTCCACATCCATCGATAAAAAAAGTGAGGTTTGTTCTCATTTTTGTTGACGATTTCTCATGTTTTACTTGGATCTACTTTCTATGGAAAAAATTAGAAGTCTTTCAACACCTCAAAGATTTCAAAGCCCTGGTTGAGACACAGTCCCGAAAGAAGATCAAATTCCTACAAACTGATAACAGAGGAGAGTATGTAAATCATGAGATCCATAATCTTTTCCATGAAGCAGGGATTCAGCTGCATCATACAGTTCCCTACACTCCGCAACAAAACGAAGTTGCTGAGTGGAAAAATAGATCTCTAAAGGAGATGACATCTTGCATGTTGCATGCAAAGTCACTACCATAGAGACTATGGGCTGAAGAACTTAACTACGAAACATACATCCAAAACAAATCTCCCATAGATATGTCAAGGATAATACCCTCTGCAAGGCTTGGAGCAGCCTCAGACTAGAAGTGACCCACTTTCGCATTTTTGGTTCTCATGCATGGCCCATATTCCCTCTGAAAAGAGGACGACACTCAATCCATAGAGAACTGAGTGCATTTTTGTTGGATACCCTGACGGTGTGAAGGGATATCGTCTTATTGATCTTTCCTCAGATTGTCTCATCATTGAGCACAGTGTCCAATTCGTGGAAAGTGTCTCGCATGTACCTCGGTAGCCACATGCAGACACCTTCACTCTTCCACCTATCCGAGATGATGAGCATGCACATGCCAGGTCTTCTTCAGATGATAGTTCTGATTTAGATGACTTAGATGATTTAGATTTAGATTTAGAGTCAGTACAGTTGGATGTAGATTCAGAGTATCCAGATGTAGTTGCAGAGCCAGAACAGAGGCCCAAGTGGGCACATAATACTCTTCAGGATGCAGGGGATCTCGTCGGTGATCCAACCAATACTAGGAGGACTCGATCTAATTTCGAGGAGCCTCCTGTTTCACTCACTGCCATTGAACCATTTCCTTCGAGGCATATTTTCTTGGTTCAGTCTTAAGATCCACAGTCTTATGGCGAGGCTGCTAGAAATCCATTTTGAGAATCCGCCATGCAGGAGGAGTATAACTCCCTCTTCGAGAACCAGACTTGGGATCTGGTTCCCCTTCCTTTTGGGAGGAAACTTTAGGATGCATATGGGTCTACAGGACCAAGAGCGCAGTGGATGGACAAATCAGAAGATACAAAGCCAGGATTGTCGCCAAAGTCTTTCAGCATGTTCATGGTATTGACTATGATGATACATTCACTCCAGTAGTGAAGATGGATTCCATACGATTGGCACTCACCATTGTGGAAGCCAAAGGATGGGAAGTCCATAAAATGGATGTGACAAATGCATTTCTTCATGGTGATCTCTCTGAGGAGTTCTACATGGAGCAGCCCCAGGGATTTATGCAGGACTCATCTTTGGTTTTTCGACTGAAGAAGTCACTTTATGGCCTCAAGTAGGCTCTGAAGGCATGGTATGCCAAGATGGACTCCTACCTGTTGTCACATAAATTTATACATTGTAAATCAGACCCGAATGTATACATGCTCAGGATGTCTGATTCAATTCTACTTTTAGTTCTGTATGTCGATGATTTGCTGATCATTGGTTGCTCGACCTCAACGATTGATGCAGTCAAGAGGATTCTTCATGACAGGTTTTTGATGATAGACATGGGTCTGCTACACTTCTTCCTTGGACTTGAGATCAGTCAGGATGCATCAGGAATCAAACTATCCCAAGCCAATTATGCACGAGATCTCCTTGAGAGGTTTCACATGATAGACTGCAAGTCTGGTCCGACTCCTTTCCTATCAGGAGTCAAACTTGAGGATGGCAGGGAGATTCCACTGGTTGAAAAAACACTATACAAACAACTAGTGGGGATCTTGTTGTATCTCACACACTCCAGACCAGACCTCTCATATGAAGTTGGCACAGTTTCCAGGTTCATGCAGAAGCCGCATGATCTACATTGGAAAGATGCAAAGTGTATCCTTCGATATGTACATGGCACCATCACCTTTGGGATTCATTATGCAACAGACTCTACATTAGATCTCATTGGGTTTACTGATTCCGACTAGGCTGGCGATAACATTGATCGCAAGTCCACATCTGGTTACTCACTCAGTATTGGTTCCGGGCCTATCTATTGGTCACGCAAGAAGCAATCTTCCATTGCTCTATCTTCAGCTGAGGCAGAGTACAGCGGGGTAGTTAACATAACCATTCAGGCTATGTGGCTACAACATTTTCTCGCTGAGTTGGGAATTTAGTTTCATCGGCTGATTGTCATCTGGTGTGACAACCAGAGCACTCTGAAGTTCTGCAGAGATCCATTTTAGAGGTAGTGGATGAAGCACATCGAGATCCACATGCACTACATCTAAGACTTAGTACATGAGGGTATCATCGACTTACAATTCTATCCTTCAGCAGAACAAACGACAAACATTTTCACCAGGACCTTCACTAAGCATAAATTCCATTCTCTGCGAGGTCGTCTTGGAGTGAAGGACACAGTTGCCTAGAAACAATATTTCTTCTCTTTACATACATTGTACCTTGATGGGGGGTTTTTCCCATGATATTTTCCCTCTTTCCTCACTTTATTTTCAGTGTATCTTTTGTACTTGGGTACCTAACATGGCCTCATTGTCGGGACCCAATATTTATTTTCACCATAGTGATGTTCAGGGGGGGTGTTGGAGTTACTTCACACACACCTAGGATTTCTTTTTGCTAAGGTTATTCCTTGTTTATTATTCATAATTAGTCATTATCCAGTCTCCTATATTTTAGGGGAGACTATTCCACCTAGAGAATATTATCTTTCAGTTGACACTTCAGTTTGACTAGTTGAGTTGAGTTTAGATGTTGCATTGGGATCATCACCATGCAACACTGGGATCATCACCATGATAACTAGAAATTACCTTGGTATCATCACCAGAGTGGCACATTAGCCTTGATTCCCTGAGTTAACTCCTCACTACTCTCTGTTCATTTAGTTAACTGAAGACTAGTTGACTAGCTAACTCAACTAGGTGGCAGTTCACTCCCGTAACTGCCTGAGAGACTAGAATAGGTGGCAGTTCACTCCCAAAACTGCTAGTGTGTGTCCATATCTCTCTAGACCACCACTATAGAGCATTGGTTCACCTCAAGTCGAACTCATTGAGATATACAAAGTATATCATGTGTAAACTATTCATTATTCACAACGGTTAATGGGAATTCTTCCATTCTTTCTCTCCCTCTTCTTCTTTCTCCAATTCTCTCTGCAAATGTGTGTATTATTGTTTAGCTAGATCTATTCTGTGTAGGTTCAACACATTTACAATCAGAGAGACATTCTCTCTAGCCTTATAGAAAATAAATTTCCCTAGAAAGTTACACTTACAGATGATTACCAATACCCTATAAAAGGAGTGGGAGAGTCCACCTACAAACTTGATTTAGGGACCCCAATGAAGATGAATGATGTACTATATGTACCAGGCTTGACAAAGAACTTAATTTCTATCTCAAATTTAGATAAGAAAGGCTTCATAGTTGCATTCATAGATGGTGAAGTTCTTATGTGGCCTAAAGGTAAAACCATACAAGATGAAATTATTATTGGAACAAAATAAGGTGGCATGTATAAGCTAAAAGGTCACTCAGATGCAACTTTGACTCACTCCATTGAGAGTCCATGTGAACTTTGGCATAAAATACTAGCTCACATCAACTACAAAGCCTTAGCTTATGTGAGAAAGGTAGTTACAGGTCTACTAGAATTCAAAGTTGATCTCAAAGGTGTGTGCAAGGGATGTGCACAAGGAAAGAACACAAAGAGTGATTTACCAAAGAGTGACAATAAAGCAAAAGGGATATTGGAGCTCATCCACTCATATGTATGTGGCCCAATTCCATCAACCTCTCTTACTGGGTATGTATACTATGTGTCATTTATTTATGATTACTCTAGCAAGACTTAGGTTTACTTCTTGAAATCAAAAGATGAAGTGTTTGGAAAATTCAAGGAATTCAAAGACTTGATAGAGAATCTCTCTAAAACAAATATCAAGATACTTAGGTAAGATAATGGAGGAGAATACATCTCAAAACAATTTTTAATATTTTGCAGAGATGTCAGGATTAAGAGGGAGCTCACCACTCCCTACAATCCTCAACAAAATGGTGTAGGAGAAAGAAAGAATAGAACAATAATGGAAGATCTGAAGACTATGATCCACGATCAAGATCTTCCAATGCACTTATGGGCATAATAATAAAGAAAAATAGTGTATGTCGAGAACATATTATCCCATAGTGCACTTAGATTCAAAACCCCTGAAGAAATTTTCTTCGGAAAGAAGCCAGAAGTAAGCCATCTCAAGATATTTAACTTTCCAGTGTTTGTACACATTTCGAAGGAAAGGAGAAATAAGACGGACCCTTCAGGAAAGAAGGAAATATTTGTTGGATACTTTGAGGTCTCTAAGGCCTTCAAAATTTATATACCAGGTTACCATCAAATTGAGATAAACAGAGATGTAACCTTTGATGAAGATGCATCACTTAAGAAATCAAGAAGATTCCATCTTGAAGAAGTATATGAAGAAGAACCTGTAGCTCCCAGAGTTGCATAACCAGTGAGGGAAGTCATAGTTTCCCCCAATGATGAGATTCAAGAAGATCATGATATTATAGAATCTCAAGAACCTCCCCAGATGATGATCTCTCACAAGAGAAATCCAGCTTGGGCAAGGGAACTTATTCAATATGGAGAGAAGTATGGTGCCCCAAAAGGAACCATGAGACAAGTCAAGAAACCTAAGGCATTCTGCAATTATATGTCTTTGATTAATGATCTCATAGAAAATGAACCTACTTGCTTTGAAGAAGCCATTCAAAAGAAAGAATGGGAAGATGCCATGATGAAATAATACCAATCCATTATAAATAATGATATATGAGAAATAGTTCCTAGATCAAAGGACAAAGATTTGGTATCTTCCAAATGGCTATACAAGATAAAACATGCTGCAGATGGAAGTATTGAAAAACATAAAGCAAGGTTTGTAGCTTGCGGCTTTTCTCAAAAGGAAGGCATTGATTATAATTAGGAGACATTTTCTCTTCTAGCAAGATAAACTTCTATCAGAACCATCATAGCTCTTGCAGCCAACATGAAGTGGAAGTTACACTAGATGGATGTGAAAACAAACTTCTTAAATGGTGTTATTGAAGAATAAGTTTATATAGAACAACTTCATGGGTTTGAAGTTGAAGATAGAAAGAATCATGTCTGCAGGTTGAAGAAGGTTTTGTACATGTTGAAGCAAGATCATAGAGCTTGGTATGGAAGAATTGGCAATTTCCCGATGAGCTTGGGCTTTACCAAGAGTAAATATGATTCTAACCTTTACTTCAAGGTTATGAATGATGAGCCATTTATATTACTGATGTATGTGGATGACTTATTCTTAATTGGAGAATAAAATATCATCACATATTGTAAGAAGAAGCTCGCTGAGAATTTGAGATGAAACACCTAGGCCTGATGCACTATTTATTAGGTATTGTAGTTTGACAGAGCCCAAAGAATATCTGATCTAGGTGGATATCGGTGGCCACCCACCTTTTCCAACTAGCTCAAAACAATTTTCTGGCAATTTTGGTAATTTACTATTTTTAGCAGTTTTTCAGGTCCTGAACTTCCGGAGCCGTTTTGAGGCCCTAAATGCCGTTTTTTTGGGAAAAAGGGGAGTAACATGAAATGAAAATGGATGTTTCTCACACAAAAGTTTTATTCCTTGGATATATCTTTCCAACGAGATATCGAGCGCCCCAAACATAGATCGTATGCAAAAGTTATGCCCCTGGGAAGTTGACGTATCAACTACCCCCATCGAGGCCCACAAACCTTTTGGATTTTCATCTTCCGGGGTGATCAGAATTTGGACCAGGGGTCAAAATTTTGCTCAAAATTCAAAGTGCTCGGAATCACTTCAAATCAAATGGGTGCGTAGGCCTCATCGTCACGAACCCAACGCAACTCGTTTGGGTTCAAACGAACATCGGATGAGAGAGATATCACGTTCTGTTCAAATCGTCAAACAAGCAAAAACAAATGTGCTGACTGTACAATCCGTACAGTCCATACAGATGTTGATGTGGCAGGTCCGTACAACATGTGGCAGGGCTGAGTTGGCAGGTCTGTATGACACGTGGCAGGTGTTGGTTGGTAGTTGGACGACTAATCGTTTCTTGACACATGGCTTGTTTGTGGCGAATGGAATGGCGACACATGGCCCAATCAATGGCCACCACGTGTCACCTGGACAGTGGTATAAAAATTTGGTAGTCGACAGGACTTGACCCCGCAAACTCCGGGGCAAGGGGAAGAGCTTTAGGAAGGGTCGCCCAACTAGCACACCCACATATGATTCTTAATATATATATGGTTTGCAATTTATTTAAGTTGCATGTGTTTTGAAATGGGGGCACGGTCCGGGCCAGGGCTTAGCCCCGACCCCCGGTCATATATGTATGCCATGGAACCACCAACATGTGTGCCTTTCGACCCCATTAGCATATGGTTTAAACCCTTGGCCCTTTTTGTTTGAGCGCGCGGTCACATGGACCCATATGTCCACAGTTTTGGTGGTTAGGGGCTGGGTGTGCCCTAACTGTCCTACAGTTCACACTATTTTGCGGTTGTACCTGGTGCTAGGTTTTAGCATGAGATTGAGCGCATGAGCTAGGTTGGACACAGAGAGGTGCGTTTTGGCGAACCAGAGACAATAAGTTTGAAGGGGAAACTTCCATAAGGCCTATCTTCATTTTTTGGCCAAATGAGGTGCCGAAAAATCCTAGCTAGGGGTTTTTGGACGTTTTGAATCCATTGGCACAGTTTTCAAGGGAATTTGAAGACTTCTTTTACAGGTTTTTCAGCATTGAAGTTTCAAAGAGCTCTAGGGAGCTTGAAGCCCTCATTGATTGAGGCCATGCTCAGATGATCCCAAGTCTGTTTTCTGTGACTGAATAGTCATTTTTGGCTAATTATTATGCTCTGAACACATTGGGATAGGTTTCAGAGGCATTTGAGGACTTTTACAGGTGTTTTTACCACAATTAAGCTCAGGGAAGCTCAAGGCCACATGTAGAAGAGGTCATGCTCGGATGAGCCAAGATCCGTTTTTAGAGTTCTATTAGTCATTTTTGGGGTTTTTATGTATTTTGAACCCAATGGTACAGTCTGTAAATCCTTTGTTGTTGAGCAGCAGCTTATAAAAGAATATTTGACAAACTAATCCCAGAGAGCCTAGTCCATTGATGGAGGCTCAAGGAGATGTAGCCCAGTTGGGGGTGAACTCCTTTATCATATTGTTATTGTTGTGAGTTTGCTGGTTTATTTGCTGCAAGTTATGTTTGTTGTATATTGATTTAAAACGCATATTTAACCTTTTAAAAACCTCACACATAACATAAGAAGATGCATAAACTTGGCACATAATTTATCTTGCATAACTAAGACATTGAGCAAGGTCCTGAAAAGTTTATTTTAATGGAGTAGAGGGTGCTTGCATAGAAAAACAAGTTAGCCCCCTATTTTCAGATCAGGTGGTATTAGAGCATAGTTTTTTTTTCTCATGTGATTGCCATTGATAGCTAGAGTTTTAGCTATTGGTTTTATTGTGCAAGTTTTGTGTTGAAGTTTGATATCTTGCAAGGATGGAGGAAGCTTCAAACATTGATAGTTCTCATACATATTCATTATCCAAGTTCTTTGACAAAGAGATGTTGAAGGAGATTGTAACCATGAGAGATATGGTACAAGATTTGTGGGAAGAAAGAAAAGAGAGCATTGTCCTTCAAGAGCAGTTGATGGCCATGAAGAAGGAGAAGAACCAGCTTCTTGAAAAGTTGCATGATATGGAGACTCAACTCCATGAGGCAAAGGAAACCCTTACCAAGTACATGCATGAACGTGAGGTATGTAATGTTGGTTTTTCTTCAAATTACTCTCAAGATGAATGCTTTGGTGTTTTTGAAAATCACATAAGAGGAATAGGGTCCAAGTTATTGTTAAAAATGGGCTATGAAGGTAGAGGGTTAGGAAAGCATGCCCAAGGCATTGTTGATCCTATTGTTGTTGAGGAGAGGCCCAAGTATTGTGGTATTGGATATGAACAAAGAGATGGAGCAAATTCCAAAGTTGAGGAGACAAGGGAAAAAGTTCCAAGAACAAATTTTGTTTCAAGTTCAAGAAATTTTGTTGCAAGTTCAATCCATCAAGCATGCAAAGCTTGTGTTCAAGATGAATGAAAATGTATGAAACAAGAGAGTTGTGACAACCATGAGGACAAGAACACTATTGTTGGTCTTCAAAAGAGAGTTGGTAACTCTT
>ML787069.1:58592-82781 GCA_009831015.1 Picea engelmannii
GAAGAAAAAATCCATGTACATATTGTGGTTTATATAACCATCATGTTTCAAAATGTTGGAAAAGATTGACCACTTTCAGGAAACTTTACAAGCAAAGACAACTTGAAAAGAGGATGCAAAAGATTTGCACTCATTGTCAGAAGCGAGGTCATCTCATTGACCAACATTGGACATTGCATCCAACCACTCATCCACAACACAAGAAGCAGATGGATAAAGATTCTAGCAAGAATGGAAGAGGAGATTCCATCATTGATGTGAGCCAAGATGATTCACAAGAAGACAATTTTCAGCAGAAAAATTCACCATTGAGTTGGCTTGGTAAGAAATGGTTAGATTTCTTGAGCAAGTAAGGCTTGCATTTCTTTGTTTGTAAATGCACATTTCAGCCTTATGTATGCATTTATGGAGAGTATGACAAGTTTCAGTGATTTATCACAACTTGTATGATGTAAGTTTACATGTGAATGCAATTCGTTTGAAGGCATTCTTGTTTTGTTGCACAACTTCACCAGGAGGGTGTAAAAGAAGGGTATGATGCTCACTTGTTACAGCCATATATCTTTTTCATATTCAGCTCTTATGTACCCACATGTTTTGGGTTTATGTACTTATGTTTGTACTTGAAGGAGAGTTGAAGAGCTATGCACATGCATGTGTTTTTGTGTATGTGTAAGCAGTGAACCTGGTGATAGTTCATCATGAATGACTCATGATTGTAACATGATTGTGTATCATGAATTTCGACTTGTTATTTTGGGAAGGTCGATATGTTTCAAATGAGTCTTGACTGGTGTCGATGTTGTCTTGATGACTATGTTGTGTTGATCATGTTTTTCGACTTATGTTTAGTCGATGGTGTTGTTGGTTTGTAAGTTAATTTTGAGTACACCAAGATGCAGGAAAACACAATGTGCTTTGATGAAGTAAAAGATGCGACTGTTTTCGTGAAGAGAAAAAAGACTTTGTTGGCATTATTTTCAGTCTTGTATAAATTTGTTTTCAAGATTGATGGTTTTCTTGGTTTGTGACAAGTAGTCGCAGAAAAGTTTTTGCAGCCATTGTAGAGCGGATTGTTTTGACGCCAAAGAGTTCACAAGAGGGAATTGATTCTTAGTGGGAAGGCTGGCAGTTTTCCAAGCACAAAGAGAACAGTGGGTCAGCAACAGTTAGAGAACAGTGGTTGAGAGACATAGCTAGTTGCAGTGCAAGGCATGTCAAGGTATCCAGGTGATTGTCAAAAAGACTTTTCAAGTAGAATCAGTTGATAGAACATGGAAGCAGAAGAGTATTGAAGCTTAGGCAGATAATCATAAGCTTTTGTGGGTCCAAAAGCCTTTCAGTGGGAAGGCATAATCAGAATCTGGACCAGGGGTCAAATTTTTTCTCAAAATTCAAAGTGCTCGGAATTTCTTCAAATCAAATGGGTGCGTAGGCCTCATCATCAAGAACCCAACACAACTTGTTTGGGTTCAAACGGAAATTGGATGAGAGAGATATCGCGTTCTGTTCAAATCGTCAAACAGGCAAAAAAAAATGTGCTGACTGTACAGTCTGTACAGATACTGACGTGACAGGGCCATACGACACGTGGCAGAGATGAGTTGGCAGGGCCGTATGACATGTGGTAGGTGTTGGTTGGCAGTTGGATGATGAATCATTTCTTGACACATGTCTTGTTTGTGGCGAATGGAATGGCGACACATGGTCCAATCAATGGCCACCACGTGTCACCTGGATAGTGGTATAAAACTTTGGTAGTCGGAAGGACTCGACCTCGCGAGCTCTGGGGGAAGGGGAAGAGATTTGGGAAGGGCCACCGAACCGGTGCACCCACATATGATTCTTAATATATATATGGTTTGCAATTTATTTAAGTTGCATGTGTTTTGAAATGGGGGCGCGGTCCAGGCCAAGGCTTAGCCCCGGCCCCCAGTGATATATGTATGCCATGGAACCACCGACGTGTTCGCCTTCCAACCCCATTACCATATGGTTTAAACCCTTAGCCCTTTTTGTTTGAGCGCGCGGTCACATGGACCCATATGTCCACGGTTTTGGTGGTTAGGGGCTGGGTGTGCCCTAACCGTCCTATAGTTCACACCATTTTGCGGTTGCACCCAGTGATAGGTTTTAGCATGAGATTGAGCGTGTGAGCTAGGTTGGACACATAGAGGTGCATTTTGGCGAGACAATAAGTTTGAAGGGGAAACTTCCAGGAGGCCTATCTTCTTCATTTTTTGGCCAAATGAGGTGCAGAAAAATCCCAGCTAGGGGTTTTTGGACGTTCTGAATCATTGGCACAATTTTCAATGACATTTGAAGACTTCGTTTATAGGTTTTTCACCATTGAAGTTTTAGAGAGCTCCAGGGAGCTTGAAGCCCTCATTGATTGAGGCCATGCTCAGATGAGCCCAAGTCTGTTTTCTGTGACTTAATAGTCATTTTTGGCTAATTGTTATGCTTTGAACACATTGGGATAGGTTTCAGAGGCATTTGAGGACTTTTACAAGTGTTTTTACCACAATGAAGCTCAGGGAAGCTCAAGGCCACATGTAGAAGAGGTCATGCCCGGATGAGCCAAGATCTGTTTTCAGAGTTCTATTAGTCATTTCTGGGGTTTTTATGTATTCTGAACCCAATGATACAGTCTGTAAATCCATTGGAGTTGAGCAGCAGCTTGTAAAAGAATATTTGACAAACTAATCCCAGAGAGCCTAGTCCATTGATGGAGGCTCAAGGAGATGTAGCCCAGTTGGGGGTGAACTCCTTTATCATCTTGTTATTGTTGTGAGTTTGCTGGTTTATTTGCTGCAAGTTATGTTTTCTGTGTATTGATTTAAAACACATATTTAACCTTTTAAAAACCACACACATAACACATAAGATGCATAAAATTGGCACATAATTTATCTTACATAACTAAGACATTGAGCAAGGTCCTGAAAAGTTTATTTTAATGGAGTAGAGGGTGCTTGCATAGAAAAACAAGTTAGCCCCCTATTTTCAGATCACGGGGTTAGGGTTTTGGATTTTACTTATGTTAAAAAGGCCCTTAGAGCCTCATTGTAACGATCATCTTCTTGAGAATGCGAGTAGCCGTCACATCTCTTCTCAAAAACAAGCTGCCACCATTCTAGCGAGTCTTTCACTCTGTATTTTTACTGTCTCTGTACATTTCTTTGATTAATAGAAATCGTGTATTACTGTATATATGTGCTTATGGTTACATCTATGATACATTTTGATTATATTATTGAATACCCATGATATATCTGTGCATCTCTTTATTATATCTCCACTCTCATTTTGTGCCGAAAATAATCCTGATCAGTGGTATCAGAGGAGGCTGTTCTTGATCGTTTTTTCAGTGCATGTCCCCGACAAGGTTCGAGTATAGAAATTTTGGTCTCAAGCTTGTCTCTCTTGAGGACAATAGCTCTCACACACCCAAGAAATCCTCAATGGAGGAAGAAAAGTAAAACGATGGAGCAGACGATCCTATAAGTTTGTTGCTTGAGAAAACTCTCACATGACAGAGGGACAAAATGATGGAGAATTTTTCCCACATCCTTCAACACCTCCCGATAGAATCAGATGCATATTCATCAACAGACACTTTGGAGGCACCTCACCTTTTAAGGTACAGGTCAATTTTGATATTCCTATATTTGAAGGTCAGATAGATGCAGATGCCCTAGATAAATGGTTAAATCTGTTAGAAGGTTATTTCTCTGTTCACAATTTTTCTGATAGAGAAAAGATCATCTTCGCACTCCTTAAGGCTCTACCCTGTGTCAAAAATTGGTGGGAAACTTACTGGGAGTAGAGTTCCATAGAGGAGTCTGGAATATATGGGGCCGAGCCCACTATGAGGACCAGTACATGAGATGGACCACACTGCAGCAAGAGAGGGGCTAAGAAGTTCCGGAGTTCACCAATACCTTCCATACCTTGTGCACCAAGCTGGGTATCAAAAAATCCGAACAAAATTTGGTTCAAAAATACCACGGGGCTCTACACAGATACATCCAAATTGAAATGGATTTTCTGGACATCTCATCACTCGGTGCTGCTTATTGATATACTGTTAAAATCAAGCATAAATTTAAGCACCAGAACAAACGAGAGTTCAGGTCCACAAATCCGCAACAACCAAAGTTTGATAAAGACCACCCTAACAAAAAGTCTCTCAAAAACTAGTCCAAGCCATAGGAAAAGAAGGGTCACGGGTAGAGAAAGAAGGACACCGGAAAATGGTGCGATTTCCACAAAATCCTCTGGCACAACACCAATGAATGTCTCTCAAAATATTCATTGGTGGCTGAGATCAAAGACAAGGAGCTGAACCCTGATTCAAAATCTGATTATGAAAATACTGGTAAAAGACAGATCATCAACGCAGACCCCACTTCTATTGTCACAACTGCAACAATTCAACCAGAAGAACCAATAGATCTTGAAGAGGGTGAGTGCCTTTTTCATTCATAGATGTGGGTGAAGGGGACTCTGCTTCATTTTATTGTTGATAGAGGAAGCCAGAAGAACCTCATCTCAGCAGAGGCCGTCAAACAGTTGAGATTGTCGAAAACAACACACCCGTAGCCATACAACATCGAGTGGCTTTGCCAAGGACGAGATCTTCGTGTCAGCCAACAATGTCAATTGTCATACAACATCTAGCCCTTCAAAGATGAGGTATTATGTGATGTTTCCCCATTGGATGTCTGTGATGTTTTTTTGGGCCAGCCTTATATGTGGAAGCGCCATGCTATTTGTGAGTCTCGACTTTGTAGTGTCATTGTTACTTTGGGGGGTCATCTCTACAGAATACCAGAGGTAGTTCCAACGTTTTTCCCACCTAAAAAGTGTTTCAAGGTAGTATCTCATACTAAAAAACTTATCTTTTTCACAATCTGTTCAAAAGGTGAACAGAAGGATACTACAACCACTACAACCTCGACCCAAGCACCTTCTATCCAACAGAAGCAAGTCAACAAGATTGTAGCAAAACACAAAGATTCCTTCTGCACACAGTCATATCATGTATCTAGACTGGTTAAAAAGGTCCAACCCTTCCAGTCACAGGTTCATGACAACCTTCAACAAACCAAGAACGTGACATCTCCAGTAAGGCAGGTAGCTCACCAAGATTCAGATTCAATAATTGCTTTCCCCTCTCCCCTGGGAACTCAACACAATGGAGACCATTGCTTCCTAAGGAGGGAGGATTGATCCAGGTGGATATTGGTGGCCACCCACCTTTTCCAACTGGCTCAAAACAGTTTTCTGGAAATTTTGGTAATTTACTATTTTTAGCATTTTTTCGTGTCCTGAACTTCCAGAGCCGTTTTGAGACCCCAAACGACGTTTTTTGGGAAAACGATGAGCAACATGGATAGAAGATGGATGTTTCTCACAAAAAAGTTGTAGTCCTCGGATAGATATTTCCAACGAGCTATCGAGCGCCCCAAACAAAGATCATATGAAAAAGTTATGCCCCCGGGAAGTTGACGTATCAACTACCCCCATCGGGGCTCGCAAACCTTTTGTCTTTTCATCTTCCGGGGTTAGGGTTTTGGATTTTAATTATGTTGAAAAGGCCCTTAGAGCCTCATTGTAACAATCATCTTCTTGTGAATGCGAGTAGCCGTCACATCTCTTCTCAGAGATAAGCTTCCACCATTCTAGTGAGTCTTTCACTCTATATTTTTACAGTCTCTGTACATTTCTTTGACTAATAGAAATCGTGTATAGTATATATGTGTTTATGGTTTCATCTATGATAAGTTTCTGTTATATTATTGAATATCTATGATATCTCTGTGTATTTCTTTTTTATATCTCCACTCTCATTTCGTGCCGAAAATAATCCTGATCAGTGGTATCAGAGGAGGCTGTTCTTGATCGTTTTTCCAGTGCATGTCCCCGACGAGGTCTCAATATAGAAGGTTGGGTCTCAAGATTGTCTCTCTTGAGGAAAATTTCTCTCGCAAACCTAAGAAACCCTCAATTGTGGAAGAAAAGAAAAACGACGGAGCAAACGATCCTATAAGTCTTTTACTTGAGCAAGCTCTCACGCGATAGAGGGACGAATTGATGGAGAATTTTTCCCACATCCTTCAACGCCTACCGATAGCATCAGACACATATTCATCAAGTGACCACTTCAGAGGCACCTCACTTTTTAAGGTACAGGTCAATTTTGATATTCCTATATTTGAAGGTTAGATAGATGCGGATGCCCTAGATAAATGGTTAAATCTGTTAGAAGGTTATTTCTCTATTCACAATTTTTCCGATAGAGAAAAGATCATCTTCGTGCTCCTTAAGGATCTAGCCCATGTCAAACATTGGTGGGAAACTTACTAGGAGCAGAGTTCCATAGAGGAGTCTGGAATATATGGGGTCGAGCCCACTTGGGATTTCTTTGTGGATGCGGTAAATGAACAATATTACCTTGTTGGCAACTATGTGGATCAATACATGAGATGGACCACACTGCAGAAAAAGAGGGGCCAAGTAGTTCCGGAGTTCACCAATACCATACATACCTTGCACACCAAGATGGATATGAAAGAATTCGAATGACATTTGGTTCTGAGAACCGCAGGGCTCTACACAGGTACATCCAAACTGAAATGGATTTTCTGGACATCTCATCACTCGGTGCTGCTTATCGATATGTTGTTAAAATCAATAAAAAATTTAAGCACAAGAACAAATGAGAGTTTAGGTCTGCAAATCCGTAACAACCAAAGTTTGATAAAGACAACCCTAAAAAACAATCTCCCGAAAACCAGTCCAAGCCACAGGAAAAGAAGGGTCACGGGAAGATAAATAAGGACACCAAAAAATGGTGCAATTTACACATAATCCCCTGGCACAACACCGATGAATGTCGCTCAAAATAGTCATTGGTGGATGAGATCAAAGACAAGGAGCTGAACCCTGATTCAGAATCTGTTTCTGAAAATACTGGTAAAGGACAGATCATCGACGTAGACCCCACTATTATTGTCGCGACTGCAATAATTCAACCAGAAGAACCAACAGATCCTAAAGAGGGGGATCGCCTTTTTCATTCACAGATGTGGGTGAAGGGGACCCCAATTCATTTTATATTGATAGCAAAATCTAGAAGAACCTCATCTCAGTAGAGGTCGTCAAACAATTGGGATTGTCAACAACACCACACCATCAACCATACAACATCGAGTGGCTTCTCCAAGGGCGAGATATTTGTGTCAACCAACAGTGTCGATTGTCACACAATATCTATCCCTTAAAAGATGAGGTATTATGTGATGTTTCCCCATTAGATTACTGTGATGTTTTGTTGGGCCAACCATTTATGTGGAAGCGCCATGTTATTTATGAGTCTCGACCCCGTAGTGTCATTGTTTCTTTGGGGGGTCATCTCTACAGAATACCAGAGGCAGTTCCGACTATTTTCCCACCTAAAAAGTGTTGCAAGGTAGTATCTCATACTTCTCATACTACAAAATTTAGCTTTTTCACAATCTATTCAAGAGGTGAATAGAAGGATACTGCAACCACTACAACCTCGACCCAAGCACCTTCTATCCAACAGAAGTAGGTCAACAAGATTGCAGAAAAACACAAATATTCCTTCTGCACACAGTCATCTCATGTATCGTGACTGGTTAAAAAGGTCCAACCCTTCCATCCATAGGTTCGTGACAACCTTCAACTAACCAAGCAACGCGACGTCTCCAACAAGGCAAGCAACTCACCAAGATTCAGATTCAACAATTGCTTTCCCTTCTCCCTTGGGAACTCAACGCAATGGAGACCATTGTTTCCTAAGGAGGGAGGATTGATCCAGGTGGATATCAGTGGCCACCCACCTTTTCCAACTGGCTCAAAACAATTTTCTGGCAATTTTGGTAATTTACTATTTTTAGCAGTTTTTCGGGTCTGAACTTCCAGAGTCGTTTTGAGGCCCTAAACGATGTTTTTTGGGAAAACAGGGAGCAACATGGATTGAATATGGATGTTTCTCACACAAAATTTTTATTTCTTGGATAGATCTTTCCAACAATCTATTGAGCACCCCAAACGAAGATCGTATGCAAAAGTTATGCCCCTGGGAAGTTGACGTATCAACTACCCCCATCGGGGCCCGCAAACCTTTTGGATTTTCATCTTCCGGGGCTAAGGTTTTGGATTTTACTTATGTTAAAAATGAGATGGAACACACTGTTGCAAGAGTGGGGCCAAGCAATTCTGGAGTTCACCAATACCTTCCATACCTTGCGCACCAGGCTGGGTATCAAAGAATCTGAACGACATTTGGTTCTGAAATACCATGGGGTTCTACACAGATACATCCAAACTGAAATGGATTTTATGGACATCTCATCACTCGGTGTTGCTGATCGATATTCTGTTAAAATTGAGTAGAAATTTAAGCACCAGAACAAACGGGAGTTCGGGTCTGCAAATCTGCAACAATTTTTTTTTGATAAAGACATCGCTAACAAACAGTCTCCCAAAAACCAGTCCAAGCCACAGGAAAAGAAGGGTCACGGGAAGACAAAGAAGGACACTGGAAAATGGTGCAATTTCCACAAAATCCCCTGGCACAACACCGATGAATGTTGCTCAAAATGGTCATTGGTGGTCGAGATCAAAGACAAGGAGCCGAACCCTGATTCAGAATCTAATTCTGAAAATACTAGTAAAAGACAGATCATCGACGCAGACCCCACTGCTATTGTCGCGACTGCAACAATTCAGCCAGAAGAACCAACAGATCCTAAAGAGGGGGAGTGCCTTTTTCATTCATAGATGTGGGTGAAGGGGACCCCGCTTCAGTTTATTGTTGATAATGGAAGCCAGAATAAACTCATCTCAACAGAGGTCGTCAAACAATTGGGATTGTCGATAACACCACACCTGCATCCATACAACATTGGGTGGCTTTGCCAAGGACGAGATCTTCGTGTCAGCCAACAATGTCGATTGTCATATGGCATCCAACCCTTCAAAGATGAGGTATTATGTGATGTTTCCCCATTGGATGTCTGTGATGTTTTGTTTGTCCAACCATATATGTGGAAGCGCCATGCTATTTATGAGTCTCAACCCTGTAGTGTCATTGTTACTTTGGGGGGTCATCTCTACAGAATACCAGAGGTAATTTTGATTATTGTCCCAGCTAAAAATTGTTTCAAGGTAGTATCTCATACTACAAAATTTATCTTTTTCATAATCTATTCAAAAGTTGAACATAAGGATACTGCAACCACTACAACCTCAGCCCAAACACCTTCTATCCAATAGAAGCAAGTCAACAAGATTGCAACAAAACACAAAGATTCCTTCTGCACACAGTCATCTCATGTATCCAGACTGGTTAAAAAGGTCCAACCCTTCCAGCCACAGGTTCGTGACAACCTTCAACAAACCAAGCAACACGACGTCTCCAACAAGGCAAGCAACTCATCAAGATTCAGATTCAACAATCGCTTTCCCCTCTCCCCTAGGAACTCAATGAAATCGAGAACATTGCTTCCTAAGGAGGGAGGATTGATCCAGGTGGATATCGATGTCCACCCACCTTTTCCAACTGGCTCAAAACAGTTTTTTGGCAATTTTGGCAATTTACTATTTTTAGCAGTTTTTTAGGTCTTGAACTTCCAGAGCCGTTTTGAGTCCCTAAACGACGTTTTTTGGGAAAAAGGGGAGCAACATGGATTACAAATCAATGGTTCTCACAAAAAATTTGTAGCTCTCGGATAGATGTTTCCAACGATCTATCGAGTGCCCTAAACAAAGATTGTATGCAAAAGTTATGCCCCTGGGAAGTTGACGTATCAACTACCCCCATCGGGGCCCACAAACCTTTTGTCTTTTCATCTTCCGGGGTTAGGGTTTTGGATTTTACTTATGTTAAAAATTCCCTTAGAGCCTCATTGTAACGATCATATTATTGTGAATGCAAGTAGCCGTCACATCTCTTCTTAGAGATAAGCTGCCACCATTCTAGTGATTCTTTCACTCTGTATTTTTATAGTCTTTGTACATTTCTTTGACTAATAGAAATCGTATATTACTATATATCTGTGTTTATGGTTGCATCTCTGATACATTTTTGTTATATTATTGAATATTTGCGATATATCTGTGCATTTGTTTATTATATCTCCACTCTCATTTCGTGCCGAAAATAATTCGGATCAGTGGTATCAGAGGAGGCTGTTCTTGATCATTTTTCCAGTGCATGTCCCCGATGAGGTCCGAGTATAGAAAGTTGGTTCTCGAGCTTGTATCTCTTGAGGAAAATCACTCTCACACACCCAAGAAACCCTCAATGGTAGAAGAAAAGAAAAACGATGGAGCAGACGATCCTATAAGTCTGTTGCTTGAGCAAGCTCTCACGTGACAGAGGGACGAAATGATGGAGAATTTTTTCCACATACTTCAACGCCTCCCAATAACATTAGATGCATATTCATCAAGCGACCACTTCGGAGACACCTTACCTTTTAAGGTACAGGTCAATTTTTATATTCCTATATTTGAAGGTCAAATAGATGCGGATGCCCTAGATAAATGGTTAAATCTGTTAGAAGGTTATTTCTCTGTTCACAATTTTTTCGACAGAGAAAAGATCATCTTCGTGCTCCTTAAGGATTTACCCCATGTCAAACATTCGTGGGAACTTACTGGGAGTAGAGTTCCATAGAGGAGTCTGGAATATATGGGGCCAAGCCCACTTGGGATTTTTTTGTGGATGCAGTAAAGGAACAATATTACCCTGTTGGCAATAATGAGGACCAGTACATGAGATGGACCACATTGCGGCAAGAGAGGGGCCAAGAATTTCCAGAGTTCACCAATACCTTCCACACCTTGTGCACCAAGCTGGGTATCAAAGTATTTGAATGAAATTTGGTTCTGAAATACTGCGGGGATCTACACAGATACATCCAAACTGAAATGGATTTTCTGGACATCTCATCACTCGGTGCTGCTTATTGATATGTTGTTAAAATCGAGCAGAAATTTAAGCACTAGAAAAAATGTGAGTTCCAGTCTGCAAATCTGCACCAACCAAAGTTTGATAAAGACAACCCTAACAAACTGTCTCCTGAAAACTAGTCCAAGCCACAGGAAAAGAAGGGTCACGGAAAGACAATGAAGGACACCGGAAAATGGTGCGATTTTCACAAAAGCCCCTAGCACAACACCGATGAATGTCGCTCAAAATAGTCATTGGTGGACGAGATCAAAGACAAGGAGCCGAACCTTGATTCAGAATCCGATTCTGAAAATATTGGTAAAATATAGATCATCGACGCAGACCCCACTGCTATTGTCGTGACTGCAACAATTCAACCAGAAGAACCAATAGATCCTAAAGAGGGGGAGCACCTTTTTCATTCATAGGTGTGGGTGAAGGGGGCCCCACTTCATTTTATTATTGATAGTGGAAGCCATAAGAACCTCATCTCAGTAGAGGTCGTCAAACAGTTGGGATTGTCGACAACACCACACCCGCAACCATACAACATCGAGTGGCTTCACCTAGGATGAGATCTTTGTGTTAGTGAGCAGTGTTGATTGTCATACGACATCCAGCCCTTCAAAGTTGAGGTATTATGTGATGTTTCCCCATTGCATGTCTGTGATGTTTTTTTGGGCCAACCATATATGTGGATGCATCATGCTATTTATGAGTCTTGACCCTGTAGTGTCATTGTTACCTTGGGGGGTTGTTGAGCCTCTAAATTGACATCCCACTACCCTATCATACTCCTCATTTATACCTTTTTAGCCTACCTAATCTTGGATAAATGAAAAAGAACACTACCATTAGCCATTGATGAGGTCATAAGGTAAAGTATAATTGAATTCATGCATTTTGTGGTTTATTGAGCTAGGAGACTAAATGTTTCATGTACTAATGTTTTAAATTGCCACATGTAACCTTTGACCTCTAGATGAGTCCAACATTTCTATGTCAGCTCAGCCATCCAGTACTTATGCACCAGATTGTCACTGTCTGAATCTGGTACCAAGCGCACCTTCCATTCAGATCCAGTACTGAACTATTCACTGTCGCGATCCCGTACCGATGGCCGTAGACTATTCTAGTCTGGTACCAACCACTTGCATACTATTCGGATCCGGTACCATTTACCGAATCTGACCTGTCACAATCTAGTACCAATACAGGAAGCAAAATATACCAAGTTTAGCTCCAGATCGTGACCAAGATAATTGTTGGATGTTTGTTGAATAATCAAAGCTATAGCAAGGCTATGCTAAGCTAGTTCGTTTTTGCTTCATCCTCATACACTTTGTGTCATGAGGATAAAGCTTAAAATATATAACCAAATATGTAAATTTGGCAATTGACTGATTTGCTAAAGATTTCACCTCCTTGTGTTTCACGACTAAGACTGTTTAAATAGTCATGGCAAGGATGGTGGAGGTAGTAGAGAATTAGCATAACACAACATATGAAACATCGTTAGATATTGTAGACCATATTCTGATTTGAAGTTTAATAGAAGGATGTCATTTATCTCCATGTCTTGATCGTTTATGAATGACTGTGAGTTGAGTTGTTAGCATAGTTTGATTCTATGTTTTGAAGTTTGAGTAAGAGTAATGTGTGGATTGAAAGAAAGTTTACTGTAGACTCTAGTCGCTGACCTGTTGAAATGGAAAGGGCCCACCGCACAACAAAGGTTAGCATCCTTATAGATTAGTGTTAGTAGTTGATTTCAATAGTATAGATGTTAGACTAGCTGAAGCTTTGATCCTTTTAGATGATAGCAGTATAGTTCAGTTTATAGTTTCGATTATATGATTGTTTAGAGATATTTACTTACTCTGTTTTACATATGTTCTCTCTGTTTTATGAATTTGATTTTGTTTCATGGATATGAATGTTGGAAACAGTAGTCAGACATATTTGAAGGAGAACTAGTGAAGTTCACAACAACACATTGTGAATCACATCATACTCAGTATATTGACTATTGAACTACCCATGCTATGTCTTGATGATTGATGTGATTTCCCTTTCAGAAGTGCGATTGCATAGCTAAATTTCTAGGTTAGATAACATAGTTGATTTGTCAAAAGAACTCCATCTCATACTTGCATGTGCCATAATGGAGCAAATAGCCTCTTTGTGAAAGACAACCAAAGTGTGTTTCAATTTGCTAGCTTGCTTTGTTTCCATCATGCATAATTTAGAATAGTTCTATGCTCATGACATTAAAATTACCTTTCTTACTGGTGTCTTGTAACTTTGTTGATTGTGAATCCTAGATTGATAATTAATGAGTACATTATACTAATCATATAAGTAGCACAACATTTTGGCGCCATTGTCGGGGAGTTGCAAACAATAGGAAGTGATTTTTAGCTTAGATTGTTTGCATAGTTTTTGAATGATTTTAAAGGCTTCTTGAGGGAGGAGGATAAAATGTTTAAGACATGAGCGAAGAGTGACGTGACCACTAGAGTGGGGTTCTCCGAAGCCAGGTCACCTTCTTACCTTCTAGATAGAATTAGGACTTTCAATTCAGTTAAGAATCAAATTTCCATTTTATGCATAGATATAGAGATAATAAAGGTAGATTTGTAAGCTCTAAAGATTAAAAAACAACCCCCCCCACTAATCCAACTGACACTGGTGCAGAAAAAATTCCAACAGGAGAAAGTTCAAGGGGAGCCAATGAGGCTCCAGAAGAAGAACCTAAAACGAAAGAATCAGTATTGGGGTAGAAAGAACGTAAGTCTGCTGAAGGAGACACACAAAACCCAGTTTCCGAACCATCCATCAGTGGAGGAGGAACACCTAGCAAAATGGCAGAACAAGAAGGAAATGCAGCCACTGAAGCTAAGACCTTTGGGTTTCCAATCTTGGATATTTCTAGAAACATCAGCATGAAAAACATCCCACTATCATTGTTACCCACTTTCAAAGGTATGTCAACTGAAGATCCAGACTTATTTTTATTCGATTTTGACATATTATGTAGAAGCTATAACTACTCAGACGATGCCCAGAAACTTAAGCTCTTCCCTGCCACAATGAAAGATTCAACCTTAAGATGGTTCATGAGTTTAGGAGAAAATACAATTGTCTCTTGGGATCTGATGAAAGATACATTCTTACAGAAATACCAAGACTATTGTAAGGATAATGCTAAAAATGACATTTTTAAAATGCAACAAACAAAAGATGAAAGCCCTGAAGACTACTTAGAAAGGTTCTTATACAACTACCAGAAAACAAAATTATTCACCACAGACCCAGCTGTAGTAAGAATTGTATTTTTGAAAGGCATTAGAGATGTCTGCATAGAAGTTTTAAACTTGTTGAGTTCAGGAGATGTGCACCAAAAGACTTTTTAGAGATTGTAGATTACTGTAGAAGATACTCAAGAGGACTAGCTAAAACAGGAAAAGCACCAAGAGATTCGTTTAGCACAAATACAAGACAAAGCTTAGGGACTGTCACCATAATTGAGTTAGGAAAATTACTGGAGAACTTTAAAACATACATCTTGAGCACAATAAACAACCAGTTAGATACCCTAAAACTGAAAAAGAAACAAGAAGAAGAGGTTGTTTTAGCAATTTTTTTTCCTAGATGTCGAAAGAAGCACGGTGAGAAAGAATGCCCATTAAATGTCATAGAAATATGTCCTGTGTACTATAGAGCACCCCACATATGAGTGTCCAGCTTTTCTTGAGCTACAAGCCTTTATAGGGGAGGAGGAATCTCACAAGAACAATCATACCCTTCTAGAAGACCTTGGAGAGCACAAAACCCCAATGCATTTTATGACCCTAATGCACAGTATCAACAACAACAATGGGGTCCTTCCCCAATGTCCTATCCATAATGGACACCTCAACAAGCTCAAACTCAACCTTGGAAACAAGGTTGGAGGGGACCTATGTATGGGAATCCCTCTTACCCTACATATCCACAGTATCCTGGAAACATTTGCCAATTACTACTTGGATTTAACCCACCACAAATACAAGCTTTACTTCCACCTCCTATACAACAACAATTTATAGTCCCCTTGAACCCTAACCAACAAAAACAAATACCTATAAATGTCAATCAACAACCACAAAACCAAGCTGCCCACAAACCTCCTAGACCAACAACAATCCCTGCCCAACCAATACCTAACCCCAATAATCGACCCACCCACCCTGTGCAGAATGAAAAAGTTCAAACCTTTCCCACCTATGAAATTCAACTACGATCAGGGAAGGCTATAAATCAATCAAATCCTGGAGTAGTAATTCAAGAAGAAAATGATAAACATTCTGAGGAAGAAAACACTCAAACCACCCCTGTAGAAGAAGAGACTTACCCTCCTATTCCAATCACTTCTCAGTCTGTAGGAGTACCTCAACAAATTAATCTTCCACCCTACCCCGAAAGACTATTAGTGAAGAAACCTGACCCAACCTTGCACAAAGATATAGAGGATGAATTACAAAATGTATGTATAAAAATACCTCTGTTGCAAGCCATCAAAGATATCCCCATATATGCCAAAATCATAAGGGATCTTTATATTAAGAAACTAGGAAGGAAGAAGAAGGAACCTCCCCTTTTTCAGGTAGTAGGACAATTATCTGAATTTATTTCTGAAACGCCATATAAATATAATGACCCTGGGAATCCAGTAGTCACTGTTGAAATTGATGGTATTTCCTTACCAAACACACTCATTGATTTGGCTTCATCAATCAATGTAATGCCTTTTGACACTATGAAAAAAATCCAAATCAACCAGTTGAGACCAACCCAAACCATGATAGAATTGGCAGATAAGTCAGTCATTAACCTTGTAGGAAGTTTAGATGATATCATAGTCACTCTAGCTTCTTGGGAATATCCAGTAGACTTTCTAATCATATACTCCAAATCATCCTCCAAACCAGGACACCCTGTGGTTCTTGGCCGCCCTTGGCTGTCCACAACATATGCCTTTATCAGTTGTCGGTCTGGCGAGATGACTATATCGAATGGCACACATAGCCAAAAACATGTTCTCTTCCCTCCTGCCCAACCGACACAAGAAATATCTGTTTGGCTAGAAAAACCTTATGGAGAGGAAGATTGCATCAGACCCCTATTAACACTTGAACAAATAAGAGGAATGCAAGAACAATCGAATGAACAAGTCTTAAGTTTATTTTTGGCTGATACAAACTGCATTGAATATCCTAGGTCCTTTGCAAAATTGTCACACATTTTCAGTTATGAATTTCAACAAACTTGGCACCCTGATATCACTCAATTATATACTTTATCACCATCTTCCTTAGAGAAGGAAGAAAGTACTGAACTTGTTGAGATTAGCCCAGGAAAACCTTTGTATATCAACTCTAGTTTGGAACCAGAACAAAAGACACAAGTAATTGAAATGCTCCAAAGACAATTTGATGCCTTTGCATGGGATTTTGCGGACATGAAAGACATTCACCCTGACACATGCACACATCATATTTACAATAATGACCAAATCAGACCAGTTAGACAGCCTCAACGAAGGATGAATCCATCCCTCAAAGATATTGTAAAAGAAGAATTGAAAAAACTCCTTCAAGCCAATCTCATATACCCCATTTCAGATAGTCAATGGGTATCTTCACTTTTCATAGTTCCCAAGAAAAATGGTAAGTGGAGAATATGTGTAGACTTTAGGGAATTGAACAAAGCCACCCATAGGGATTATTTTCCCCTACCATTTATTGATCAGGTGTTGGATACCTTGTCTGGAAAGAAGTATTTTTCGTTCCTAGATGGGTTTAGTGGTTATAAACAAATACAAATAGCACCCGAAGACCAAGAGAAGACCACTTTTACCTACCCTTGGGGAACCTATGCTTATAGGGTCCTTCTTTTTGGACTTTGCAATGCCCCATCTACTTTTCAAAGGGATTTCCTAGCCATTTTCTTTGATTTGACCAACAACTGTGTAGAAGTCTACATGGACGACTTTATAGTCCATGGAAATGACTTCAAGGAAGCTTTGACCAGTTTGGAAAAAGTCTTGATTAGGTGTAAAGAAACTAATATTTCCCTAAGTAATGAAAAATAAAAAATGATGCTCACTGAAGGTATTGTTTTGGGACATCACATCTCTGGCTTTGGAATGAGAGTTGATCTTGCGAAAATTCATATTATCACACAAATTAGAATACCTTCCTCACAAAAGGAAGTTTGCAACTTTTTAGGGCATACTGGCTACTATAGAAGATTCATTCCCAATTTCATAAGCTTAGCTACCCCTTTATTCAATTTATTATCTAAAGAAGCCGAATTTAATTGGGATGATGAATGCCAAGTATCTTTTGAGATTCTAAAACAGAAATTGTCAACTACCCCTATATTACGAGGACCAAATTGGTCCCTTCCCTTTCATATATGTACTGATGCCTTAGACACAGCCCTTGGAGCAGTTCTTGGACAAAGGGAAAATCAAATGCCTTATGCTATTTACTTTGTCAGTAAAAATCTGTCCCCAGTCGAAGTTAATTATATGGTCACCAAAAAAGAATTGTTAGCTGTAGTCCATGCTATCAATAAATTTAGATACTATATTACAAGATATCAAGCTTTTGTACACACTGATCATTCAGCCATCAAATTCTTAATGAACAAACCTATAACAAACCCTAGAGTTACAAGATGGTTTTTATTATTACAAGAGTTTAATATCAATATTATTGATAGACCAGGTAAGGATAATCTTGTGGCTGATTTCTTATCTAGAATGATTCATCTGGGAGATAATGCACTAGTAGATGATAACTTCCTTGATGATTTTTTTTTTTCTATTTCTACATTCACTCCTTGGTATGTAGATGTAGCTAACTATCTTATGACAGGGAAGAGGCCTCAAAAATTGTCTCCTAGAGAAAAATATAAAGTAATTCAGCTAAGTGCAAACTACATGTGGCACGATGAGTGTCTCTACAAAACAGGACCAGATTTGGTAATCAAGAGATGTGTAAGGGAAGATGAAATTCATGACATTTTGCAATCTTTCCATGATGTTCCTTGTGGATGACACTTCGCAGACAAAAGGATCGCTTATAAAGTTCTGCAATCTGGTTATTATTAGCCTCATATTTTCAAATATGCTAAAACCTATGTATCCAATTGTGATGAATTCCAATGAATGGGCAAGCATATGACACGAGACCAAATGCCACTTCAAGCCCAAGTAGTCATTGAGCCTTTCGAGAAATGGGCATTAGATTTTGTAGGGCCCATTAACCCTGCATCTAAAAAGAAAAAGTATATACTTGTATGTACTGACTATGTGACTAAGTGGGTTGAAGAAAAAGCTTTACCAACTGCAAGTGAACAATCAGTGGTAGATTTCCTTTTTAATGGCATCTTTACGAGATTGGGTGTACCTCAAGAAATTATGACTGATCAGGGGAATCAATTTACCTCTAATCTAGTCAAAGCTGTTACAAAACAATACCAAATCAAACACAGGAAATCTACACCATACCATCCACAGGCAAATGGACAAGTAGAATCTACCAACAAAGTTATTGAGTCCATTCTTACCAAAATAGAACAAATTCACCACAAGGATTGGTTTGACATATTAATAGAAGTCTTATGGGCTTATAGAATCACCTGGAGGAATACAACATGACATACACCTTACGAGTTGGTATATGGGAAGCAGGTGCTTCTCCCCATAGAATTCCAGATCAAAATCTTCAGGACTGCAGTACAAATTGGCATGAACTTGGATGAAGCCCAACAACAAAGACTCTTACAGCTTAATGAGTTGGACAAAATTAGGTAGGAAGCACTTCAAAGAACCACCCTCATTCAAGAGCAGAGAACAAAATGGCATTATATCCAAGTATCTCAAAAGGAAAAAATTTCAACAAGGAGATTGGGCCCTCTTGTATGACAACAAATTCAATAACTTCAAAGGTAAGTTAACTACTCATTGGATGGGACCTTACAAAATTGACATTGTCTATGATAATGGTTCAATTAGGATAAAGACAATTGACGAACATCAGACTCGACTACTTGTGAATGGTCACCGATTGAGAATTTATAACAAACCCCTGTCAAAAGAGGAATTTTTGACTCGTATACTACAAAATTCAGATATGCAGGTGATCAATAAGGATGAAGACCTTCCTACTGATCCACATTGATTGATTGGTTTACTTTATTAAAAAAAAAAAAATTTGTACATAGGTGTGGATTGTGTTTTGCTAATAACCTGAAGGTAAAAATGGATTCTTACCTTCTTTTGTTTTACTTTCACATTTTGTCTTTGTAAGTAGTTTTCTATAATTTATTTGATCCTTCATGAACTTGCTAAACATCAGTTTGTAGGCATCAACAATACTCTGTTTTGGTTTGGTACCAAAAGTCTGGTACCCGAAGTCCGATACCAGAAGTCCGGTACTTATACAATACTATTAGGACACATCACCTAATTGACAAAGGAATGCTACACATATTTCAAAATCTTATGACAATTAATATGAAGTATGAAGCCATGTAGTAACCACTTAAGTTGGAACCAAGAAGCTGAATGCAACATCAAATGGAAAGCCTTATGAAGAAATAATTTCTTTAGGTTCTGTTGCTGGCTAAAGCGAAGTATCTTTAATTTCTTTTGGTTTTGTTGCTAGCTAAAATGAAGAATCTTTAATTTCTTTTGGTTCTATTGCTAGCTAAAAGGAAGAATCTTTAATTTGTTTTGGTTTTGTTGCTTGACAAAGAAGACATAACCCTTACCTATGATTCCTAAAAGAACCATGCATAATCTGCTTCAAAGTCTAGAGGTTTCCTTTATCTAGTATTTCAGCATGATTAAAGGGATAAAAAAATATATTAGCCTACAAGTAACTATCTCACCCTAACTAGACTTCAATAGTATTCATTGGATTATCTTTACTAAAGAGTAACATATGCGTATATGAACACTCTCTGTCATGGGCACACTAGGAAAACTTTTATGGAAGAGGATGTATCAGTACCCTAAGGTAACTTTAGGTCATTCCCTTATGGACAAACTGAGACAAAATTATACATCTGGATCACTCTAAAGAATTAATATGCATACATAAGTTTATTTTTCCTTTAGAAAAATATTTAAAGACATTCAAATAAGAGAATACACCTTCCAACCCAATACCATCCCAGCATGTAAAAAGGTTTTTAGATGAGCCTCCCCTGTCATTGTGCAAAAGCACTCTTTAATAAAAACCGAAATAGGTGACTATGGACAAGAAGCCTCTGATGGAAAAAGGGTTTAAGAGACTAACCCGTCGGGATACTGAACAAGTCTGCTAGCAGTGGGTACCAGTCTATGGTATGACTAGGCAAACCCATCAGGGTACTGAACATGCCTGTTAGCAATGGGGCATTCTGCTTGGGGAAAGGATGTCTCTCACTAATTATCACAACTACCCCACCGGAGTACTGAACATGCTTGTTGGCAGTGGGTTTTGGTTGAGAAATGTCTCATCTATACTTGTCTGATTGAAAAATTCACTTTTGTCATCTAAAAAAAATGAACACTACAAGCAAAGGTCACTGTTGACATTTATGAGATACAAACTCCAGATTAACAAACAAGATAATTAATACAAGCAAATGTCCCTTTGAGAATTACCCTAAGTCAACTTTATTGGTCTGACATCTAAAGCCTACATTACCTAAGAAGGAAACTTTTTAAGAGTGGAGCCCTGACTAGGGAGTCTAATATACTTATACTGTGAAATTTATCCATAACATCTAATGGTAGTAAATCTCTGAAGCAAGTTAGGTTGGATTTACTCTGCTAGAAAAAATATAAAAACCTCCCTATTTTCACTGCTGAATGCTACCCTTGTTAATAAGTCATCAAAAGAAAGGCAATTTCAATTTTTTTAGGCATGTGATCATATGCTAGGTGATAAATGTACTTTTGGAATTTGATTTGGTTTCTTTTCTCTTATCATTTTTCTTCCATTATGATACAGGGTGTTAAATATTCTTGCATAAGGATATGCAACATCCTTGGCATGGGGGAGGGTCAAAGAGCTCTTTCAGAACTCTTTTTCAGACTCACATCTCATCTTTAGAAACCAACATGTTCACCCTACAACCCTACAGAACCAGACACAAAATAAGACAAGCATAGAATAAAGAAGTTTCATAAAGTACAGGAAATTCCAGTACCAAGCTTCCAGAAAACTCCAGCCTAAAAAGATGAACTTTGACAATCTGCAAGCTTCAAATACAAAGGCAATTGCATATGCTATGGGTATTTATTATACAATGGTAAAAGCAAAGGTAACATGGTATTATTTATTTTCCTTTTCTTTTAAAACTACAATAGGTATGAAAAGGTATACTAGATCTTATGACCTTAGGGTTAAAACCATGCACCTAACTTTCACTTCCCTCATACCCATATGCTTAGTCTTAATCAATCCTCTCATCACATAAGTGCTTGAAAATGATTGAAGGCAAAATCACATCGAAAGTGTGAATATGGAGCATGCTTAGTAATTATGAGCCACAAATGTGCTTCATCCTTAAGCAATCACGAACGTATCTCATGTCATGAGTCATGATTCAACATCAAATTCACCGCTCAGAAGTCCAATCACCTATCTCAAACAAAAATGATGCTTCAACACCCAACGTTCCCATCATTTAACTAACGAGCAGAAATGAAATGGCTTATCTGGGTGGTGAAGCCATCCAGATGAGCCTCATCTTGTCTTAATTTTCCTTTATGACATCTTACTTAAACTCACCGTCTGAATTATCGACCCCATCACCATGTTTTTTCCATTACCAACCTTTCTCCAGTTCCGAGCCTACTCCTCTCTGCGATATCCGGTACCAAACCCTTACCCTCATAGCTGACCAAACCCTTGCGCCACAACCCGATTCTCACGCACAGTTCATAAAGATGGTCGTGAGTAGACACGAACTGGTCTTCCATATTTCTAGGGAGACAGAGGAGTTCTAGCTATGTAGAGATAAGTATGCTAGAGCGGGATGGATGCCATTTTTGGAGAAATTCACAGGTTGTCATGAGAAGGTATCTCAAGCATTTATTCAAGGTTACGATGGAGAGATTGTGCACATAGGAAATCTGCAACTAATAGTCAATGAAGAAACCTTAAGGGAAGCCACAGGATTACCTAACAGAGGAGCCAAGTATTTCAAAGGAGTAGGAATCAACAAGGAAATGTGCCAACGATTTCTGAAGGAAGACCATCAACACCCTGATTGGAAAAAGGGGATTCCTAGGAACTATATCAAGGAAGAGTATCATCCAATGCTTGCTAGTCTTCAATGATTCCTCACTTGTGAGGGCATGTATGTTGTAACCTTCCTAAATCATCTTAGGCTTATGTTACACTTTGAAGGAGGTCCTGAAATTGATTTCCCATATTTTTTATGGATGAGTCTGAACAAGATGGTAAGAGGTGTCAAATCCCTATCCAAAACTGAGAAGACCAACATTTACCATCAAGGTCTTATTAAAATGTTAGTTATACATGAAATCAGGAAGCAAGGGATTAGCTGGAAAATCCTCATCACTCAACACCTTCCCATAGGAAACAAGCCTGTATAGGGAGCCCAACCTGCTCCAGAGAAAGATAAGGAACCTTGAGAGAAAAAGGGCAAGAAAGATAAGGTAACTCCATCACCCTCCAGAATAGTGAGCCAAAAAGATAAAGCCAGTAAACAAGCAGGGCCCTATTCCACAGTCGATAAGATTTTTAAAAGTTAAGAATTAAAAGGTAAATCCAAACTAGTGGAGGAGACCTCAACAATATCACTTGAGGAGAAGGGTCATAAGAGAAAAACTATGAGGAAAAAGCAGAATAGCTCAGAAAATAAAGATGAACGGTCTATAGAACAATTCCCCGTAACCATTCCAAAAACAAAAAAGAAGAAAAGGAAGCTTGTGAGCACCTCTGTTCCATTACCCCCTTGTAAAATAACCACAAGGATCATGGAAAAGAAAGGAAAATTAGTTGTCAGTCCTCATACACATGAATACCCAATAGATCTTACCTCCCCTTCTGAAGACCTATCAGTCCAGGATGACATCCCTAACTTGACTAAGGAACAAGTTACTATTACTTTATGTGGGATGAGGGAGGAAGTGGAGGAAAGAGAATACACCCAACTAGAAATAATGGGGCCAATAAGGACCTTAACAAAATAATAGATGAAGAAAAAAATTGGGGAGCTGCAAAAGAAAAACCAGGAACTCAAACAAGAAGTGAAGGAATACCAACTGAAGGCAACCAAACAACACCTTCAAGATGACCATGAAGAGACTTCTAATAATCTTAATAAGGTACTAAGACTATTACAATACATTAGGGTCATAAAAAGGGAGCTAGAAGCAGAAGCCTCAACCATCAACATCATTGATTCACAGGAGTAAAAAGAATGGAGTCTCAAATTTTGAAAATTTTTGAGTTCGTTTCAGTTGCATGAGGACATGCAATGATTTTGGCATGGGGGAATGTTGAGCCTCTAAATTGACATCCCCACTACCCTATCATACTCCTCATTTATACCTTTTTGGGCTACCTAAGCTTGGATAAATGACAAAGAACACTACCATTAGCCATTGATGAGGTCATAAGGTAAAGTATAATTGAATTAATGCATTTTGTGGTTTATTGAGCTAGGATACTAAATGTTTCATGTACTAATGTTTTAAATTGCCACGTGTAACCTTTGACCTCTAGATGAGTCCAACATTTCTATGTCAGCTCAGCCATCCGATACTTATGCACCTGATTGTCACTCTCTGAATCTGGTACCAAGCACACCTTCCATTCAAATCCGGTACCAAACTATTCACTGTCGCGATCCAGTACTAACGGCCACAGACTGTTCTAGTCCGGTACCAACCACTTGCGTACTGTTCGGATCTGGCACCATTTACCGAATCTCACCTATCATGATCCAGTACCAATACAGGAAGAAAAATATACCAAATTTAGCTCCAGATCGTGACCAATATAATTGTTGGATGTTTGTTGAATCATCAAAGCTATAGCAAGGCTATGTTAAGCTAGTTTGTTTTTGCTTCATCCTCATACACTTCGTGTCATGAGGATGAAGCTTAAAATATGTAACCA
>ML787069.1:83250-97987 GCA_009831015.1 Picea engelmannii
CATATTCTGAGTTGAAGTTTAATATAAGGATGTCATTTATCTCCATGTCTTGATCGTTTATGAATGAATGTGAGTTGAGTTGTTAGCATAGTTTGATTCTATGTTTTGAAGTTTGAGTAAGAGTAATGTGTGGATTGAAAGCAAGTTTACTGTAGACTCTAGTCACCGACCTGTTGAAGCGACAAGGGCCCACCGCCCAACAAAGGTCAACATCCTTATAGATTAGTGTTAGTAGTTGATTTCAATAGTATAGATGTTAGAATAGCTAAAGCTTTGATCCTTTCAGATGATAGCAATATAGTCCAGTTTATAGTTTCAATTATATGATTGTTTAGAGATCTTTACTTACTCTGTTTTGCATATGCTCTCTTTGTTTTATGGATTTGATTTTGTTTCATGGATATGAATGTTTGCAGCAGTAGTCAAACATATTTGAAGGAGAACTAGTGAAGTTCACAATAGAACATTGTGAACCACAACATACTCAATATATTGACTATTGAACTACCCATGCTATGTCTTGATGATTGATGTGTGATTTCCTTTTCAAAAGTGTGATTGCATAGTTAACTTTCTGGGTCAGATAGCAGAGTTGATCTGTCAAAAGAACTCCATGTCATACTTGCATGTGCCATAATGGAGTAGATAGCCTCTTTGTGAAAGAAAACCAAAGTGTGTTTCGGTTTGCTAGCTTGCTTTGTTTCCAGCATGCATAATTTAGAATAGTTCTATGCTCATGACATTAGAATTACCTTTCTTACTGGTGTCTTGTAACACTATTGATTATGAATCCCGGATTGATAATTAATGAGTGCATTATACTAATAATTGATAATTAATGAGTGTTGTGAATGATGATGATGATGATACTTCAACTCCATGCTGTGAATGATGATGTTATTGATGATGAGAGAAAAATCCAATGATTTATAGATATTCTAGTCAGTGTTCCAGATGTTGTTGTTGTTGTTGCCCTCTCTCTCTCTCCTGATGATGTTGTATTGTAGAATACCCTTCTTGTTAAGGGGGAGTATTGAAATATTGTAACTGCGAATAATATTCTACCTAATATTGAGTTATTATTAAATAGATCAATCCTCTTTTGTGGATTTATCATGTCGGGACTTATGTATGACCAAATCCCCTTTTTTGGATTGGCCAAACCCTAATTATATGAGGCTATTTGAGAAGTCATCCCCTAGGGATAATTAAAGAGGATTTAGCCATTAAGTGAAGAAGTTGACCTTTCTTGATGAAGAGACACCACCCTAACTCTCATCATCTAGTATAAATAAGAGAGGCCAACGCCTCATTCACTCACTCACTCACTCACTCAATTCTCTCATCTAGTGTGAAAGTTTGAAGGAAGTTGCAGTTGTCGGAAGGGGAAGAGAGAGAGGCACATTGCTTAGTGTTGGATATTCTAATCTAGTGATTGGTTTATTATCTTGGCATTGTATTGGTAATCTATATTAAGGAAGTTTTTGCTGGGTTTTATCCCCCATGAGGGTTTCACAAGATAAATGTTGTGTTTTTTTCAATGATCCTGCTTATGCTATTATTGTCTAGTAAATTAAAAATAACTTAATAGAAACTCTAAATTTAACATATTTTGAATAAATTATGTGGGATCTTCCCCTTTTACATAAACATAAAGAATATGTCAGGATGTTCTCAAAGAAGACCCATAAGGACAAAGTATTGACTCGGCCAACATATCAAAGCAACTCTCGTATCACCCCACTTCCTAAACATCCTCATTGCAAAAGCAATACATGTATTACAAATATATAAGGGTGAATGTAAAAACACAATATCAAGGAAGTTGACAACACCATAATATTATGTGGGAAGTACATGTAAACCTGTTGGGGTGATGGACACTTGCTAGAAATAGGGCTATGCTTGTATGATACCAAGGAAACTTCGTTAGGGATATGGACACTCATTGGAAATGAATCAATTCCAAGAAAATAGAGACAAGGAACACATGTTGGCCATAAAGATAGTCAGAAATATTCCTTTGCGATGTTGTATTCTCCCAATATTTATGTGCATGAACTAAATTAATAAACTCAATTCCTTACCATCTCACATGAATTGTTCAAAGGGACATCTATGTTCTTATAACTTTCCCATCTTTCAGTAAAAATCTTTATGATGTGGGTTCCACGGTCCAATAAAACTTGTAAATCTTTCAAACCCAGAACATAATGAAACAATATAATTTGAAGATGCATATAAAGACAAATATAACCAATTATTCTCAGTAATTCTCCATTTGTTGAGCCCCCACAACTACCCACTGAAATTATATGTCTGGGTGGATTTCAGTGGGCCCCCCTATTAATTTTTTTTAGCAAGGAACTATATAACTACTAACTTGATTTGGTACTGATACTATAAACTACTCATGTACAAATGCAGTGTCATGGATACCTATGATAATTAGAGATATTATGAAGTTTTACCCTACCTTTGCTAGCCCTTTTCTCTCAATGAATGAACTACAATTTATTTTAGGTCCCAAGGAAACTCTTCAGTCATGTGACCATTCCCAAGGGCTATCAGATCACTCTTCATTGGAACGTTCCTACTCGGAATAAACGAACATGCAAATGCCAAATCGTTTTTTGAAATATGAAAGCCGACAGGTTGTCATATACCTTTCTATCAGGTTATCCTTCATTGGAAAGGATTACAAATTTTTCACACTATCCTCTCTGATGGACCCTCTATGGAAAATGTTTCTTGATGCACAACACCTCCACTATGCCATAAATCATTGACCCAGTGACCTCATGTCAAGAAGTGATTGGTCCAAATAAATTAACGACAATAGGTTGGAGTCAAATGCATTGGGGTAGGTCCCTCATGTAACTGTTATTATTACATTGTGGGACATATATTAGTGACCAATTCAAACTTATCCTAGAATTTAATTCACCATGTGAGTAAAGCTCCTTCATAGAAGCATGATACTCGAGGTAGGAAATATTCCTTCGGGAAGCTTCCGTCAAAATGAGAAGTAAACACAAACTATTATTCTTCTTGATGGATCCTCTCCGATGAACCCTCTTTGATAACACTATAGATAAAAATCTTATTGAATTTATCTCTTCAAAATGCCCTCCTCTCTGATGACTCATCCTGACGAGGTAAATTTAAAGTAATAAGAGAATAATTGTTCAAACCTTGGACTAGATGGACATTTTATGATCAATAAATAGACATAAGCAACACACGTGAATGTATGAAATCTCATTCTTGACATGACTCCCAATATGAAAATCAAATATTCCTCATAAAAACTCCATCGAAAGGCATGAAGACCTTAGAATATCCCAATAAAAAATACCGATAGCTCCTTCCCAATAGTATTATCGAAGGTTTTTTTCCAAATTAGAACTCTCGATTACCATGTTTTGAAGAATCACCTCCGATATGAAATATTAGATAAGTTTTCCTTCAAAGTTTATTAATGGTTAGGTACTCCTCCACCTAAATACAACCTGTAACCCACTTAACATTAATTGCATAAGTTTTGGGGTAAATTATAATTTCATTTAACCTACTTTTGACCCTAATCAATGCATTACTCATCTTCTGTAAGTTTTAGAAAGTTGATTGTATTGTAGCATCAAGTTAACTTGATAAATTCATGGAATTGTAGAGTAACAGGTATGTGTATGCTTTAATTATAATCATTTATGCTAATAATAATGTTTTGGTGAAGGTATTTTGGTATTGCTTGTAGCAAGAACTCAAAATAACAACTTTTTGCGACCGCAAACAAGAAAAGGAAAAAACCTTGTGGTAAATATACCAGAACTAGTCAAAATTTTAGATGATATCTTGGCAATGGACATGAATTTCTTCAATGGAAGAGAACATTGTCTGAGGAATGATGAGATATACAAAATTTTCAATACTTAAGAGTTCTTGCTTGAAGTCTAACAAAACATACAAAAAAATGGTATACATGCTACAACAACTCATTTGATGTTGTTCCCATACAATGACGTTGCAAGGTGGTGTTTCACTCACCTTGACAAAGATACAACTACTATGATGAATGAGTCAAGGCTCCCGATAAAATCTCTAAATCCAGAGCACATACAAACCCGATATCACCTTCCAAAATCTGTAGTATCCCTGAACGAGCCATTTTTACAAGAGTTCATGAAAGATAACAAATTATTCAAAGAATTGATGGATGATTGGTGGTTGGATTAATTGAGACATGCCAATAAAGGAGAACCATTGATCTTATCACAACACTTGAAACAACCCTACAGATCATTGAGCACTATGATTTGTCGATTATATGGGGAGGAAACAAGTACTCTTTTTAAATGGAATTGTTTCTGATGGTACATACCATGGTGGAAATAAGGCAAGTTTTAAATTGGGCCCATATACTAGCATTCAACATTTTCCAGAAGGCCAAAGAAGCTCCAGGTATGAAAAAACTTAGATTTTACATGTTAGCCTATCCCATAGATGCAATATGCTATGTTGTTCATTTCCTTTCTTTTGGATGGAATTGGAGTCCTAGCCAACCACCTATTCATGTTTATTTCTCATAATTGTGGAATGTCAACTACAAGAAGTATATATATGACATCTACGAATACTTCCTAGCTCCCCTATTGATCATGAGTTTTGGGTATCCACCACATAAAATATCACAAGGGGCCATAACAACCCTGAATGGCATTGGATACTAGTATATAGGTAAACATTGTACTTATGTTAGGATCTATGACCCACATCTCTATCCCAAGTATGTTCCCTATAGGTTGCTATCTAGAGAGGTCACCTACCAAACAATAGGGACATGATAACCTGATTCCTCTTAGGTAGTAACAAGAAATTATGGCCCAAATTCCCACTGAACATAGGGACATATGTATTTTCCAATGCCCCCCAATGATAGAAATGAAGTTGAATCCCTACAAGAAATCTGTCTGTATACAAGGGAACCAAAAGGGCATGACCAAGAATAATTAGTAACTAAACATATCAAAGTTGTTGGATTGACCCATGCTATAATTCATGAAGTGGATTATGCAGAAGAAATATTCTAAACAACCTTATTTTTTGAAGAAGTATTGAACAAGTTACAGGATGATCCAACTAAAGAAAAACTTCAAAAGGAAGAATAAGACAAAAGGAAAATAGCCAAAGAACAATTTTTATTGCTTTTGGACAAAGATAAGGAAAAGATGGAAGAAAAAAGAAAGGCAGAGGAAAGATACAATAAATCCTTGGAAGTAGAAGAATAATACCAAAGGAAACAAGAAGATATGGAAATAGAGAAGAAAATGGAACAAGATGAAGCCAAAAATAAGAAGGACAAAGATAAGAAAAAACAAAAACTGGATGAGAAAAAGAAAAGGGATGAAGCCCTAAAGAAAATTGTTGAAGAAAAGAAGAAAAATGCTGAAAAAGAAGCAAAGGAATAACATGATGTATAATGAAAGAAGAAGGAAAAATAGGAAGAAGCAAGACAAAATATGGCTATAGAATTAGAAAAAAAAAAAAAGAGGAAGAATAAAAACAAAAAGCTGTTGAGGATAAGACAAGAAAGAAATTTGAAGAAGAAGCAGGAAGCAAAATGAAAAGAAAAATAGATGAGGATAAAATTGGTACAACAATACCAAATGTTGATATAGTTAACATACCCATTCAATGGTGTACACCTTTTATGGAAATACCACATAATTTCTCTTATTCCTCTCAGGTGCTTGAATTGGAAGAAGTTGTAGTAGCAGTTGGTGAATATTCTTACAACAACAAGACTAAAAGAATCAAGAAGAAATAAAAAAAAAGGAAGAGGATAGAGACAAATATCAACCATGGGTCTTATAAAAGGTCCATTGAATGGAAATTAGGCCCAGGATGCAAAGAAAATGCTTTGAAAAATGCTCGGGCTAGAGCAATTTCATAGAATAATTGGAGCATAAAATGCTCAGGCTAGAGAAATACAAAGAGAAGATTGAAAAGGATCTGGAAGAGAGTCATAAGGCAGATATTATCTCAAAATATATACAAGAAAAATACAAAGCTACCAATGAAGATCTGAGAATGGTCCAAAATAAGTGTTTTTGTGTATTGAATGATATTTAGAGAAACATGGATGATTATATCAAATTACAAGATCAGATGGAAGAGATGAGGAGAAGATATTAGAGAGATTAGGAATCCTTTGAAATAATTATTGATTGACATAGTGTGTATCATATCCAACCAAGTACCTTTCCAAAAAAAAAGACTTAATACCAAGTCCTATTTGATACTTGGAAACCTCTCCCAAAAGACATTAAAAGAATACAAAATACAATAACCAAACATTGAAAGAAAATATGGAATACCTCAAATGAGTTACTAGAATAATTCAGGATGAAAGTTATGATAAACCTTGATGATGAAACTCTTGGTGAAATGATGGTAACATAAATTGAAACCAAAAGGGATGTCAACCAATAAATTATTAAGAATATTATAGAAGTGAACAAAGAAGTATTGAATGAACAATTGATGGAACCAACAAGATTGATCACATTGTCTAAAGAATTTATAAAGAAGAACGAGCAAGGTTTAAAAATGAAAGTGATGACTAAGATATGTGATGGTGAGATGGATTCAGAGAAGATGCAACTAACAAGGCTAGAGACAATCTTAAAGGACTATGAATTTTGGAAAGAATAGAGAGATAAAATGGAACTTCATAAAATCTTGTAATCATTGTATTTTGTAATAAACCTTTCTTATTTTGATCATTCTCAAATTTTAAAGTCCGAATAGGGAATATGAAACAATAGGTCATAACTTCCATATGACAATGATGACACTTACAAAATTTGAACAATGTCTCTTGTTTTATAAAAGGGAGCACTGCAGATGAGAAATGACCTTTTTCCATTGTATTTTGCAACAATATTGTTACTGCTAAATAAGAAAGAGCAAGAGACACTTTGGAAATTTTTGATTCAAAAAAATGTGTATGAGATTTCTCTTTGTGCATATGTCTATTGCTTAAATGTTATACAAATTTGGTATATGAATTACTTCTTAAATCTGCTCTTGATATTTATGTTGTCGCTTATTTGATGATGAGTACAAAAATGATGTTACAGATATAATGTGAAATTAGTTGTTAATTTATCTATATCATTGTTGTGTTCATTTATTACCTGTGTATATGAATTATTTTTCTTGTTGGCAATATCAGTTTTTACCATGCTCATACTCTTTTAGCTCACTGATCAGGATAGGATAGATTAAAATAGAGTTAACTTAATAAATTTTTATATAGCATTAGTTGAATATTTAGTTCATATTTTAATTCATGTGATTACATTATGTTCTCAGATTCATAATTGAAAATATTTTAGAGTGGAAACCATGCCCACATATTGGTCAAAAACTCTACTCTAAATTAGAGTAGTTGTAATTGGGAGCTGCCATTGGGTGTTCTCCCTTACTTGCATGATAATCCATTTGGACCTGTCAACATCCTCTTTCCTCCTGCAAGTCCCTTTGCACATCACGTAAAAATTATTTCTATTTAGCAACATCAAAATTATGAGGGGGTTGTACTACCTTTCTTATCTTACCCTCATAAATTTGTCCTAAACTTTCACCATGCTCAAATTCCACTTCTATATTTACTCTGCCTCAGGTTATTACCCACACATCAACTTCATCATGCTTCTTCGGATTCCTATGTGGCTCTGTATTAACCATGTTGCAATGTGCATTTTTCTCCTCCCACTTCTTCAACAAGTTGGGACAATCCTTTGTGACATGCTCGAGACTGTAACAATATCCACATAGACCTCACAGTTTGGTACAAAGTATCAACACATGTTATATTTAACCATATTTAAAACAAGTGGGGGGTCTACCTCCACCTCCTCTGTATCCTCGTCCTCTTCCTTGCCCATATCTTCCCCAGAGACCTCCTTGATATCCACCTCTCTCGATGTCACCACATTCACCACCCTTCTATTCCTCCCAAACCTGGAAGGCATCATGGGTATGGTACTGCATCAACTGGATTGATAGATAATTGTTCACATCATGCCCCATGGATTTGTTGAATACACAAAATGGAGTATGATGCGTCTTCTAATATTTCTCCAATGTTGGGAAGTAGGGTGGTATATGTTCCCATTGTTTGCAAATTTCACACCATTCCATCTAAGGCCAACTCATAAATGGATTTGGTGCACCTGTCACCATATAATTTCCTAATGCATGACACTCATCTATACGGTGACCATCCGATCAACACGTTGTACACCATACATTCTCATGCACCACCTTTGATTTTTCTGTGTCTTGCAATTTCATTTTCATGTTGGAAAGTTGGAACTATAATTACACCAAACCTACCGATGTTTCTCCTCCTTTTAGTGTAGCCTCCAAGCACACCAAAATATCCACCTCTTTTGTTTGAGTAGTCACCTTTTGTTGGGTAAGTGAGACTCATATATGGGGAAGTAACCCTATAATGAACCATTCTCTATGTTGCATGTCTTGTATCTGGAACATAAGGCTATCTAGTAGGATATTGAACCATTGGTCGTAATACCACATGTTTTCTCCTGGTTTCTTCTTGATTTTCTTAATATATGTAATGCATTGAGATTTTGAATTAGGATTCTATAACTCCTTAAGTAGATCTCTCTTAATCTCTGTCAGGGACCTCACCTATCCCACTACTGTAGTGGATTTGTACTTCAAGTACCATGTTAGGGATCTATTCCTGAAAGTGGTGTCCAATTGTGTTATATTTGATGCCTCATATGTGATCCTCTTCATATGCCATATCACCTCACATGTAAGCCAATTCTTCTCTTCATCGTCCTTACCTGTCCCATGGAACACATGTAATCTCAGGGTGCTATCTTGATTTTCGATTGTCAATATCGAACTGTATCCTTCTGACTGACTGCTTGGTGTTGAGGATCTTGGTACTGATACTCTTCCTTGAAAAGTATTACTGAATTCATCCTCTTCTTCATTGATCACTTATCTTTCTTCTCCTACTCTTGCTTCTACTCCAATTGTTGCATTTTCTGTTGTCCTTTCTTCTTGGTTACAAATGTGTAAGGGAGGTGGTTCAAAAGGGGGATAACCCCATCTTCTTATAGAATTTATCACGAGGGAACCTAGAGATTTTCCTACATTCAACAGTGCTAGATCATCCAGTACCGCTAAATCATCTTCCCCTCCTTCAGGGGGACATTCATCATCCTCTCGTATATTTACAATTCATCTTATTCTGAAGTTGTGACATCTCACAACAACCAAGGGGTTTAGACTTCATTTTCTTGACCCCTACTACCACTACTCCCAGTATCTTCATTGGATACCCTACTACTAACGTTGTTCCTCTTCACCGACCTATCTTCATCTGTGCTCCTCTCTAGCACAACACACTCTTCCACACTTCCTTCTAGTGTGGTTTCCTTCCTCTTCATTCTGGGCCTGACCCCTCATCTTGTACCCTTTTCTATCTTCTTTCCTCTTCTCTATTCTACTTTCCTTCTTGACTCAACTCTTCTTGTGTATCTTTGATCTCTTTCTCTTCTCTACTCTTTTGGGTCCATTATATTCCTCTCCTCATCTCAACAACATTTGGATCCTCCTTAGAGGATCCATCTCTTCTCTCTCTCTTTCCCCTTTATTTTCATCCCTCCTAGCGCTATGGAGTCTACTAAGTCATCCTATCAGGACACATGTGAATCAACCCTTTCTCCACGAACACCATCTTTATCTATAGTGGTATTTCTTCCAATAGCCTTTTTTGAGGACCTTCAGTAAAATTTCTTTCATATTCATTGAAAGAATCCGTGTATTATACAACAAATTTAATGATATAACCTTCCTTCACCTGAGAAAAATAGAAATCAATAGCTCAAGTCCACTTATTATCCAAGTCCTTCAATCTATAAATCATGATGTGATCCCATACCAGTGGTTCTTGAGGCCTTAAAGAAATATTAGTAGCAATCTACCTCTTCAACCATTCATACAATAAAGACGAAAATTCAACAACTAAAATTTCATGCATATCAATGTAGATATACCTATTCTTCCATCGTTCCACCTTGGAAATCATACCTTAAGTCTCCCTCCGAGCAAACTCATATTCCTTTCCTAGTTATCCAATCTTAAATTTCCTCCCAATATGGATACCACCTCATTCTCCACCTTCATCATTCAATACAAAACCATCAGGTCTCGACAATGGACCCATTTATTGGCTCACTTGCATTCTTCCTTATTAATGCTCAGGGGTTGATGACCCATGGTTCATCTAGAGTTTACCAACAAAAACCCCAAGGAATTGGCATATCAATCCTCAACCAAATATGGAACAATGTCTCACCCAAGATTCCATGAGAATCACAGAGAACATCTGGTATTGTGTCGGTGACAAAGGGTTAATTACGTAGAGAATCCATCCATGATGACATTCATACATTCATTGTGATATTTTTAAAGACGTAAAAATATATAACAATAATACATACATTTGTTAGACACATGATTAACACATCAAATGACAAAAATCATTGTATCTTTTGATATAGTCATTCAACTAGTCACATACATATTCCTAGAGACTCATTCATTATCATAAATAGTGCGCTACATTCTTATACATTTTCACATGGATTCATTACATGGAGCTATGTGCTTTCTCTTAGAATTCACGGATATTACCAGACCTAGACTTACAAACACACATGTTCCAAAACATAGGTAGACTCTTCAAAAAACATGAACAACCGACTTGTTGGTTGATTGACTAACTCACTAACCAACCGATCAATTCCTTCCTTGTTGTACTTTCTCCCTTTTGTTTTCTTCTCTGCTCTGGCACTCTATCACTTTTAGTTATGCACCACTCACTTTTCTGACTGCTACTTTTGTATGCTTCTATCACCCACATGCAATCCACGTAGCCTATTTTTAGTCGTGGTAGTCTCAACTACCTTTCCAACTCATCCCTTAATTAATCCAAAATATCTCATTCTGCCTAAAGTAATCATTCAAGAATATTTACCAAATTTTTTTTTTCTTGATTCTAGTCTACATGTGGTGTCTTCTTGATTTATGGAACGCATATAAAAACTCATACTGATGCACATCACAAAACCTGGATTAGGGTGCATAGAAAAAATCGTAATGGGATGCACACCTTATGTCATCCACTACACAACTACTGATGTGTGTGTAAAATTGTAGCACACTTCAAACTATAGTGAACAAAACCTTTAACCAAACCCTTGGGTGCCAACATGGTTGAAGAGATGAATTCCTTGCACAAGAATGAGATATGGGATTTAGTTGAATTACCTAGTGGAAGAAAACTTGTCAGTGGTAAGTGGGTATTCAATAAAAATTTGAACATATGATCTAAAAATAGAAGGCTGACTTGTTATGCTATGCAAGCACCCTCTACTTCATTAAAATAAACTTTACAGAACCTTGCTTCATGTGTTAAAATATGCAAGATAGTTTATGTGCCAAATTTATGTATCTTCTTGTAAATGCTTATATGTGAGGATATGTTCTTTTAAATGGTTATATATGTACTTTCAATAAATACACAGCAACATAACTTGCAGAAAATAAACCATCAAACTCACAACATGAACAAGATGATAAAGGAGTTCAACCCTCTCCGGGCTACATCTCCTTGAGCCTCCATCAATGGACTTGGCTCTCTGGGATTAATTTGTCAAAAGTTATTTTACAAGATGATGCTCAACTCCAATGGAAAAACAGACTTTACCATTGGGATCAGAACACATAAAAACCCTGAAAATGACTAATAAAACTCTGAAAACAGATCATGGCTCATTCGAGCATGACCTCTTCTACATGTGGCCTTAAGATTCCATGAGATTCTCTATGGAAAAAACACTTGTAAAAGTCCTCAAAAGCCTCTAAAACCTATCCCAATGTGTTCAAATCATAACAATTAGCTAAAAATGATTATTCAATCACAAAAAACAAACATAGGCTCACCAAAACATGTCCTCAATCAATGAGGGCTTCAAGCTCCCTGGAGCTTGCTGAAACTTCAATGGCTAAAAAACTGCAAAAGAAGTCTTCAAATCGCCTTGATAACAGTTCCAATGGATTCAGGACGTCCCAAAACCCCTAGCTGGTCTTTTACGGCACCTCAATCGGCCAAAAAATGAGAAAGATAGGCCTCATGCCATCCTCTTCCTTCAAGCTTGCTGGCTCTGGTTCACCAAAACGCACCTCTGTGTGCTTGAACCCAGAACACATGCTTATTTAAGTGCAAAAACCTGGCACCGGGCACAAACCATAGGACGGTTATGGGTGCGCCAGCCCCTAACCGCCTAGCTCTCGGGCACATGGGTCACTGTATGACCTTGGGCTAGTAAACAAAACGTAACTGTTTTAAGCCCCCCGCGCTCTTGGTTATGGTCACATGTGGTTAGACATATCCACGGGCTACATTTAAAAACCCCCACGTGCACACCATCGGAGGGTAGGGTCGTATGAAGCGCAAGTGTGACTGGGGGCTGGGGCTAAGCCCCAGCCCGGACCCATGCGCCGACCGTTTCATTAAATGAATTCAAATACATTGTATAACGTATGGTTTACAAGAAAAAACATGTGGGATAGTGGTAGCCCACACTCATCCAAAGCACGGAGCCAAAGGGAGGTCCAAGGTTCGACCCCCATGGACCCCATACAATTTTAAACACAACCAACAACCAATACCGGGGTGCCACGTGGCAACCCATGACTGGGCGACGTGGAACCTCATAATTTGCCAAAGACCATGCCACGTGTCACCAACAGATTCACCCAAAATATACCAATAAATGAATGCCACGTCACCTGCCAATTCAGCTCTGCCACATCATCATACGGACATGCCATGTCAGCATTCGTACGGACTGCACAGTCAGTGCCCATTTTTTTACTTGTTTGATGATTCAGACAGATCGCGATATCTCTCGCTCCCGATGTCCGTTTGAGACGAAATGAGTTGCATTGGGTTAGTGATGACAAGGGCTACACTCTCATTCATTTTGAGGCAATTCAGAGAACGTTGATTTTTGAGCTATATTTTGACTCCTAGTCCAGATTTTGATCACACCTTCCCACTGAAAGGCTTTTGGACCCACAAAAGCTTATGATTATATATCTAAGCTTCAATACTCTTTTGCTTTCAAGTTATATCAATTGATTCTACTTGAAAAGTTTTTTCGACAATCACCTGGATACCTTGACATGCCTTGCACTACAACTGGCTATGTCCCTCAACCACTGTTCTCTGGCTGCTGCTGACCCACTGTTCTCTTTGTGCTTGGAAGACTGGCAAACTTCCCACTGAGAATCAAGTCCCTCTTATGAACTTTTTGACGTCAACACAATCAGCTCTCCAATGGCTGCAAAAACTTTCCTGCGTCATCTTGTCACAAGCCAAGAAAACCATCAATCTTGAAAACAAATTTATACAAGAGTGAAAATGATGCCAACAAAGTCTCTTTGCTCTTCAAACAAACTGTCGCATCTTGTACTTCATCAAAGAACATGGATTTTTCCTGCATCTCGATGCACTCAAAATCAACTTACAAGTCAACAAACACCATCGACTAAACATAAGTCGAAAAACATGATCGACACAACATAGTCATCAAGACAACATCAACACAAGTCGAAACTCGTTTGAAACATATCGACCTTCCCAATGACAAGTTGACAAACATGATACACAATCATGTTACAATCATGAATCATTCATGAAGAACCATCACCAGGTTCACTGCTTACACATATATAAAAACAAATGCATGCGCATGACTCTTCAACTCTCCTTCCAGTACAAACATAAGTACATAAACCCAAAACATGTGGGTACATAAGAGCTGAATATGAAAAATATATATGGCTGTAACAAGTGAACATCATATCCATCTTTTACATCCTCCTGACGAACTTGTGCAACAACAAGAATGCCTTCACACGAATTGCATTCACATGCAACTTGCATCATACAAGTTATGATAAACTGCTGCAACTTATCATGCTTTCCATAAATGCACATATAAGGCTGAAATATGCATCTACAATAGAAAATGCAAGCCTTACTTGCTCAAGAAATCCAACCATTTCTTACCAAGCCAACTCAACGGTGATTTTTTTTGCTGGAAATCATCCTCTTGTGAATCATCTTGACACACATCAATGATGGAATCTCCTCTTCCATTCTTGCCAATCTCTTTATCCATCTACTTCTTATGCTGTGGATGAGTGGTTGGATGCAATGTCCAACATTGGTCAATGAGAAGACCCCGCTTCTGACAATGAGTGCAAATCTTTTGCATCCTCTCTTCACATTGTCTTTGCTTATAAAGTTTCCTGAAAGTGGTCAATCTTTTCCAACATTTTGAAATATGATGGTTATATAAACCACAATATGTACATGGATTCTTTCTTCCATTTTTACATACAAATTTATCATGCTTAACATAATCAAAAGCAACTGAATGATAAGAAGAATCATACCTTGAAGGAGGTGAATTTGAAGAGTTACAAGCTCTCCTTTGAAGACCATCAACAGTGTTCTTGTCCTCATCGCTGTCACAACTCTCTTGTTTCACACATTTGCATTCATCTTGAACACAAGCCTTGCATGCTGGAGGGATTGAACTTTCAACAAAAGTTC
>ML787069.1:98149-116299 GCA_009831015.1 Picea engelmannii
GACCCTATTCCTCTTGTGTGATTTTCAAAAACACCAAAACATTCTTCTTGAGAGGAATTAGAAGATAAACTAACATTGCATACCTTATGTTCATGCATGTACTTGGTAAGGGTTTCCTTTGCCTCATGGAGTTGAATCTCCATTTCATGCAACTTTTCAAGAAGTTGGTCTTTCTCCTTCTTCATGGACATCAACTGCTCTTCAAGAGCAATGCTCTCATTCCTGTCTTCACACATCTCTTTCATCAAATCTCTCATGGTTAGAATCTCCTTCAATATCTCTTTGTCAAAGAACTTGGATTTTGAAGATGTATGAGAACTACCAATGTTTGAAGCTTCCTCCATCCTTGCAAGATATCAAACTTCAACACAAAACTTGCACAAATACCAACAACTAAATCTCAAGCTATCAATGGCAAACACATGAGAAAAACAAACTATGCTCTGATACCACCTGATTTGAAAATAGAAGGCTGACTTGTTATGCTATGCAAGCACCCTCTACTTCATTAAAATAAACTTTACAGGACCTTGCTTCATGTGTTAAAATATGAAAGATAGTTTATGTGCCAAATTTATGTATCTTCTTGTAAATGCTTATATGTGAGGATATGTTCTTTTAAATGGTTATATATGTACTTTCAATAAATACACAACAACATAACTTGCAGAAAATAAACCATCAAACTCACAACAAGAACAAGATGATAAAGGAGTTCACCCCTCTCTGAGCTACATCTCCTTGAGCCTCCATCAATGGACTTGGCTCTCTGGGATTAATTTGTCAAAATTTATTTTACAAGATGCTGCTCAAATCCAATGGAAAAATAGACTGTACCATTGGGATCAGAACACATAAAACCCCCGAAAATGACTAATAAAACTCTGAAAACAGATCATGGCTCATCTGGGCATGACCTCTTCTACATGTGGCCTTAAGCTTCCATGAGCTTCTCTATGGAAAAAACACCTGTAAAAGTCCTCAAAAGCCTCTGAAACCTGTCCCAATGTGTTCATAGCATAACAATTAGCCAAAAATGATTATTCAATAACAGAAAAAAAACATAGGCTCACCAAAACATGTCCTCAATCAATGAGGGCTTCAAGCTCCCTGGAGCTTGCTGAAACTTCAATGGCTAAAAACCTGCAAAATAAGTCTTCAAATGGCCTTGATAATAGTGCCAATGGATTCAGGATGTCCCAAAACCCCTAGCTGGGCTTTTACAGCACCTCAATCGGCCAAAAAATGAGAAAGATAGGCCTCCTGCCATCCTCTTCCTTCAAGCTTGTTGGCTCTGGTTCGCCAAAACGCACCTTTGTGTGCTTGAACCCAGAACATATGCTTATTTAAGTGCAAAAACCTGGCACTGAGCGCAAACTGTAGGATGGTTATGGGTGCACCAACCCCTAACCGCCTAGCTCTCGGGCACATGGGTCACTATATGACCTTGGGCTAGTAAACAAAACGTAACCGTTTTAAGCCCCCCGCGCTCCTGGTTATGGTCACATGTGGTTAGACATATCCACGGGCTACATTTAAAAACCCCCGCTTGCACACCATCGGAGGGTAGGGTCGTATGAAGTGCAAGTGTGACCGAGGGTTGGGGCTAAGCCCTAGCCCAGACCCACACACCGACCGTTTCATTAAATGAATTCAAATACATTGTATAACGTATGGTTTACAAGAAACAACGTGTGGGATAGTGGTAGCCCACACTCCTCCAAAGCGCGGAGCGAAAGGGAGGTCTGGGGTTCGACCCCCATGGACCCCATACAATTTTAAACACAACCAATAGTCAATACCGGGGTGCCACGTGGCAGCCCATGACTGGGCCACGTGGCACCTCATAATTTGCCAAAGGCCATGCCACGTGTCACCAACAGATTCACCCAAAATCTACCAATAAATGAATGCCACGTCACCTACCAATTCATCTCTGCCATGTCATTATACAGACATGCCACGTTAGTATCCGTACGGACTGTACGGACTGCATAGTCAACGTCCATTTTTTTACCTGTTTGACGATTCGGACAGATCGCGATATCTCTCGCTCCCAACGTCCGTTTGAGACGAAACGAGTTGCATTGGGTTCATGACAACAAGGGATACGCTCTCATTTGTTTTGAGGCAATTCCGAGAACACTGATTTTTGAGCTATATTTTGACCCCTGGTCCAAATTTTGATCAACATAGCAGGTCAAGTTGAGAAATTCATAGCTCGACTGATATATTAAGAATATTCCTGTGTGTAGAGAGTCAAATTTAGTGATATTTTTTCCTCTATTGAAAAATTATCTTCCATTAGAGTACTAATGTCTCTGGATGCAACTTTTTGTCTTGAGATAGAAAATGGATGTGAAGAAAATGTTCCTACATGGGGACCTAGAAGAATAAATATACATGAAATAGTATGAAGGATTTACAGTAAAGGGAAAGAAATATCCAGTGTGAAAATTGAAAATAAACCTTTATGGTCTAAAGCAATCGCCAAGGATGTGGCACCATAATTTTTACACCTACATCTTGAGTTTGGGATTTGTGAGGAGAAAGGATTATCACTATGTATATTCCAAGGAAGAAGGTGGGAATTTCATATATGCAGCTTTGTATTCCGATGACATGTTTTTGATTAGAAACAACATGGATGCAACAAAGGAGGTGAATATGTAACTATCATCCAATTTTGACATGAAGGATCTCTATACAACAAAATTTGTTCTGGGAATGGAGATAACAAGATATCAGGAAGTTAGAAAGATTTGGTGCAATTATAAGAAGCGCGTTGAAACAATTTTGAAGTGTTTCAACATGAAGGATTGCAAACTATTCAAGGTGCCAATTCCCATGGGAGAAAAACTAACTATTGAATAGTGTCTAAAGACACAATAAGAAATAGAGAACATGATTGGTAGTATGATGTATGCGATGGTATGCATTTGAACATACATTTCTCATGCAATGGGATTATTGAGAAGATACATGTCGACACCTAGGAAAGAGCATTGGATGGTTTTCAAGAGAGTTTTCATGTATTTTTGTGGTGAAAAATATTATTCTATGTGCTACCAAGGGAAACCTGAAGTTGACAATGAAGTGAATTTACATGGATTTGTCGACATTGGCTGGGATAGAGATATGGATTGATGAAGGTAGAACAATGGATATGTGTTCAAGATGTTCGATGGAGAAATTAGCTAGATGAGTAAGTGACAGGTGGTCATAGCCTTGCCAACAATATAAGTTGAATACATGGCATCTGTTCATGGAATAAAATAATTAGTATGGCTACATCAGTGATATTCAGGGATTGGGTTTGAGTGGAGAGCTTTGAAGCTAAATTGTGACATTCAAAGAACAATATTTCTAGAAAAGAACTCAACATACCATTCCAGGATTAAGCATATTGATGTACAATACCATTTCATGAGAGACATGGGGAAAAGTAACAAGGTGTTGTTAGATAACTTAAACATGTTGGGAAACATAGAAGACTCATTTACCAAGATTATGAGTACTATGAAGTTCTCTTGGTGTAGAGAAGTAATGGGAATTGTTGCCCTGGGTCAATGAACAAATTTTCATGTTCTCTTGTATCAACAAATAATAAAAGAAGCGGGATAATTTTGAGTTGTTATATTCTTTGTAGTGATAGAACAATCATTTGATTGTCTAGTTGAGGTGGATCAACTGGGTGAAGAATCGATCGACAAGTCAAGTCGATTCGATGGTTAATTCAAGGTCTAAATGATAAAATGGGAAGTCATAATTTGAAGTGATCAATGGGAAATTTGAAGTCAAAGTGATTGATAGGAGGTCGAATGGAAACCAACTAAAACGCGACTGGAGGTTGACTAGTAAACCAACTAAACTCGATTGTAATATAATCCTAAGATTCACAAGATTGCATCCAATTATGTGCATGGATTTGTAACTATTTTTGGGAACCATGATTTAGGATTTTGCATGATTTAAAATAATCAAATAAGACATGTTATAATTGTATTATATTTATGAATATTTTAAGAGGATGTTGTTGGTCACGTATATGTAAGCTGAATTGGATACAAGGTTATCTTTGTGTAAAGAAATAAAGTATGATGTCAATTGTGTCTTAGGTGTAGACCAAGGTTAGTCATGTAACTCTTTATTCATTGAATGAATAAGACAACAAGGATAAATATTCTCAAGGAATGTTGGTTTTCCCTATTTTGGGTTTCCAGGGTAAAATATTTTCTTACTATGTCTGATGGTCATTTATTTCTTGTTTAAATATGTATTCTCTTTCTTGGTTGGTTTAGTGTGAGTATTTATTTCTAATCAACCCTAAATCACAAATTAAATAATGGAGCAAGGAGATTAAACACCAATATAACCATTCCAAGATGTATGCAAACAAGGGTAATGGGAAGGTGAAGAAGGACACTAGAAAGTGGTGCGAGTTCCACAAAATACACTGGCACAACACTGATGAATGCCACTTGAAACAATCGTTGTTGGCTAAGATGAAAGAAAAATAATTAGACTCTAATACTTCGATTCAGATTAGGAAAATGGAATGTATGTCATTGAAGTTGAATCCAGTGCTACTATTGCAACTACAAATATCCAACTAGAAGAGTTAGAGGAGCCTGAGGAGTGGAAACACCTCTTCCATTCCCAAATGTGGGTGAAGGGGAATCCACTACATTTCATTGTTGAAAATTTTAGCCAAAATAACTTTATATTTACCGAGGTCATCAAAATATTGAAGTTGCTGACAACACCACACCCCCAACCATACACCATCGGTTAGTTGAGCCAAGGATGAGACATTTTCATTAGCCAATAATACCACTTATCCTATGACATCAATCCCTTAAAATATGAGGTACTATGTGATGTTTCCCCACTTGATTTAATGTTCATTTAGGATAACCCTATATGTGGAAACACCATGCTATTTATGAGTCCAAGCCTTATAGTTCCATTGTTATTTTGGGAGGCCAACTCTATAGGGTACCAAAGGTAGTACTGACTACTATAGTATCCTTGATCTCAAAAAGGTAGTGCCAAAAGGTATTCTATTAGATAGAAAAATTTATCCTCTTTATGGTTTAGTCAAAAGGTGAGAAAAAGGTCACTGCGAACTCCACTACCTCATCATCGAGCCTCTCTACACAAAAGAATAAGGTGGGAAACATCATAGAGTAATACATGGATATATTTTCTTCATCTACGAGGGTGCTTCTGCAGTGCTAGGTCAAACATTCAATTGAATTGATATTTGGTTCTCCTTTACCCAATGGTCCAATACAAAGACGCTCTCTTTTGGAGAACGAGGAAATAAAATGTCAAATACATGAGCTCTTCCAAAAGGGACACATTTGAATAAGATCCTCACCTTCTGGGAGCCCAATTATATAAGTGAAAAATAAGTATGGGACATGGTGACTCTATATTGATTACAAGTCCCTAAACAAAATAACTATTAAGAACTCATACTTGATCCCTTGAATTGATGTTCTTATTAATCACCTTAAGGGTGCCAAGTTCTTTAGTAAGATTAATCTAAATTCAGGCTACCACCAGGTCCCAAATAAACAAAGCAATGTATGGAAGACTGCCTTCAAGTCTAAAAAAGGTCGTTTTTATTGGTTGGTCATTCCTTTTGTCTTGACTAATGCTCCAACAACATTCATGAGGATGATGGATGACATATTGATGCTGTTGTAATCTATGGAAAAGTAGGGGATTGTTACTAGTAGTACATAAGTAAGCATAGAATCACGTACTCATACATATAGATAAAGACATACATAAAGTAGTGGAAGCACAAAGAACATTACTTTATTATATAGGTGTATCAATACAACACAACAAAGACACTTTCTTTGATACACGATTGCCTATTTATACTTACATACTCAATTACCAGGTAGTTGTAACTACTTAACTTCCTAGGTCAGTCCGTTAGAAGGGAATTCAAACAACTTATACTTTTGACTTCAACAGTTGACTGACTAATTCTTATTCGACTAGAGGGTCTAGTCGACTAGCCCTTAAAACATCTCCCCCCACCTTAATTATTTTTTCGTCCCGAGAAAGAGGGGAGCATGTCAAATTTTATTTTACATTGGTTTTTTTACAAAATGAGAATGATAGAAAGAGAGATACAAAAAGAGGAAACATTTTCTAGCGCTTGAAGAAGTTATGTAGCTATATTTGATTGTCCTACTAGCATTGTTCGAGAGTCACTGATCGAATCAACTACTTCTTCTATTCTTCTCCTTGGCTTGGATTCAATTTTTTTATAGAGTATGCTAGGTGCCACTTGTTGTAGGTGTTGAATACAGTCATACCATGCACTAATTGATTGTTGTGCTTCTAGACCTAGTATCTTCATTTGTCATAGAGACTCAATTTTTTTGATATCTTTGCCTCCTGCACTATCGTCGATTCCATGTCGATTTTTTTTCTTTTTCTCACCGAATTTGTTTCTAACTTGGTTGAATCGGTGGAATGCACTATCAGTCTCTCTTTTTGCTTTATGGCCATACATTTTCCATTCTTTCTCTTGTTGTTCTAGTTGTGTTTCCAGTAATCTTTCCTTAGCTAGCTGGCTTGTTAGGGCATCCTTTATATTTATGTCGGTTGCGGTGTTTCTTATTTTTTCTACACTTTCAATCACAACCTTTTGTGCCATGATATTTATATATCTAGCTGCAAAGTATGAAGGACAATTAATCACCACCAAATTAAGAGTCTTTGCATTCCTGATGGTGTCATCTAGGTTCTGCCTAACTTCCTTCAACTTAGTGTATTCTTGGGTCATGATGGTGGTTTTATGATCCTGTAGTTTTTGATTCACATTGATTTCTAGGATGTGTTGCTGCACCATGCTCTCCTTTTATTATTGGAGAAGGTCATCTTGTTGTTGTATTTTTTTGTTAGCTCTTACCAGCCTTTCGACCAATTTTTTAAATCCTTCCATGGGACTCTCAGTTTATGGCAGCAACTCCATCCCTAAATGCTTCCTAACTTCCTCTTTTCATTCTTGTAGTATTTTCCTTTTATCCTCCTTTATTTTTGACACTTGACTTCCTTCCTTAATAATTTTTTTCCACCTCTTTGTTGATTCTTTTGAGATGGCTTCATGTAAGTCGAACATGTGTTGGTTGGGGATTGATGTTGGGTCGAGTGTAGTTTCAATAGTTGATCCAAACGGGTTGGATGGTTGGGTTGTTTTGATAATGATTTTCAACAGTTTCTTTTTCTTACTCTTATCTATTGTTTTATTCGACCCCCCCTCTTTATCTTGGCCTTGTGTTGTCTATTGTGCAGATGAGTGAGTCTATTGCTACTGTGTAGATGAGTGGGTTTTTTGTTGTTGTGCATATGAGTGAGTTTTCTACTGCTGTGCAAATGAGTGAGTCTGCTTGACATTTTCCCCTTTTGTTGTTTCCTCCTGCCATGTCTCCTGTGTTTATTTTTGCAAGGGAGGATATTGATCCTACTTCAGTCCTTGTTTTGTATCCTTAGTCGGGGGGTTTTATAGAAGGGATTTCTCTCTATGTTCCTGCCTTTGTTGTTGTTCTTCCAAGTTATATTTTTTCTTCGTTTGTTCTACTTCTATGGATATGCCTCAAGTTGTCTCTACTGGCTATGATTCATGCGTATTAACGTCCTGGGTGATGAATTCCTGGGGCCCGACCAACTGCTATACATTTTCAAATGGATGAGCCACCTGTGTTGGTTATTTTGCGATCGACTCACCTTGCTATTTCTTTTCTGTTTCAATCTCTTCATCGACTGAAGTGGATGGTTGATCCAACTATGTTTCTTCTGAAGACTCATCAATGATGAGTTGTCTTTTATTTTTCTTTGTCGGTCATTCCTTGACTATTGCTACCATCTCAACTAGGGAGGTTCTCATGTCAAGTTGATTGTTGAGTTCGTTGTTCTTTTATTTCCGGGTTTTGTCTTTGTCCTAAATTCCATTTTTGTATGTTTTTTTATGATCCTTGTCAGTGTGACTATAATGGTATAACTCTCGAGGATATTCTTCTTCTTTGTTCCCCTTGTTTCAATTTTCCAAATTGTATCTTTGAGTTGCTTGACATGCTTTTTTTGTACTTTTTCTTTCTAAATGGCCTCCTTCATTCCTGATCCAATCGACGAGCCTAAAATCTTCTTCAATGTAGTTGTCTCCTATCGGTTCTGCTTCTCTGATTGCTTAAATTATTCAAAATTTTTGTTTGTAATGATGGTCAACTTGTCTTGGATTATTGGGTCATTAAATTCAATTCCTTTAGTGGATTGAAAAGTCTCCCGCCAGATATCTTCCGTGTCGAAGGATATTTCTTAGAATCCGATTGCCTTTTTACCTTTATCTTTCTTTGCTAACTGCTTTCTTTTTGTTGGCAAAGGCCTTGTAGGGACAACTGCTAGTGCTTCTAGGTCTTCAACAAAGGGGATGACATATAATTCTGCTTCTCTTTCCTCTTCATGTTCTACATTGGCAAGAGGAAATAACAATGAAAATCCTGGTTGATTAATTTTAGGGGGGTTTCCATCTTCTGTCATGTCTATCGAGATCCATTAATTACTTTTTTAAATGGATGCCCTAACAAATTTCATAGTTGACTTGATCTTGTCAGTCAAATATCTTCTATAATATACAGACCAATCCATGATGGTTCTAACTTTCTGGGTTTTCCTTTGATTCGACTGTCATATAATTGAACCAAGTCTCCATTTTCATCTCCTTATTTTTTCGATGTCGATCATGCAACACTTTCTGTTGTTTCCTTTATCCTTCTTGGTGGTGCATTTCTATTAATCTTCCTTCTTCTAGATTATTTAATTGGTAAATTCGATCATTCAATATTTTTCCTTGGTCGAATTTGGCAACAAATTCTACCCTATATGAGTTGGCCCAAAAGTGAAGTGGGAGCACAAATTATTTTCTATAGACTAATTTAAAGGGGGTTTGTCCAGTTGATCTATTATATGTAGATTTATATTCCTATAGAACTACATGAATTTTTCCATCCCAATTTTTTTTTCTATTATATGTAGTTATTCTTCTGCGATCAATAAAAAATTTCTTTAGAAGGAGTTGGATCACATCGTTTACACACTGTGTTCCTTGGTCACTGATTAGTGTTAGTGGACATCTAAATCTTGTTATTATGTTCTCATAGATAAATTTCGTTGCAACTTATTTAGTACATGTTTCAACTAGTTCTGCTTCCATAGACTTGGTCACATATTCAACTCTAGTAATAATATATTTTTGTGCATGTTCTTCTTTCTCTTTAGGGAAATGGAATGAAAATTTTGATGGCCCATATTTCAAATGGTGTATTAGAGTTCAACGACTATAATTAAATTTCAATTTTCCATAGAGGTCGACCCATTCTTTGGAAGATATCACATTTTTTAACCTATTCCCGACAATATTTATGCATAGTCAGCCATCACAAACCTGCCTAAAGTATCTTTCAAGCCATCGTGCCATCCTGGAAATGGCCCCCGTCTAGTCCCACATATCCCCAAGACGTCTTCAGGTCCCATTTTATATAGATATCCATTTATGATGGTGAATGGCGCTGCCCTTAGAGATAACACTTTCTTTTTATTTGCTGGGTGATCTTTGGGTGCCTTCCCATCTTCCAATTTTTTTTTTTTTTTGTTTATTCTAGATATTTTGGGGCTGCCTAGACATGAATAGTTGTGTGTCTGGAAGGTCATCCTCTATGTAAATTGGGTCCTCCCCTATCTCTAGTCCAGACAGATGGTCGGGCCTGTCATTCTTTTTTCTTGGTCAGACGATTATATCAAATTTGAATTCTTGGAATAACAATAACAAATGAGATATATTTCCTTGATGTATAGGTTTATTGGCTAGATACTTTAGTGACCGATGATATGTCAAAAATTTGAACGGGTTCGCAAGTAAGTAATGTCAAAATTTATGCAATCCAAATATCATCGACATGGCTTCACTTTCTGTGGTCGAGTAATTCCTTTCTACTTTATTTATGTTTTGAATGCTGTAAGCATAAGGGTGGTCGATTGTGTCATCATATGGTTGTGTGAGAACCAACCCTATAGATATATTTGAAGCATCTACATGTACATGGAATCTTCTCGACCAGTTTGGGAATTTTAATACAGATGCTTTGACCAATTTTTTCTCTAAAAATTTGAATGACTCTTGGTAGTATTGGCTCCATCTGATCTCAATTTATTTCCGAAGTAGCTCATCCATTAGAAAAGTAATATTTGAATAGTGCTGTATAAATTTTTTGTGATTCCTAGTATGCTTGAGGAAGATTTCAATCTGTTTTTGATTTGCAGGTGGTTTCAAGTCAAGCATGATTTTGATTTTCGCCATGTCTAATTTTAAACCATATTTGCATACCACGTGTCCTATGTTAGGGACCTAACCTCCCTAACCCCTCATGTAGGTATAATAATATAATTCCATGTAATAAAGGACAATATTAATTAGGCCTCGCAATAAGGAAGAATAAATCAAATGTAAGAAGACCTAGTAGAAGCTTCCACTTCTAGAAGGATCTTCCTCTAGATTTTTCTTTGGGATAGATAAATTTATTATAAACATAAGTAGAGGGTATGATAAATCTTTTCTTAGATATTATTTTAATAGAGATCTCCTCTGCTGGAGGTTTCTCCCTCGAAGAGGAAAGTCCACATTGCTATCAGTAATCAAAGTGCTCATTTTGGTGTTATCCTGGTATTGTTATGGTATTATTCTAGTATTGTTCTGGTTATATCATTGTTTCTCTTCCATTTCTAGCTAAAATATTTCTGTTCTACATACTATTTTATATCAGGAATGCTACAAGTTGTATCAAAATACCTTCCTCGATAGAAAATTGTGGGTTAAATTTTTTTCAGGGTAGAGACGTATTTTGACGTTTTAAAGCTACAAAGATATGTCATTACGTGCGCAAACCCATGGTTGGGGAGTCATACACAGAAAATACAAGAGGCGCTTAAGCGCACATCTGTTGACCACCCTTGTAATCCATGTTGGTACCCCTTCGAGTGGTAGCGCATCAGACAAAACCTCTATACAGATTGCCCTATATTACCTGAAGCCCTCCATAGATAAACCGATTGGTCACCTGACTGTTATAGTGTCACCGAGAAAAACACTCAAGAAGATACTCTCTAGTACCTGGGTAGTCAGGTAATATGGCTAAGGTCATGGTCTAGCCTCCTTAGTTGGTGCCATGAGATATAGGGTTGAGTAATACTGTTGGACCCCACACATATATCAGAGAGCTATAGCACATGGAAAACCCTTGTCTATAGAAACCCTGAATATCCTGCCCTTGGGGACAAAAACAAAAATAGAACATACGATATATGTTGCCGCGCAACTACACCTTCTACATTCTGGTTGTGAAACTACTTGACATTTCTTCTTGTTAATAATTTGGGCATTTCCTCACTGTAGTATTATTCAGGCATGAGTAAAAAAAAAGGGGGTATAGTGGTCCCATCGACACACTTATTTGGGACCTATTCCACATGGTTCCTCTCTTTGCCCCGCTTCTAGTGATACCTATCATTTTTAACATTTTTTTTGTGTGGACTTGACCCATCTTCGACACCCTTATTTTTCTCCTATCCCTTTGGATCCCCCTTTTCGCCCTGATCACATTGGTACCTATCACTTGACACTCTTTTTCTCAGTGGTCCCACTGACCCCTCCAAACCCCTTTTGTTTCCCCTATGCCATTTTCCTGATCCTTTTTCCAAATGACTACCACACAAGCCCAAGAACTCAATACCTTGATTTCTTAAAACAACCAACATAAGGAAGACACCAAGTGTCTTAGTGCCAAAATGATCTCCACCAATTCAACTATTGATATCCTTAAGGACCAATGTTCCCACATAAAATACCTCAAGCAACAATGTTCCCACATCAAATACCTCAAGGAACAATGTTCCTATATCAAATACCTCAAAGAACACTTCCTACGCCATTCCCAGAACCCTTCCTCTTTTGTACAACCATTTTATCAAGAGGACAATGAATCTTCCCATTACCAAGGCCCTCATACTACCCACTTTTCCCGAGACCTCCTCCCTCCTAGAATTGAGGTGAACAAGTTTGATGGATCAGATCCTATAGGCCGATTCACCCAAATGGAACATTATTTCTCTTTGCATGGAATTACTGATGATTTAGCCAATCTTCGTTATGGTGTCCTAGATATGGATCCATAATGATGGAAATGGTGACAATGGTGAAAAAAAGGCACGCCAAGGGTATTTTTTTTCGACACGGTTTTGCCAAGGGTATTTTTCTTCGACATAGTTTGTGGCCAAAATTTATGACCTCTTTGACTCTGACACCCACCATTTAGGCCGTTTGACCAAGTTAAAGTAGTATGGGACAATGGAAGACTTTATTTCCACATTTGAGCACTTGCATTTTAGAACATAAGGCACGTCATATGCTTTCTTTAGGGAATTCTTTATCAGTGGCCTCAAAGATGAAATTCGTGCCCATTTTCTCATGGAATGCCCCCAAACTTGTTTGTAATCTACTAAATGAGCTAAGGAATCCCAACAGATTGTGTACTTGCAGACCCACAAACCCTCCTTTCCTTCTTGCCCTAAACCCACCCATTTTCCCCCTTCTGCAACTCCCCTCAAGATCCATTAATTAACCAGGGTTGAAATGGTTGAACGCCAACTCAAGGGTCTTTTTTATAATTGCAATGACAAATATTTTCCTGGGCACAAGTGTAAGGAACAAAATATTTTTATGGCTGTGACTGAGGATGTTTTTGAAGAATATGTTGTTGTTCTTCCTGTGGAGTAACTACCACCTTTATCTGACCTCACACCACCCTTTGACCCACCTGAAGTTGAACCAATGATTTCACTTAATGCCCTCACCGACTTTTCTACTCCCTAGACTCTCAAATTAATTGGTTACATCAAAAATAGAAAAGTCATCATCATTGTGGACAGTGGTAGCACCCATAAATTTATTCATCGTTGCATTTCCAAAGAATTCAATTGTTACATCTGTGCAGTCAATAAATTTTAAATCATAATTTCCAATGGTGGTTCCATGAAATGTGGGGGACGATGTGAAAATGTGCGACTCCAAATTGGTCAATATCACATGAATTCCCATATGTTTTCTATAGACATGGGTGGTTGTGACATTGTTCTTGGTGCCGAATGGTTTCACACTCTTGTCCCCATTCTCATGGATTTTAAGGAATTAACCATGCAATTCCAACAGGATGGACAACAATATAAGTTCCAAGGCATCACAACAGGCTCCCCTGAGATCACTAGTTCCCATCACATGGAAAAGCTCCTAAAAAAGAATGCGTTCGCTTGGACTTTAGTAGCAGATCATGCCTTCCAAGCCTTAAAAGATGCTATGTGCTTGACCCCTATCTTATCACTCTCAGATTTCACAAAGACATTCATATTGGAATGTGATTCTTCCAGGAAAGGAATTGGAGTCGTCCTCATGCAAGATGGCAGGCCCTTGGCCTTCACTAGAAAAAAAATTTCAGAGCGACATTTTGGCCAATCCATTTATGAAAAGGAAATGCTAACTATTATGCATGCCGTGTATCTTTGGCATCCTTATTTATTGGGTCAACGATTCGAAATAAAAAATAATCATTAGAGTCTCAAGTATTTCCTGGAACAACTAATTTCATCCCCAGTGCAACAAAAATGGGTGACCAATCTATTTGGCTATGATTATGAGATCATTTACAAGAAGAGAAAGGAAAATGTAGTAGTCGATGCTCTTTCCCAAAAATATGAATAAGATGGGTCCCTTTTCTCCCTCTCCTTCATTATACCAGATTGGCTCTAAGCTATTCGTCAGGAATGGTTGCAAGACCTCAAATTTTCTATCCCTCTCCACCAATTGCAACACAATTCTTCAGTTTCTACATGGTACTCTTGGAATAATGAAGAGCTTCGCTACAAAGGTCATTTGTATTTATGCAAGCAATCCCAACTTAAATCCACAGTGCTTTCTAAACTTCATGCCTCACCTACAACATGGCATTCCAGATTTACCAAAAACTATGAAAGGGTAAAACGTTCTTTTTTCTGGGAGGGTATGAAAGATGACGTACGCACCTTTTTGAATGAATGTGAGGTTTGTCAACACAACAAGGGAGAAGTTGTCAAAACTCCAAGAACACTCCAATCGCTTTCGATTCCCCCTACTATTTAGTGAGATATTTCTATGGACTTCATTGTAGGCTTAGCTAAATCGGGAAATAAGTTAATCATCATTGTAAGTTTTAAACCTGTGAAGTAAATAAATGCATATATATTCTTAAGAAAAACATAAATTAATCAATGGCTCATACACATAGTACACATAGATTTATAACATAAATCCTTAACTGGGAGAAACCCTTTCTATGCTTCATTGTATTAATTTCACCGTTCACCATACAATATATATACAATGTTTTTAGGTATTCTGTAGATACGAAAACCTTAATCCCTTAATCCGAGATTAATTTAGAAAACCACTAAAAATGGAAAAATCCGCTAAAATAGCAAAAACGCCCCCAAAAAAATTTCGGGACGCTGTGCAAAACCAGGGGGGGCATACCTAGCCCCCCCTGGGACCCCCCTAGGAAGCGTTTAGTACACATGAAAAAATGAGCACTACTAGGGAGGGATCGTTAGACGTAGTGGTTGAATCTAACACGCCCACACACACACATGCAAAGAATATAAAACATACCCAACATTATCCCACTTGTTGTTTTATTTTCATCCATGGGTCCACATGATTATATAGTCAACAATCCAGGGAAGCAATGCCCATTGTTACCCACACCAGGAGAAATTTTCTATGCTCACAGACTTTGTCAATGAATCTGCAACATTCTTCAAAGTGTCAACCTTTTCCAGCAACACCTTCTTTTCTTCAACCATGTCTCTCACAAAGTGATACTGAACACCAATATGTTTTGTCTTCAAATGATAAGCTGGGTTCTTTGCCAGGAATATTTCACTATGAATATCACAAATCTAATCTCATTGCTTGTTGTACCAACCCAATACCTGAACACAATCTCTGTAGCCATACTTCTTCCTTGCTTGCATGAGCGGCTTCCATGTATTCAACTTCTGTAGTTGAGAGTGCCACTACATCCTATCTTTTTCTCATCCAACTGATTGCTCCTCCAAATAGGTTAAACACATACCCACTTGTAGATCTTCTGCGATCCAGATCTCCAGTCCAGTCTGCATCAACAAATCCATGTATGTCCACCACTCTGTCCAATCCTGGTCTTCCTTGGTAGCACAATCCATAGTTGGTAGTGCCACACAAACACCTAAAGACCATCTTTACCGCTGTCCAATGCTCCTTCCCTAGTTTTGACATATACCTGCTAAAAAATACCACTGCATGTGCAATGTCCGGTCTAGTATAGACCATTTCATACATCAAACTGCCAATTGCAATGGAATACCAAACATGGGACATGTCCTCTTCTTCTTCCTGTGTCTTGGGACACTTATCTGCATATAACTTTACACCTATAGGAATAGGAACCTTGAATGGTTTACTTCCATGCATATTAAACCTCTGCAATATTGTTTCAACATATTTTCTCTGATTCGACCATAGTTTCGGTTTTGCACGATCTCTTTTAATCTCCATTCCCAGAATGAAGTTAGCAGCACCAAGATCCTTCATGTCAAATTTCGAGGATAGCTGCGATTTCACCTCCTTGATAACATCCATGTTATTTCCTACCAAAAACATGTCATCAACATACAACACTACATAAATGAAGTGATTACCAACCTACTTGGAATATACATAGTGATCAACCCTGCTTCTCACAAATCCCAATCCAAGGATGTATGTGTCAAAATTTTGGTACCACATCCTAGGTGATTTATTCAGACCAAATAGTGACTTCTTTAGCTTATAGACCATCTCTTTCTTTCCCTTCACTACAAAGCCTTCTGGCTGCTTCATGTAGATTTCTTCTTCCAGATCCCCATGTAGGAATCATGTCTTCACATCCATCTGTTCCACTTCAAGATCAAAAGCAACAACACTATATCAAATAAATATAATAGAAGTTAACTTAGCAACAAGAGAAAAAATCTCACCAAAGTCAATTCCCTCTACCCGAGAATAACCTTTTGCTACTAACCGAGCTTTGTATTTCTCCACTTTTCCTTCTGCATTAAACTTCTTCTTAAACAACCATTTGCTACCAACAAATTTTCTTCCAATTGGAAACTCAACTATATCCCATGCCTCAGTATTATCCAAGGCATCCTTTTATTCAACCATGGCCTTCTTCTAGAGCTTACTATCCTCTGAATTCACTGCTTCCCTGACATTTATGGGATCATCATCAATAATAGATAAAGAAAAATTGGAATGGAAATCAGGTGGACTATACCTTTCTGGTTGCCTTCTTTCCCTCACTGATCTCCTCAATACTGGGGTATGAGGTTCTTCTTCTTCTGCTTCATCTTATTCAGATGATTCAGATTTTGCATCATCCAACTCCAACTCTAGTTTCTCAGGCTCTTCTAGCCTTGGTAGGAATTCCTGTTTGGAAACATCTTTTACCTCTCTGAAAACAACATTTCGACTGTAAACAATCTTGTTGGTTTCTAGGTTCCAAAGCTTATAACCTTTCACACCATATTTATAACCAATAAATATACACTTTTTAGCCTTTTTATCCAACTTACTCCTATTTTCCTTTGGAACATGTACATAAGTATCACAACCAAACACTCTAAGATGTTGAAGAGAGGGTTTATTTGCATTCCATACCGTGTCTGGAGTTTTATAATCCAACACTGATGAAGGTGATCGATTGACCAAGTAACATGCTATACCCACTGCCTCTGCCCATGATTACTATCCTAACTCGACACCGCTGAGCATACTCCTTTCTTTTTCCATCAGTGTCATGTTCATCCTTTCTGCAACTCCATTCTGCTGAGGTGTGTATGGAGTAGTCTTCTACCTTGCAATACCACACTTCTTACAAATTCTTCGAATTCATTTCCGCAGAATTATCCACCATTATCTGTCCTCAATACCTTTATTTTCTTCTGTATCTGATTTTCTACCAGGGCCTTAAAATCTTTAAATTTATCAAATACCTCAGATTTCTTTCTAAGAAAATAAATCCATGTGTTCCTTGAGAAATCATCTATGAATGAAACATAATACACATATTTACCTAGTGATGGAATAGGCACAGGTCCAAACACATCACTTTGTATCAACTCTAAGATACCCTTTGCTCTTGTAACACCAGATGGCAATCTTACTCGATTCTCTTTTCCATATATGCAATGTTCACAGAAATCAAAATGCAGAGTGAAATTAGACATACCTTCAACCATGCCTTTACCGTGTAGTGTTGGAAGGCCCTTTTCTCCAATATGCCCCAATCTTTGATGCCGCAACATGGTCTTCTTTCCAGGGAAAATATTGGTCTTGTCTTGTTTATTTGTCTGCTTAGGGAAAACAGAACAGTTACACCCATTAGTATAAGATCTTCCCAATTTTTTTTACAGAGTTCCACACCAAACTCCCCTCATCAACACCATTTCTCCTCGTACCATCTTGCAAGTGCTCTTTCCAAATACAGTATCCACTCCTGCATCATTGAACTTGCTTACAAATATTAGGCTCCTGGCTAGTTTTGGAATGTGAAGAACCCCAGGGAGAGTTCTAATCCTTCCATATTTTAGCAACAACTTAACCCTTCCACGTCCCATGATTTTGGCTATCGAGTCATCTCCTAGGAATACATCACCACCATCATATTTTTAATATTCAGAGAACCACTCCCTGTGAGGATTCATATGGTATGACGCATATGAGTCGATCAACCATACATCATGGTCTACATGTGTACCTGTAGATGCCAGGTAAACATCACCTCCTTCTTCAATGGAGGTTTTCACCTCTATGGAAGAGGTACTATTAGATCCCTTTGGTTTATCAACCTTCTTAGACTTGCAATATTTATTATAATGCCTTGTTTTAACATACTTCCAGCATTTCCTCAAATATTTTCCTGGAGGATTAGATCTACCGGTAGATTTAGATCTCCCCCCCCCCCC
>ML787069.1:116363-217640 GCA_009831015.1 Picea engelmannii
ATTTTCTATGATCATCCATGCTTTTATGCCTCATCTCTTCAGATAACAAGGATGAAAATACATCCACATACTTCAATGTATATTGAGTGGCACTACCAATTGCTACAACTAGATTATCCAAAGAGTCTAGCAAAGAACATAACAAAGTAATACACTTATCTTCTTTTGCAATCATAATATTAACATAGACAAGTTGACTTACCAGAGTATTAAAGGCATTTAGATGTTCTGTCACAGAATCTCCATCTTCCATCCTAAGATGATACAACTTCTTTCGAAGAAACAACTTGTTTACCAGGGACTTTGATTGATACAAATTCCCTAACTTATCCCATAGTTCCTTGGTTGTAGATTCTTCTAAGACATTCAACAACACCGAATCTGCTAGGCAGAGTCGAATAGTACTCCTTGCTCTTCTGTCCAACTTCTCCCAATCTTCCTTCAACATACCGGTAGGCGGTGTACTAGTATTTTGGGTAATAGTAGGTTGTGTACTAGTCAAATGTGTGCCAGTAGGTTGTGTACCAGGATCCACAACGATCCATTGTTCTTTGTCTACAAGAAGGTCCTCCATCTTGAGCTTCCATAGCTAAAAGTTTTTACCATTGAAATTCTCTATCTCGATTATAGAAGAGCTCGCCATTCCTCTTTCTACACTCGAATATCCACTGCAAAAGCTCCCACTAAACCCAGGTTTATTATAGACCTAAGATAAACTTGATCTATCAAGACTGAGCCAAAACCTCAGCAAAAAATCCATCCCTCTAAAGACAAAAATGAGCTCTGATACCACATGTAAGTTTTAAACCTGTGAAGTAAAGCAATGCATATAGATTCTTAAGAAAAAATAAATTAATCAATGGCTCATACACATAGTACACAGAGATTTATACCGGAAACGCTTAACCGGGAGAAAACCTTTCAATGCTTCATTGTATTAATTTCACCATTCACCATACAATATGTATACAATGTTTTTAGGTATTCCGTAGATACAAAAACCCTAATCCCTTAATCCATAATTAATTTAGAAAATCGCTAAAAATAGAAAAATCTGCTACAATAGCAAAAATGCCCCATTACTAGGGAGGGATCATCAGACACCGTTGTCGAATCTGACACACCCACACCCATACATGAAAATAATATAACACATACCCAACAATCATAGTGGTCATCGATCGTCTATCCAAATATGCTCATTTTTTTCTCTTCAACACCCATTCACAACCACCACAGTGGCTCAAATATTCATGGATAATATTTTCAAGATTCATGTTATTCCTATTTCTATTGTCTCTGTCAGAGACCCCACTTCAACCAACAATTTTTGGCAAGATTTTTTCAAGATAAATGGAACCCAATTTCATCTCAACACTGCCTATTACCCCTATAAGGATGGCTAGACTGAAGTTGACAACAAGTGTTTAGAAACATATTTGAGTTGTTTTGCATCTGAGTGGAAAAATCAGTGGGCTCAATGGTTACCCATATCTAAATGGTGATACAACACATCTTACCATATAGCTACTTGCATGACTCCTTTTGAAGCAGTCTACAGCTAAAATCCCCCATCAATTCTCTCCTATATGAAAAGGGTCTCAAAGGTTCAAGAGGCTAACACAAATATTACAGTCCAAGAGGTTATTCTTTGTGCCCTCAAATACAATTTGGTCATCTATCAGAATCTCATGAAGCAACAAGCAGACGAAGGTCGTTCCAAGCACCATTTTTTTGAAGGGGACCAGGTATTTTTTTGACTACAACCTTATAAGCATACTTACCTCAAATCTCACCACTGTTAGAAACATGCACCCAAATTTTATGTTCCTTATACAGTGCTCAAGTGTGTGGGCTCGGTGGCTTATCAGTTATATCTACCTAGTCAGTCGAAGCTCCATCCTGATTTTCATGTTTCCTGCTTAAAGAAGGTGATTGGAACTAAGTGCCAAACTTAAACTAGTCTTCCTGAGTTGGATGAAGAAGGTTCCATATGGTTGCAACCACAAGAAGTCTTATCCCAAAGAGATCGTCGTCTCCATTAGTGCACCATCCATGAAGTGTTAGTCCAATGAAAATACACACCTCTAGAAGATGCCACCTGGGAGATTACCACCATTATATAATAATTCCCTCATATGAAGCCTCGAGGACACGAGTTTTCTTCAAGGGGGAGGGAATGTTAGGGACCTAACCTCCCTAACCCCTCATGTAGGTAGAATAATATAATTCCATGTAATAAAGGAAAATATTAATAAGGCCTAGCAATAAGGAAGAATAAGTCAAATGTAAGAAGACCTAATAAAATATTCCACTTCTAGAAGGATATTGCTCTAGATTGTTCTTTTGGATAGATAGATTTAGTATAAATAGAAGTAGAGGGTATGCAAAATCTTGTCTTGGATATTATTATAATAGAGCTCTTCTCTGTTGGAGGTTGCCTCCTCGAAGAGGCAAGTGAACATTTCTATCAGTAATCAAAGTGATCATTATGGTGTTATCCTGTTATTGTTTTGGTATTATTTTGGTATTGTTCTGGTTATATTATTGTTTCTCTGCCATTTCTAGCTAAAATATTTCTGTTCTGCATACTATTTATATCAGGAATACTACATTTTAGGATAGTTCTAATTGGGGTGGCAAAGATGCATTTCTTGATATTGAGAGACAATTGAATTTGTCTTCTTCGTTCAAACATTAATCTAAGCCATTGTATATGGTTTTTAAATAGGATGTATATAGTCCATTCGTTGAAACAAAAAAACATTGTCTTGTAGATGCATTCTTGAAATTCTTTTACCACTATTCTTGAAAATATTTTTGGGGAATTCTTTAGAACAAATGACATTAACTTATAGGAAAAGGAGACAAATTCAAATAAAAATGTCATCTTTGGTTGGTCTTGTTTATCTATATGTACTTCATTTTCTCCTAAAAATCCATCTGTGAATGAATAACATTCATGAGTTGCAACTTCATAGATTATTTCATCGGTGAATGGGGTGGGGAATAAATCCATTAGAGTCAATTCGTTGAGTCTTTCGAAGTCGAAAAAAATTCTTAACTTCTTAGGGTCACACTTCTTCGGTTGGACCACCATAGGAATTTCCCATTCGGATTTGTCTATTGGATATATGATTCCTACTGCTAACATTACATCAATTTATTTTTGGATGATCGACTTATATTTGTGTGCTAATTTATAGGGTCGTTTTTTAATCAGTTTTTCCCCAGGGATGAGTTCAATTTTCATTTCTTCCATTTCTTCTACAAGTCCTTTTAAATATTTATAGTCTTGGGAAAAGACATCTTGTTATTCCTTCATACAGTCGACTGTGTCAGCTATCTTCGTTTCCGACAAATAGTTGCCTACTTGTGCCATTTTGGGTTGATCGTCGTTTGATATATTTAACTCTTTTGTCTTTATTTCAACATTCGTCCATTCTGGTGGTTTTTCTTCGTTGAGGTCTCATTCCCCTTATTTGACTTTGGTGAATATTTTTGGGAAGTCAGGTTGTTCAAGATTATCCTTTTCTTCCTTGGTTATTTTTAATATTGATTTTACATAGTTTTGCATAGCTAGGTGATCACTTTTACATCAAAATATTTGGCCAAGACAACTTGTGTTTTCCATGTCGATTCTTCGTGTTGTTGTATTTTCATTATTCTCTGTCAAAATAAGGTGGCATGTCGATGTCAATCCTATGTCAATAATAATTTTACCTCTTTCTTTCTACGTGGATGGTGTCAGTTTTTCTAGTAATCTTTTAATTTGTTTTGTTTCTTCTCTTAAATGCTCCTCCTTTAGGGTGAAGTTGAAATATTGGACAAAATTTTCCTTGATGTCAGACCAATTGAGCGTATGGCCACATGATTCTTCAATTTTGTACCATTTGTTTGGTATTTTATCTAGCGTATTTGGAAACATGTTCATCCATAACCTTTCATCTCTATATCCTATTCTATGTTATTCATTCTCACAATGACGAATATGTTCGACTGGATCGTACCCAATTTTGAAGAGGGGGATTTTGGCTACTTTATCTAGTTTCTTCTCTCCAAAACGTTCTATAAAGTAACTCGATATGGTTGTCCATGTTTGTAGTATTGGGGAATGTGTTTCCCACCATCTTGCAACTTGGCCTGTGAAGGTTTCAATTAGGCTTTGAGTTCTACCTTGTTCTCCAATAGATTTATAAACTTCTTCGATGTGTGTCAAAGGTGCGTTTCGTTCATTGTAGAGTAGCATATTTTTTATTCTGTTGTCGGTCGGAATAAGAGTGGGAGTTTGTTGAAGTATATTCTCATACAATATGGGTATTGCTTGGATTGAATATCACGTTCTTGGATGTTTTATGGGGATGGATTCAATAGATAAACAACATTTTTAGTGTGATTCGTAATTTTCTATCTCCAAATTATATAAATCCGAGTCAGAATTGTGTCCGACCGACATGGGGTATTCTATAAAAAACTATCCTTGCATGTTTGGCTTGACATAATATATCCTCTCATTGATTATCTAGTATAGGCCACATATATACATCAAGATTCTTGGTATTTGTCCCACGATTCAATCCACAATTTCCCTTATTTGGGATCCAAAGGGATAATTATTTTTCTGCCACTCCCTTTTAGCTTGATTCTATCTCTTTCAAGAGAGATAGTTGCTTTCATTTTTTATCTCCATGGTTGACCAACATATGTTTCATATGTTGGCATTTCTTCGACTAATTTGATTACCTCGAAGTCGACTGGTGTCGGTATACCCATAATTTGAGTTTTGACATTTTTGAGTATACTTGTAGTCTCTATTATCTTTGGTCAGTAAGATTTAGGTAGTTCAATGTTGGTGCTAGTAAAGGCTGACCCAACCATATCCATATATCCTGAGGTAGGAAATTTACTTGCGATCCAAAGTTGACGACTACCTGGTTAATAAATACCCCATTGATTTCCAAGTCGACCCGTGGGTGATAATATTTATTCTTATAGGAAAGTTTCTTGACATATTTAGATGGTATTTGTCCTTCTTTATACTCTCTTAGTATATTAAGCAGATCCAACAATCGATCGACTGAATTCTTTTACTTTAGGAGCTGTAAAAATTATTGTACAACGTCTTCATTTTTTCTTCCTCAGTTTGGATGGTCTTGATTAGAATTTTTGAAGAATTTAAGCATTTCCCTCATAATTTGTTCTTCTTTGTCTGGATTTAGAAATGGACTAGACATCCCTGTTTGTCAATCTTGTGAGGGGATATTATTAATATCTCGTTCTATTCCTGATATTGTAATGAGATGTAAGTTATTTGAATTTAACACTTCTTGTTTCGGAACTGCATGTAGGAGGTTCACATTCTTTTTTATCATGATCTTATCAATTACTATTAGATAGTATTCAAGTGAATGATCGATGACACCAAATATGTTACAAAATTTTAAGTTGACCTGATATTTTATTGGGTAGTCTGGGCTAATGTGGTGATATTTCTAGCAATTGTAACAATAAGTTCGACCTCGACCTCAAACTTAGAACCCAACTCAACCGTAATTGCGTTAACCTCAACCATAATAGTCATTTCTTCACCTGTAGTCATTATTCTGATCAGTTGCTTCTGTACAATAGACTATGTGCACATTTTTTCTATTTCATTCATTTATTCAACACTCAGATGTTCTATGGCTATGTGCTTCACAAACATGACACCATTTGGTATTTTTCAAGTTGTGTAGACAATATTGCACAATATGGTCAATCAGAGTTTTACATATGTTACACTATGTCTAAAATTTCACTTGTTGTGCATTTTCTTCTCCTGTTACTTGATCATTGAGACTACAAGTATCTTTTGTGTGACCTTCTTTGCAGCATGTGGTACACCACAATGCACTTCTTCTTAAGGTTATATTTTTGATGGTTTATTGTAGATGTTATATTTTTTCTTCTAGACTTTCTGTCGACAAGGAACTCGATGGGTCGTTGTTTTCTGATTCAACATGTTATGATTTTTGTAATGCATATTCACATGAAGTTGTCTTGTAGAGTCGCAATAGTGTTCATATCTATTGTAGTAATCTGGATGCAGACCATTGCACTAATATATTTTGATTGATTGTCGACAAGATTTGGCTAAGGAGATATTTGAATCTTTTGTCATATTCACAGATTGAATATCTTGGTATTTGCTTTTATTTATTTCAATTTTTGTGTGGCCAAGTGTGTAACATAATGGATTTTGAAAAATGATAAAAAGTTGCTCTTTATTTCTTATTTTGATCGATTTTTATTTTCTTTGAAATTCATAAACCATGTTAGAGCATGGTGTAGAAGAACGACACCAAATTGTGCCATATGCTTGTCTTCATCTGTGATGTCTGCTACATCCCAAAATTTTTCACATACAAACCAATGTCTTTTTGGGTCCTCATCTCCCTCATAAATGGGAATGTTATTGAGTCCCATTGTTATTTTATTTTTAAGAACAATAGATTTTTGTGATGTTTGAGTCACCACATGTTTTTATTGAGATGTCAAAGTTTCACTCAGATGTTGTAGTGCCACCTTATCTGTTGGTCATTCTTCTTTCGGATGATACTCAAGGAGTAATTGCTCCTTGTTTTCTCTACGATTTAATTCTTCAATTTGACAACTTTGGTATTTATATTAGACGATACATCATTCTAATGAATGTGTCAGTTCACAACTATAATCTACTAGATTATTTTTTTCTCTTGATATGATATTTTGGAGGGGGTTGGTTCCATGAGATCCTTGATGTGAATGAGAATTTTATCGAATTCATTTATTTCTATCTCGGCAATGAGCATGTTGCATAAATTCCCATGATCATCGGTTCTATACCATAGACTTGCGGATTATTCATCGATCTAAAGTATTTGTTGGAGCAATTCTCTAATTCGAGGGATAGTTACTTGAATAAGAGGAGTGCATATTTTCAGTATTGAATCTTCATAATCCATGCTTTCAGGTTGGTCTTCAAGTTTTTGGATGTCCATGCTAACCTTTATCGACTGTGCTTCATTACTTCTATCGGGGATCGCTGTGACTGCTGTTATTTCCATCTCTTGTCAATTTCTTTAATACTCAAACTTAGCACTCACTCTATCAAGATGATCCTCTCTAACCATTTTTTTATTCGACTTCTGAATGTTCCACAGGTTACAAATCTCCTCTCTTTTCTTTTTCCTTTTGTCCTGTTCCAATATTTGGATATTGGTTGATTGGTTATGCATTTTGTTTCCTCTCGGAGACATTTATGCTTTAGTAACACAAATTTTGGTATATTTTCCTCTTCTCACATCATCTGATTTTTTCGAACGACCCCCCATCGCCTCCCTAAATTACTCTAATTTGGTGAAGATGGCCATGTTTATTGGCTCAAAAAGTAGTCCCAATCTTGTTTTGTATCCTTTCACTTTGCTTCCATAAATTCTTCACACTCTTCATATTTTTCTTCCAAATTACTATTTGATAGTAATGTACCTAGTCGAGGTTGATACTCAACAATTTCATTGACTCCTTTGTTGAGGAGGAATTTATGGAGCAATCTCAGGACAGTGCACAAGAATCCTTCATGCAGATCATTACAGAATTGTTCCTTTATTTTTTCAAGGGAAGTTCGAACTTCAATGACTTGTTCTGATATATATTATTCGATAATTGTATTGACCCATTCATGCAAGTTCATTCGACCTCCATTTGTAAGATTGAGGGTTAATGTTTTTTTGGGAGTCAATTTATCCATTACCGGATTTGTTGATGTATTTGAATAAGGATTCTGGGATAGCTTCTAGAAATATTTCGTGAGTCTTCGAGAAAATCACGATCTTTCTTCTCCTAGTGATAGGTTGTTCCTTCTTGCATAATTATTAATGTAGTTCTCAATTTTTTTCTCCCACCATTCATGTATGTATTGTAAATTTATCATCTAGGTGATATTTTGCATGTCCAGGTTGAGAACTACCGACAATGAAACCAATGTTGTAATATAGGGAAAAGTAATGGATTGTAACTAGTAGTTCGTTACAAAAAGTAGTGAAATCCCAAAGAACAACACTTTATTATATATAGATGTGTCAATACAAGACAAAAAATACACTTTCTCTGATACATGATTTTCTATTTATACTTACATATTTAGTTACCGGGAAGTTGTAACTACTTAAATACATGGGTTGGTCAGTTAGTAGGAACTTCGACTAACTTATAATTTTGACTTCGACAGTCAACTGAATAATTCTTAGTCAACTGTTGGGTCTAGTCAATAGAGTTGACTATCCCTTACAACATATTCCATTCACAAACTCTTTTGTGGTCGTATATTTGGATGACATCCTCATATTAAAAAAAAAATGGGTAGAACATTTGCAACACATTCAACAGATCCTAAGCACTATGTGACAAAACGAGTTATATTCCAATTTAGATAAATGATCATTTGGTATGCAGATAATTTATTACCTAGGATATATCATGGATGAAAATGGGGTGCAGGTGGACCCATCCAAGATCCAATTCATTCACGATTGACTATCCCATACAACTTTAAAAAATTATGAAACTTCTTGGGCCTTGCCAACTTCTACTATAGGTTTGTGTTGGGGTTCTCTTATATCTGTTGGACCTTAATCCAAGTGGCCAAGGGTGGAGCTAAATCCATTTTTTCTTGGTCCGAGTCACAACAAAAAACATTCAAGGATATGAAATTATGCCTCTCTTCAACACCAACCCTCACTCTATCATACCTACAACAACCATTTGATATTGATATAGATTCCCTCAACTATGATATTGGTGCATTCTTCACTCAACATGGACATATAGTGGTCTATCATAGAGATACACTCTCTAATATTGTTCATAGGTATCCCATATATGACAAGGAGATATACTCCGTTGTGTAGGAATGCTTACAGTGGAATAATTATATTCTAGGAAAGGAAATGATCATAGTCCTCTACAATTCATGCAAACACAAGGAAAGTTAAAGAATGTCTTCCATTAGAAGTGGTCCACATACTTCTTACAATTCCACTTGAATATTAGTATAAGAAGGGAATCATAAACTGTGTCGTAGACTATCTTAGTTGGCCCTTGGTTGTGGAAATAACCATAGTTATTAACTCTTGTGGGAATGATACCTTTGGGTGGCGTCAATTATATGACAATGACCCTAACTTTGTTGCTACATATTAGACACTAGGTATAGGTAAAGAAGTTCCATATTTTCACCTCCAATATGCATTTTTTTTCTATCTGAGCCATATTTGTGTTCCTTCAAGAAAGAGTGGAAATATAATTTGGGAGTAACATTACAATTGGGTGGTGGAAACTTTGGTGTGAAGAATACAATATCATTACTTTAGAAGTATTTCTACTAGCCAAAAATTTGACATGACATCGACATGTATATCATATCATGCATTACATGTGCCATTGCTAAACCCACTACTAATAGGAAGTGGTTGTCCACTCCTCTACCTACACAAAACAATCCTTGGGAGTCAGTATCCATGGATTACATGTCAATTTTTCCCTCCACCAAGCATTGTAACAATTGTGTCATTGTGGTTGTTGATCGGTTCTCTAAGATGGCCATTTTAGCATTGTTTAAGAAAATGTATCATAACTGAAGCCCCTTCTTTGAGCATTTTTGGGTTCATTCTGGGATACCATGGAACATTATTTTAGATAGGGACAATAGGCTCCATAATACCTTTTGTTCAAACTTGTGGTCTTTTATGGACACCAAGCTAACCAAATGAAATGCCTTACACCCCCAAGTAGATGGAAAAACATAAGCAATCAACATGATGATTGTGCATATCCTACTCATGTACAACTCCAAGAATCCATGTACATGGGATGAGATCCTTCCATATGTTAAACATAGCTACAAAAAATCCCATTTCACCCCATTGATGTAGCTCTACCCATTGCATATTCATAAAAAGAGTCCTCCCAAGCTAAGCTTGAGGTAGATAGAATAACCAAATTTGTTGAATGGATCTAGCACATCCAAAAATGGGTTCATGATATCTTGCATAAAGTCAATGCCAAGTACAATTAATGACATGACCAACAACGAGTTCCACACAAGTTTCAGGTTGGTGATAAGGTGTGGTTGCATTTACAGGAAGAGCACCTCATATCCCCCCTTAGGAAGATCATACCACTCCATTATGGGACTTACACCATCACAAAGGTTGTCGGTGAGAATGATTTTGAATTGAATATTCCCCATTTCCTTGGCTTGCACCCAATATTTAATGTGGAGTTGCTTCAACCATATTTTCCACCTCTATTGGACACTTTGGAGGTGGTTGAGAATTTTTTCCATATATGAATCAATCCTAACTATGTTGAGTATAATAAAATGTATCAATTCATGGACATGAAGACAAAGGGCACCCACCAATAAAACACACAACTTTATCAAGTTGTCAAAGCATGATAGCTTATTCACCAAGGAAAGTGGCTCGCTGTTGATGGACAAAAATGACCATGTTCAAAATCATAGGGAGAGCACTCGGTCAAGGTCCCAATTAGACCCTTATCGATTTGAGATGGTGATTATGACTAGTTTTTTAGGTCTCCAATTACCATTGTACTAAGACTAGACTAATCTAATGTTAATCTAATCTGGACTATTTTATATATATACAAAGTTATATACACAACCTTCTATCTGCTAATGTATATTGTTACCTTATTTTATCAGTAGATAGAAGGAAATGGATTACTCTCTTGCAACATTCTTGCAAGAAAGAAACCCTAAGTATGACACAAGGGATCAACTACGCCACAATGGATTTCTCTCCTACGAAAGGAGACTTTATGGAATTCAATGCAAATGCAACTTTAATCTATGTTGCAAGTTAACAAAAATAAAAACCTATCTTAATCAGGAGAAGGATATCGTTAATCCTAATCAAGCGAAATAATATCTAATAAGAATAGGGAATAACTGTAATTGTAATTGGGGTTAATATGGACCTACAAATCATCAAAATAGTTCAATAATTTATAGGTTGTTTAAGAAAATACATAATGGAATAATTCTGATAAATAGTTATAAAAAAACTCATGTATATACCCAAATACAATCATGTAAAATGGATTCATTGTGAGATTTATATTGAACTAATGAAATAGTTCATTTAAATCCAATATAAAGGGAAATCAAGACAAGTTTGAAAATGATCAATAAATAGTTAATAATCACTACAAACTAATCTCCATGAAATCATAATCAATCTTGGTTCAAATCATGTGTAGCCCTGCAAAGATGGCTTTAAACAAAGCATTCACCAACATAAAAGAAACGACATCAACACTAATGAAACATAATTCAAACCAAAATGAAAAACAATCATCAAATAAATAAGTCTGCAAATGAAATACAACAATATAATGAAATGAAAACTTATTATTATTAGCTCCAAATGTTGTCATGCAATCCTCACCAGTTTCAGGTTTGGAATCCCCATTACACAAGAATAATCATAGTTTTATACATTGTTTTCCACCCAGGTCAAATCCTTCTTGAGTGGGTCAAAACTTGCTCAAGAATCAACTATAGAATTCAGAACAGAATCAACTACATAATTTTCAAAATGATAATTCAGGGCATATTCCTCCTAGGAAACACATCATATATACCCAAGGGTTCAACATATTTTCAAATACTCTTAGGATAAGGTAAATAGGTTTGTTTATTAGGTGGGTTTTCAACCGTTTGAATATATTCATCATTGATCGCCCATAAATCGACCTGCAAAATTTCTTCCTTTGAGATGGCATACCAACAAATATGGTCCACCTTCTTCATAATAATATTTCTCCTAAACGATTGAGTTTATTGGAGAATCCATTTAAGTCAAGGTAATTGACCCTGTTTCGGAAGTGGGTTTTCATCAGTTTCTCCAGATTCCTCTTGGTTTGATCAAAATATAATTTTTAAGTTAGCCTCCTGAAACTGACCTCAAATCTAATCCGACTCACTCAGATCATGATTTCTCCAAATATCTTCACTTTATGAGAAAATACTCTGTAGTTTAAGTAAATAGACTTGTTTTGCAAGTGATTTTCAAACCGTTTCCTCAAATTCTTCACCATTTTTCTGGGATTGAATCTACAAGATTGCCTCCTGAAGTTTGATGCGTTTCCAATATGGGAAAATTCGTGTTAGTCCTATCATGATTTCTCCCAATATGTTCACTTTCTGAGGAAATATTTTGGAGGTTAAGTAAATCGACCCATTTTGAAATTGGGGTGTCAATCGTTTTAAGAGATTCCTCACCATTTGTTTAGGAAGAAGAATTGAAGACTGCCTCTGGAAAATGATGCGAATTTTCAATTTGATCTTGCCCAAGCATTATGCCTTGTAGAGATGAAAAATCCCAGCTGGAAGATATATTTGGAAACTGAAGTTGAATTCCATATATGTCATAGGAACTTGTAACAAAAATAAATTAAATTAATAACAAAAATCTATTAAAATATGAACTACAATATCTCCAGATCTTAATTAACCAAAATTAATAAAATCAAATCTAATTATATCACACCTTCTAGATAAAGCAAAAATGTATAACTTAATTGTACATTATGTTTTGAAATTGAGGTTATTATGCAAATATGAGGAAATTAAATCCAAAAAATTAGTGATTTTAAATCCAAAAAATTAGTAATCACTCAATTTCCGATAAAATGATATAAAAATATTCCTCATAATCATATTTTAAATTTCATGCTTAAAATCATGAAATTTGAAATATTAAAAATAATCGAAATTAAAGTAAACACAAGGAATTAACATTAGGAGCATCCTCAACATTAATCGATTTATGATAATGTCTGAATGTCCAATGAAAAGAAAACAATACATTTCATAAGCAAACCAAGCAAAAAAGACAAATTCAAACGAAAATAAAGGGAGAATCAACATTAAAATAAAATGAGACCCTAATTTTCAATCAACCATAGAAGAATATAAAGGGGGGGGTTGATTTCCACAACAATTTGCGACACACGGGGAATAAAATGTTATCTTTGGTTAAGATAATAGGACTAAATTTACTAAAGATTGAAAATAAATCTTTCAAACATTTCTCACACATGACACCATTCGGAAAGGTCCCACATAAGATAGAATCAAAGAAAAATAATCTTTTAAAGATGAAAGTACTTGAATACCTAATTCCAAAAAAATGAATGCAAATATGGGAAAATTTATTAACTTTAAATTACATCTCTACTTTTGGACAACAAAAATATCTAGGAGGATTTAAGGATTAGTATGCATATGTTATAAAATTTCATCTTTTCTCGACATTGCTTTGCTTCCAACATGCCTGTTCAGTACCTTGACGAAGTTGTCTCGGTACCATGTGTGCATTCACCCACTTCCAGCGAGTCTGTTTAGTACCTTGATGGGTTTACACACATTTCCCACATGTATGTGATTTCAACTCTCTTATGCCACCATTTTGATAAATATATTTGGAAAATTTATGCTAGCAATTAGGTGAAGAGAGTAGGGTGGTACATGAGACTTTTACTTGAAGGAATGGATGTGATACCAGTTAATCTTGATCTCACTAGTATTATATTTATCTACCAAAGTATAGGATTTAAATGTGGAGGGGTATGGGAGGGATTTAAAGTAAATAATGCAGGAAATTCTTTCCTTTATAAAAGTGAACTTATAATACTTGAAACATATCTTAATGTTCCCCATAGATAACAATATATGTACAAGAAAAGTGAAAACCAAGTATAGATTACTTTTAGATAAATGGAATCCTATTTAAAAATATAGATTATGGATTTACCCATGTAAACCAACTGGCGTAGCTTAGAAAGATCTTCCGTCATATAAATTTTAGAAAGGTCACGAAATCAAATCAAGACTAAGAGTAAAGAGAAGCTAGTCAAATCCAAGTAAATCAAATTCTAAGCTAAAAGTGAAATTAAATCACTAATAAAAAAAAAATACAAACTTGAAAGAAAGGATAAACTAATAAGCCACGAATTCAAGAAAGAAAATAAGACAAAAAATGAAAAAAAAAACATCTCAACATAAGAAAAAAATGACATGTATTTCAATTATGTTGAGATCTAGATGGGTTATGTCTTAAATACTTTAGAATGAAATAGGATTTTTATTGAAAAAATACAATTCTAACTAAAGAGCAGTTATGATTTACCAAAGTATTGTATATTGTCCATCTTTCAAATATTACTCCTTGCAACAATGATTAAGCTTTAAATGATTGGTTTTAAGAATAAATCTTATAACACAACTTTAATGAAAAGCATGAAAATTAGTATGATAAGAATGAACAAGGAAAAATTATTACCTTGGCGACAACTCAATATTATCCCATAATATCACAACTTCATTATTCAATTAATGAAAAAATAAAACAAACTAAGAACTAAACTACTCATATTCTATCCTACTCTAATTCTATTCTACAAGATCAACTAAGGCTAAGTAAAGTGAAATTTCCAATGGAGCCAATCCATTTGTTTTATTCCTGCAATCATATATACCATAGGAGTAAGTAACAAAAAATGGATGAATAATAAATAATAAAAATAAAAATCTGATCTACTATGTACAACTATTTCTAATAGAAACAAGATATATATATATATATATATATATATATATATATATATATATATATATATATATATATATATATATAATAGGGAAGCTAATTTGAAATGTATTTTCCAACCAAGTTTCAATTTTATCTTGAAAATCATTGTGAAATTGTTGGAATGGGAATGTGATTGGAAAAGTAATTTGGTCACCCTGTAGAGAAAAGTTAGTACTATTTACAAGAGGAAAAAAAGTACATTATTGTTACAAGACATAAATGACTTATTTGCAGGAATTTCATTTACACAACTATTAGTTGAAATAACGTGATGAGTATTGGAACTAGGATCTATTTGTGTTAAAAATTCAAGATCATGACAAGGAATGCGAACTTGAGTGATATCATTAGAATCATAAACATGCATGGTGTTTTCTTCTTGAAAATTGAAATCATTATGAAAATATTCTAGATGAGGTTCAATAGTAGTATGATCAGTAAAATAATACCCTACATCTTGAAATATAGATTGATTAAAAACAAAAGGACATGACATAACCATCACCCGAGGGTGAAGTGCCTTAGTATTTTCAATCTCCAAATGTTCATCATAAATGACTTCATTTTCTTCCCTTATAAAACATAAACCTGGACTAGAAATTGATCAAATGTACATGTATGAGATCCAAGGGAAACTTCTGTAAAATGTTTCTTTTTCCTTTCTTTATTATGATCTTTCTTGATGGATACTTGGAAATTATTCTGATGTATACTAATTCCTTCGTCTTTTTGGAAAGGAGTAAAATATGAAGGGACTAGTTCTTGAAATGAATGATCACTACTTGGAAAAGAGTCATCAAACAAGTCAGTGTATAATGAATAATGTTTGTTTGACCATATGTGATTGGAAGCATCTTTATGAAGACAAGCATTATTATTATTAGTATTTGAGGTTTGAGTCATTGATTCATCATTATCCTCCTCATCATAAACAACCAATTTATCATAATCAAAATTGGTTTCAGGAATATAATTAATTTGATCTAATATATCTATTCTTTCCTGAAACTGATTATCAACATATTCCGAACTATTTATTAGAACATGTTTATTAATATCATCAACAGCCTCAAAAGAATAATTTGTAACATCTATTGTAGTATGTACACTTAGAAAAGAAAAGTTTCCAGGTTCATTAAAGTCATTATGTATACAAGGAAGAGAACATAAATGAATAAACCATTGAGTTAAATCTTTGTTAGAAGGTTTATCATCAACATGAAATTTAAAAGTGACTAATTTTAATCTAATATGAAAATCAATATCATATTCACCTTCTAGTTTTTGTAAGTTTTCAAGTTCTGTACATATTTCATCATAATCATAATAATCTTGAAATGTATAAACAAACTCACTAACAAACTGTTCCCATGTATGTATGGAGGCAACTAATAATGATTTGCACCATTTTTTGGCTTGAACTGTAAATGTAAGAGTAAAACTCCTGCATAGAATGCCATCATATATATCATAAAAGGAAGAATTTGAAATTTTTTGAATAAATTGCAAAACATGATCATATGCAGAAATTTTGCTCTTTCCATCGAATTTTACCTTCGAAAAGTACTTTACTACCTTAGTTAGAGTTCTACAATATGCTCGAACAGATACACAACTCCAAATAAGAAGTTTAGGAGCCATTAAAAAGAAATGAAAGAATAAAAAACAATAGCTCAAACAATAATCAAATTATTATGCACACTCGTCGATGGCCCTCCTTCTAGTGCCAAAAATGTTGATGGAAAAAAATGACCATGTTCAACATCATAGGGAGATCATCCTACCAGGGTTCCAATTAGACACTTATCCATTTGGTTTGGTGATTTTGACTGGTTTTATGGGTCTCCAATTACCCTTGTCCTAATACTAGCCTAATCTAATGTTAATCTAATGTGGACTATTTTATATATATACAAAGTTATATACAGAACCTTCTATCCACTGATGTATATTTTTACCTTCTTTTATCATTAGATAGAAGGAAATAGATTAATCTCTTGCAACATTCTTACAAGAAATCAACCCTAAGGATGACACAAGGGCTCAGCTATGCCACAATGGATTTCGCTCCTGTGAAAGGCGACTTTATGGACTTCAATGCAAATGTAGCTTTAATCTATGATGCAAGTTAACAAAAAAGAAAACATATCTTAATCAAGAGATGGATAGCCTTACTCCTAATCAAGAGAAAGAATATCTAATAAGAAGAGTGAAGGACTGTAATTGTAATTGGGGTTAATATGGACCTACAAATCATCAAAATAGTTCAAGGATTTATAGGTTGTTCAAGCAAATACACAATGAAATAATTCTGATAAATAGTTATAAAAAAACTCATGTATATACCCAAATACAATCATGTAAAATGAATTCATTGTGAGATTTATATTGAACTAATGAAATAGTTCATTTTAATCCAATATAAAGGGAAATCAAGACAAGTTTGAAAATGATCAATAAATAGTTATTAATCACTACAAACTAATCTCCATGAAATCATAATCAATGTTGGTTCAAATCATGTGTAGCCCTACAAAGATATATTTAAAAAAAGAATTCACCAACACAAAACAAATGAGATCAACAATAGTGCTCATATCGATTTTCAATACACTAATGAAGCATAATTCAAACCAAAATGAAAAACAATCATCAAAGAAATAAGTCTGCAAATCAAATACAACAATGTAATGAAATGAAAACTTATTATTATTAGCTCGAAAAGTTGTCATACAATCCTCTCTAATTTCAGATATGGAACCACCATTACACAAGAATACTCATAGTTTTATACAATATTTTCCACCCAGGTCGAATCCTTCTTGATTCAGTCAAAACTTTCTCAAGAATCAACTATAGAATTCAAAACAGAATCAACTTCAGAATTTGCAAAATGCTAGTTTTGGACAAAACCTGCCCAAAAAATGCATCATATCTCAAAAAATGTTCAACCTCTTCACATATAATCTTAGGATAAGGCAAATAGGTATATTTCTGAGGTGATTTTTCAACCATTTGAAGAGATTCATCACTTATCTCTCGGAAATTGACCCACAAAATTTCTTCCTGTGAGTTGGCATAATAACAAATCTAGTTTTCCTCCTTCCTGATAATATTTCTCCCAAACGGTTGAGTTTCTAGGAGAATCCTTATAAAATGAGGTAATTGACCATGTTTCTGAAGTGATTTTTCAACCATTTTTCTACATTCCTCTTGGTTTTCTCATAATCTAAGTTTGAAGTTAGTCTCCTGAAACTAACCCCAAATATAATTTGACTCACTCATACCATGATTTATTCAAATATATTCACTTTATGATCAAATCCTCTGTTGTTAGGTAAATGGGCATGTTTTGTAAGTGGGTATCAAATTGTTTCCTCAAATTCTTCACCGTTTGTCTAGGATTGAATCTACAAGATCACCTCTTGAAGATTGATGTGTTTCCAATATGGGAAAATCCGTGTCAGCCCTATCATGATTTCTCCTAATCTATTCAATTTCTAAGGAAATACTTCGACATTTAAGTAAGTAGACCCATTTTGGAAGTGGGTTTTCAATCAATTGAAGATATTCATCACAGTTTGTTCAAGAAGAAGAATGGAAGATCACCTTCTGAAATTGACACAAATTTTCAATTTGATCTTGCCCAAGCATTATGCCTTGTAGAGAAGAAAAATCCCAACTGAAATATATATTTGGAAACTGAAGTGTAATTTCAGATCTATTATAGACACTTGTAATGAAAAAGAAATTAAATTAATAACAAAAATCTATTAAAAGATGAACTACAAGATCTCCATATCTTAATTAACCAAAATTAATAAAATCAAATCTTGTTGATATCACATCTTCTAGATAAAGCATAAATGTATAACTTAACTGGACATTGTGTTTTGAAATTGAGGATATTATGCAAATTTGAGGAAATTAACTCCAAAATAATTAATAATCACTCAATTTCCGATAATATGATATAAAAATATTCCTCATAATCATATTTTAAATTTCATGCTTAAAATCATGAAATTTGAAATATTAAAAATAATCGAAATTAAAGTAAACACAAGGAATTAACATCAGGATCATCCTCAACATTAATCGATTTGTGATGATGTATGAATATCCAGTGAAAACAAAACAATCCATTTCATAAGAAAACCAATCAAATAAGATAAATTCAAACAAAAATAAAGGGAGAATCGACATTAAAATAAAAAATTGACCCTAATTTTCAATCAACCACGGAAGAAAATAAAGGGGGGCTTGATTGCCACAACACTCGCTATGAGTAAAATTCAACAAAAATTTCCCAATCTAATGAGGGAAATCGATGCAATGGGGAGCATTGCTTCCCTAGTGGGTGAGGACTGATCTAGGTGGAAATTGGTGGCCACCCACTTCTTCCATTGACTCAACCTAGTTCTCCATATTGGTAGTTTTTTTATATATAGTTTTTCAATTCCTAAACTTCTAGATCGTTTTGAGGCCTTAAACAATTTTTTTTGGTAATTTGGGGGCATGGGATGGCCATGGAATACCCATGCCTATTGACAATTTTACTTGTTATTTATATATTTCCAATGAGATACTATGCACCCTAAATGGAGATTATATTCAAAAGCTGCACCCCAAGAAATGTAACACATATAACCCCCTAATCATCATTAGGCTAGTGGGGCATACAATTTTTTTTTATTTTCCCTCTAACTTACTCTTCCAACCATAACTTTGATCTTCAATTATGAGATCAAAAGTTGATTCTACTTCTCAAGATATTTCCAACAATTGTAAGTATGCTCATAATTGAGCTTCAAGAAATAAATTATGCCCTCTAGAAGTTCTTACACATCATCCACATGATGTCATCCTGCCATGTGGAACCCACATGAAGCTTCTCCACAAGTACCAACTTACATCATCATCCCATGGGGCATCCATTTGGACCTACCTCTCACATTCCAATTGACATGGATTCTTCCTTTTCATGGGGCCGATGGGGCATCAACCCGAAGGCGTCGATGAATGCAAAATGAGAACGTTGATGGTTGATTGGGTCGAAGCACCAATGGTTCATCAGACTAAAGTTCCAATAGAAACCAAAAACCACCCCTTCGATGAAATATCAGTTCGATGCATCGATGGGTCATTGGGACAAATTTTTTATAGAAACTAAAATTCCACCACCAATAACTATTAGGTTGATGCATTGTTGGTTCATCTAGCCAAAGTGTCGATAGGAATTAAAACATTACCACCGATATCTATCAAGATGATAAAATTTTGAGTCATTAGGCCAAAGTGTCTATAGTAACTAAAATGTTACCATAGATAACTATCGTGTTGATACACCATTGGGTCATCGGGTCAAAGTTCCAATAGGAACTAAAATATTACCACTAGTAACTGTCATGATGCTACATTGTCAAGTCATTGGGCCAAAGCGTTGATATGCACTAAAACATTACCACCAATAGTTATGAGGCCGATACATTGCTGAGTCATTGAGCGAAAGTGCCAATATGCACTAAAAGGTTACCGCCGATAACTATCGGGCCGATGGGATGGCATGGATTCTCAGGAAAAAATGGATGGTATACATTCATTGAGACCACTGATAAAATGTCAATATTAACTCCCAACACTTAGTCAAATTCTTTGTTTCCAATTCCTTTAATACCATGGATCCCACCTGTATTCGATTTCCACATGGAGTTTACTCATTTTCCCACCTTCACTGACGTGTTTCAATGACACGCCTCTACTTGGTGCTCAACCACAAGCTACAAGATGAGTGGATCACATCCCTTTTTCCTCTATAACTGTAACATCCCCACTATAATCCTTAGTTTAATTAATGGATAATGTGGATATGAATGTGGATATGGCCACACGATGTAATATGTGAATTGTATTTCTGAATTTTAATAAACAAAATGTAATTTTATCTCTCTGGGGACATGGATAGAGATGGGGGTTCAATTTTCCACAATATAAAGGAGTGTCTAAGAGGGCTCAAAGGGGGAAATTATTTGTGGGTATTAGTCCAAACCCAATTTCCTGAATTTTATTATCATTGAGGATAAATTCTATTTTTTGTTTGAGTGTATGAGAACCCAATCATTAAACTCATGTAAGAGGGTGGGTGTGAGAAGTCACATCCCATAGTTATTGGGATCATGGGGTTAAGTACAATCAATTTCAAGATGAGTGTGGGTCAAATTTCTTGGGGAAAAGAGAGGAAAGTCATATGGGTAGAACAAGTAGTTGAATACAATCATGTTTTTCCATGAGCAGGGGGAGAACAAGGAAACACAAAACTTTGGAGTTGAAACAACAATGGAGGGAGAATTCTGGAGAATTTTTGGAGTTGTTGTCAGGATTGTAGAAGAACCAAGTTGTCAAGCCTGAAGAGTGAACTCATATGTGAGTTACACTATAACAACAAGTTATTGTTGTTGTTTTATTGGTATTTTCCTAGTAGTGAGTTCCCTTGAGTTCCCAGTAGTAGAATTGTCGGTTACCTATGCCAAAGAGACCCTGATAAATAATGGGATGCCCAATGGACTAAGAGTGGTAAAGGGGTGCATTCCTTAGGTTGGGAAGGTCAAGAGGAAGAGAGATGGAGGAAATTTGGGATAGTTGTAGGAGAATACCAATGCGTTGTGGGATATCTGAGTTGTGAGTGGACTGTGAGAGACACCCTATTTTTTGGATTCCTATCCCCAAATCAGGGGTGAATTGTTGTTGAGATCTATAAAAACAAGTGTATGGTTGGGTGGAACGTCCATCCCAAGCAGCTAGTTGCACAACTATTTTAAAAATATATGTGTTTATCTATTTTTTTGAGTTATTTATGAGTTAACTATTGTGCATTTTTGTGTGTGAGAATGAATTATATATCACTATGAAAAATTTATTAGATTCATTTAATTAATTGTATTCAAATGGTTAAATTTGTGTGTATTTCTGTAATTGGTAAGATACAAGATTAGTTAGAAAAAAAATTCAAATTTATGGGTATTTTTGCATGGTAATGTTCCTCGGTTAAGTTGGGGAACATTACATATTGGTATTAGAGATCAAGGTTCAACATTGATCTTGCATGGGCCAAGAGTCAACATGAATTAGGAAAATCCGATGTTGTATATTTCCTTCCATGACAAAGTTTGGGGAAAATGGTGAACTAGAGTGAAATCCCCAAATTTGTTGGTATATTCGAGTTAAATTACTTCAGAACCATCCAAGGGAAGATTAATGGCAGTGATCTGTAGTTTCCAGAGTTAAAATCCAACCTCTATAGTTGAATTATATGTTTTAATGGTGACTATAAAGTTTGGTGATAGATGACCCAGACTAATTCAACCTCTATAATCAATGGTCAAGATATGTTTGTGTAGTCCAAAAAAGGGCATTCTTGACAGGATTTCAAAAATTGAGTTTGGAAAAAAAATTCCTAAGGAAAGGAATTAGGTTAATTTTGAAGGGAAGAAACCAATAGAATGAGCCTGAAAGAAAGAGATCTATTGATCAACATCACTCCTAGCCATTATATCTTGCAGATAAATTGTTTTTGGAAAGATTCATTCAAAACTCTTGAGGTATTTTGCCTTCTGAAGAAGTTTGTCTGAATGGGTTAAAGGTCAAACGATTGTAATTTCTATGAATATCTAGACGCTTAGATGTGAGAAATTTCAACTATTAGATCCTTCAGAAAAGAGGCTTTGGAAGGGTTCATTCGAAAATCCTATTGGTGGTGTTGTGTTTTCAAAAGAGATTGTCTGACCAAGGTAACCAGTGCATAGCTTGGAAACTTGAGATGATTGGGGTCGTTGGTTGCATGGTTGCTAACTATATGATCTATTAGATGAGCATGCTATCTCGGAAGGGATGAGGGTGGAAGAGAATGAAAAGTATTCTTTCCATGTCAATATTCCATGTCGAATGACATGTCAGCAAGGGCATGCGAATCAGAGGGTTCCACATGGTAGTCAATTACAGTTTTCAAAAAAGATTGTTCCTGATGGCCTTTAGAGGAAGGTTGTCAGAAGGGCTTGTTCGAGGAAGCTGTTCCTAATGGATAAGTCCGATGCAGTGAGTCCAATAGAATATAAAAATTCAGAATTTGGAAAGATCAATAAGAAAGGCAAGCTTCCAATCCAATGGAGGTTTTCCAATGGAAAAGGCCGATAGTGTTCGGACTTCGGGTTTTGGAAGGAGCTATGAGCTTGGGAAATTTACTCTTTTTGATGGGAAGATACCACAAAGTTGATCCCAACAAGATTGTGAAATTTTTGGCTGTGGGATTGGAAAGGTTGAGTGGATCGATGATTGGTATTAATCTTGATTTTGAGATCAAAATATTAGACATATAGACTATCACAATAGTAAATAAATCATTTTTCGTGAAAATTTTCAAATTTTAAGGGTCTTGAACTTGTAGAGGGATTTTGAGGGCCTAAACAACATTTTTAGGGGTTGAAAATCCAGAGAATTGTGTGCACCATCAACACACATAGTATTTACAACTTAAATGAAAGAGATCAATGAGAGATTTCCAAAGAGATATTCCTGAAGAAAATCAGGACTAGTATGAAGAAGTTAGAACTAGAACAATACACGATATAATTTTAGTACCAATTTACTTCTTAAGGGCATAACTCTTTTCTCAGAAGTCAATATGGGGCATAGGTGAATTATGTGGAAAGTTCACGAACCACAAAATACAACTATGGATCCTAATTTGGATTTTGGATACATAAAAATTTAAAATAAGAGAAAGAAGACACCTATAACATACATGGCTAAAAATGGGAAAATAGTCAAAACTTCTACATGCCATAACTTTGATCTCGGAGCCCAACTAAAGGTGAAATTTTGATATATCATTTAAAAGGTAGGCATGAAGATACCTAGTTGGAATTCTGTCAAAATTTTAAAGGATTTGGAGTAGGGATTCTTAGACATGGTTGAAATTTTCAAGTTAGGAGAAAGTACAAAAAGGAATGGACTCAAAACAAAGGTGGATGTGAAAACCATACCTTTGGGTTCATATGATTGTTTAATTGGCATGAATTGGTTGGAACAACACCATGCTTTACTAGACTATTAAAACTAGACAATAATTTTTCTTGATGAGGTAGGACAACAAGGCAAGGCTCAAGGAATTCCAAGAATTGTAGTTGTTAGAGAAATTTCAACTATGTAGATGAAAACGAGTTTCAGGAAGGGATGTCAAATTTTTGCATCCAATATGGAAGAGGTAGCTAGAGATAAAGGGGTAAGAATTGAAGACCATCCAATCTTAATGGATTTTGAGGATTTTTTTGGGGAAATCCCAGGACCAACACCAAAGAGAGACATTGATTTCTCTATTGATTTGGTACCTAGAAATTCCCCAATGTCCAAGAGACCTTATAGAATGGGATAACTAGAATTGAAAGAGTTTCATATGCAACTTGTAGAGATATTAAAGAAGGGGTATATATGTTTAAGTGTGTCACCTTGGGGGTCCCTAGTTATTTTCGTGAAGAATAAATATGGAACCTTAAGGTTGTGTATTGATTTCAAATATTTGAATAAGGTCACCATAAAGAACATATATCCTTTACTAAGGATTGATGATATATTTGATCAAATTAAATGTGAAAGAATCATTTCCAAGATTGACTTGAGATCAGGTTATCATTAATTGAGGTTAATGAAGAAGATATCAACAAGACAATGTTCAGAACAAGATATGACTATTATGAATTTATGATAGTGCCATTTGGTCTATCAAATGCTCCAACTATTTTCATGTGCCTAATGAATGGAGTGTTCAAGAAATATATGGAAAAGTTTGTGATTCTATTCCTAGATGATATACTCATATAGTCAAATACAAAAGAAGAACATGCACAACATTTGAGAATGGTACTAAAATTTTAAGAGAGCACAAGTTGTATGCTAAGCTAAGTGCATATTTTATAGAAAGAAGATTCACTACTTGGGGCATATTATTTCAGCTAATGGGATATCATTTGAACCCGAGAAGAAGGAGACCATTAGAGGATGTCCAATGCCAAGAAATGTGATAGAGGTCAGATCATTCTTGGGTATTACCAGTTATTACTAAAGATTCATAAAATGATTCTCAAATATTGCATTCTCAATCACTTATTTACAAAATAAGGGAGTGAAATTTGAATGGAATTCCAAGTTTGAAGAGAGATTTTAGTAGCTCAAAGAATTTTTTATAAGTGTGCTAATCTCAAATATTGCATATCAAGATGAAGATTTTGTTTTGTGTATTAATGCATGCAAGGAAGGGCTCGGTGGAGTCCTCACTCAAAGGGATCATGTGGTGTGCTATTAGTCCCAAAAATTAAAATAGTATGAGAGGAATTATGCTCCACATGACTTAGAGTTAGTAGCTATTGTAAATGAGATAAATATGTGGAGACATTACCTCATGGGGAGAATATTTGAGCTAAGGATAGACCAATATGGTTTGAAACATTTTTTTGGACAACCCACATTAAATACCAAACAAACTAGATGACTCAAATTTATTAGTGAATGCGAATTTGAATTTAAACATATCAAAGGTAAAGAACATTAGGTGGTTGATGCACTCAAAATAAGAGAACATGAGATGCATATGGAAACCATATTCTTGTACAAGGATGATTTGAAAGATAAAATTATTGAAGCATCAAACTTATATTAGAAAATTTAGAAATAAAAGAAACATTACAACAAGGAAATTTACAACATAAATTTGAAAAATTATGAGCTACAAGAGGATGGAATTCTCATGTACAAAGGAAAAATATATGTGCCAAATTATAGAGAGTTGAAAAATATTGTGCTAAGAGAAATGCACATTGTGTCATATGCTAGGCACCTAGGGTCTCAAAAATCAATTAGAGTGGTAAGAAGCCAATATTTTTGGCCAGGAATGAAGAAATAAGTGGTTGATTACATAGCCATATGTCTATAATGTCAAAAAGTAAACATTGAGCCTAGACGCCTAGATGGGATGCTACAACCATTTCCCATTCTTGAGTGAAAATGGGAAGTATTTATGGTTGATTTTATTACAATGCTACCCATAACAATGAAGCAACATGATTCCATCATGGTAGTGGTGGATAAATTGACTCAGGCTGCACATCTTATTCTAGTAAAGACTACACATAAGGAAAAAAATATTGCAAAAATCTACATGAAATAAGCTTCCAGGATGCATGGAGTGCCCAAGGCAATAATTTTAGACAGATATCTAAAGTTTACATCAAAATATTTGGAAAGGGTTGTTCAAAGGATTTGGGAAAAATTTAAATCTTAGTATAACATATCACCCAGATTCAAATGGGAAAACAAAGAGGACCAACATAAAAATTGAATACATGCTCATAATTTATGTGATGGACCAACCATCAAAGTGGGAGGATTACATCCACTTAGTTTAATTTTCTTACAGTAATGGGTACATCAAGCCTCATTAAAAATGATCCCATTTGAAGCATTGTATGGAAAGAAGTGTAACACACCAGTGATCTAGGATAACCCAACATACATAGCTATCATTGGGCCATATTTGTTGAAGAAAATATAAGAAAAAATGACAAAGATTGAGCATAATTTAAAGGCTACCCAGGACAGGAAGAAAAGTTATGTAGACAAAAAAAAGGGTTTTCAAAGATTTTAAAGTGGGTGAAAAATATTTTTGAAAGTGAAAGCAAAGATAAATTCACTAATATTGGGTTTCTACCCAAAGTTGGTAGCAATATATTGTGGGCTTTTTGATATATTAGAAGAGATAGGCCCAATTAATTACATGTTATCATTTTTTTCATCCATGAGAGTGCATAATGTATTTCATGTGTCAATATTAAAGAAATGTGTGCCTGAACCTAACCACATAATTGATTGGAATGTGATCCAGTTGGTACACAAAATGGATTTCTAGGTGGAACCAATATAGATCATAGACTAGAAAGTCAAAGTTCTCAATAAAAAATTCATAGGATTGGTAAAATTACAATCGAACTACTATAGTCTTGAAGACGCAACATGGGAACGTGAAGAAGCTATGTGGGATGCGGGAGTAATACCCACAAATTTTTAACAATTTTGAAGAAAATAGAAGCTAAAAATGCAAGAATCCATTTTGGGCAACTAGAGTTCTGGAACCACATCTCAAAGTTCTTGGTCACTTATGCTGACAACCCTAATAAAATAATGGTGCAACCTGATGGATTGAGAGTAGTGAAGGGGGTGCATTCCTTGGGTTAGTAGGTTGAGAGGAACATGAGATTATGGTTAGAATTGTTGTTGGAGACTAAACATATTGCAAATTTTTGTTTTTTGAATATTATGATGTAAAATTGTCTATGTATATTGGAAAAATGTTGTGCACCAAGGAAAGTGCACAATTGTAGGGGAGGGGAACTGTAACATCCCCACTATAGTCTCTAATTTAATTAATGCATAATGTATATATGAATCTGGCTATGGCCAAGCAATGTAATATGCGAATTGCATTTCTGAATTATAATAAACAAAATGTAATGCCATCTACTAGGGGACATGGACAGAGATGGGGTCCGAGTTTTACACAAGAGGAGAGAGGGTTTAAGAGGGGTACAAGGGGGAAATTGTTTATGGGTATTAATCCAAACCTACTTTCCTAAATTTTATTACCATTGGGGATAACTTATATTTTTTTTTAGTGTATGAGCACCCAATCATTAAACTCATGTAAGAGAGTGGGTGTGAGAAGCTACATACCATAGTTATTTGGACCATGGGGATGAGTGTGCATCAACTTGCTTGGGTAAAAGAGAGGAAATTACTATGGGTAGAACAAGTAGTTGGAGACAATCATGTTTTTGCATGAGAAGGGGGAGAACAAAGAAAAGAGGAGCTCTGGAGATGGAAAAACAATGGAGGGTGATTTATAGAGAGTTTTTGGAGTTGTTGAAGATTGAAGAAGAAATTTGTTAGGCTTGTAGAAGAACTAGGATGTCATGCCTAAAGAGTGAGCTCATGTGTGAGTTTCACTATAATAACAAGTTATTGTTGATTTTTTTCTAGTAGTTTCCTAGTAGTGAGTTCCCTTTAGTTCCTAGTAGTGAGATTATCGATTACATGTTCCAAGGAGACACAACAAATGAGATGATTAATGAAATGAGAGAAGTGAAGGGCTACATTCCTTAGGTTGGGTAGGTCAAAAGGAAGAAAGCTGGAGGAAATTCATGATATCGATAGGAAAATACTAGTGGGTTGTGGGATATATGAGTTGTGAGTTGACTGTGAGAGACACTGTCTTTTGTGGATTCCTAGCCCCAACTCGTGGGTGACTTGGTGTTGAGATCTAGAAAATCAAGTGTATTGTTGGGTGGAACGTCTATCCCAAGTAGTTGGTTACATAATTGTTTTAAAAAGACAAGTGCTTATCTATTTTTCTGAGTTATTTATGAGTTAACTAATGTGCAATTTTACTTTGTGTATGGGAATGAATTATATGTCGTTGTGATAAATTAGCTGCATTCATGTTTATTTAGCACATTTTAGTTGAATTTAATTAATGGTAACCAAATGGTTAAATCTATTTGTATTCCTGTAGTTGGTAAGATACATGATTAGTTAGAAGAAAATTTTGAATTTATGGGTATTTTTGCATGGTAATGTTCCTCGATTAAGCTGGGGGATATTATAATACCTATGGGGTACAAATTGCATGTCCACAAGATCAGATGGTGGATAATCGCACAGATCAACAATCCATATTAAATGGAGATTAAAGTTGCACAATGATTAACAAGGTTACTAAATACTGAAATATTTGACGATTCATGTTGATCTGATTGGACGAATCTAATTAAATTCAGGCTTAAATTGTTGTGAGGTTTAATGAAATTATTAACCCTACAATATTTGATGACTGAAATTTATCCAATCTAATGATCCAAATCTAGGTGGTTTTTAAATAAACTTGAATGATAACCTCTCATCATTGTTCCGACTTCACCACGAAATGACACCTATCCTCTCGACATGTCACCCTCCACCTAACAACTCCTCCTCATATTTTAGATGGTCACATAGTCTATGGTTTGTCTTACTAGAAATACAGGTCCACTGACATGTCCTAACCACCTGGAATACACCCTTCTGCTAAGGAGTTTAAGGTTTAATTGCATCATGGTTATGCATTCGACATTCAACATTTTCCAAAAATCCCATTTTTAAGAAATCTCAAATTTCCATATTTTTGGATATTCACAGTTCCTCTTCTAGTTCCTCCATCCGACATCCATATTTTCTATGAAATCCCTTTTTCAAAATACTGGATTTCTGCTACCAGGATTGATGGTTCCATCCACATAGTTTCATCATCCAACATCTTTCCCACAACCTGGCACCATGGCTGTGTTGTCAGTTTCTATGTTGACATGGCACACTGACATGAAATCATGCATCCATATTTTTGCAAAAGGTCTATTTAGAGGGTTCTCCCAGTGTATGATACCCATATTTATGGTTCCATCATTTGACATCCAAGTTTTTGGTAAAGGTCAACTTATTTGAAAACCCAGATACCTACTACTTGGATATTTGTTGTTTTGTTTGCAAGGTTCTAATGACTCGGGGTCCAAATAAGAGAGAGAGTTCCATATGAAAGGTTATATTCATGACCTTCAAGACATTTAAGATATAGAATTTTTAATAAAAGTAACTTAAAGGATTTTTCGATTCTTCTCCCTACCGCTAACCTAGTTGAGGGTTCTTATAGGTTAGGATTTCCGCATCATGGTTCCACTTCAAAGTTCCATATCTGAGAGTTTTAGTAAAAGGAACTATGGATCTTTGAGATCCCAATGACTCAAATTTTGGAGTTTTCACAACAAATTATGCACAACAAGAGGAATCCGATAATGATCCAGAATTGGATCTCGGGACCAAAATGGGTCCAGGAAGGCCTAAAAATCAAAGTGCTCATAATGGCTTCTAAATGGATGTGTGTTTAGGCCTCATCGATATGAACCCAACACAACTTGAAAGGGTTCAAACATACATCATATGCTCAATATATCATGGTATGTTCATTTCGCCAAACATGCAAAATTTGATGACTGTATAGTCTGTACAGTGCCACGTGGCAACTGACTGTAGAGGTCGTACGAATGTACAATTGACGTGGAAGGGTGCGTTGGCATGCTGAAGTGGATAGGTTGCTTATTGGGAAAGTACATGTCGACGAGTTAGGGGGTGACATGTGGGACCACTACAAGGGTTACACGTGGCACTGGCTTATGTGGTAGGTACAATGGATGCTGACATGACAGACACGTGGCTAGAAGATGGTTGAATCATGCACTGACATGTGGCATTAGTTTGTGTATGGTATGGTTCTACATGGCCCAGTCATGGGCTGCCACATGGCACCCATTCATTGGTTAATGTTTTGGAAATTTTTTATGGAGAGCATGGTATTTGAACCCATGACCTTTGGTTTGAGCTAATGGTTTGGTAGGGTCGGGATACCAGCCTTCCCTAGGTATTGCTTATTAACCATAGATAATTTTTTTTATTTAAAGTGTTATGGTGTATAATATGGGTGGAGAATAGGGTTGTGGCTAGGCCCCAACCCCTGACACAACTCCATACAACCATACCATGTGACTTTTGGCGCATGATTATAACTCAAACCTCAGTGCAATACACCATTCTCATATGACGACTACCATGTGACCTCCACCTTGTGACCCAGGTGCTTATCGTTTGGTGCAGAATATGTGGAGTATATCCCATGATTTCGGGCTTTACCAATTGCCACTCCATATGACTCAGGCTTATAACACTTGGTGCATTGAGGTTTCAGGGTTAGCCTCGATCGGTCGGGATAGCCCGCTGACCAAGGGAATAACCATAGTCCTATGAACATGGGGCTAACATAGTTAGAGCATGTGGATGCATAGCCCATGGCCACATGGCCCTGCAATGTGACCAGGAGCCAGGATCGGACAAAGGCGCTAGTGCGCCAGCCAACCCGAGGCCACATGGAGGTGCCCCAAATGACTAGGAGCATGGAGGAAGGGGTTTGCACCCTAGAGTTTTACAAAATTGGGTTCTTCAACATTGTATTATGATTTTTTATTGATTTTCTCAGCAATTTTGAGAGATTTTGGCTAATATTGGGGGATATTGGGCCCCTTTTGAGGCCAGATATTGGTGAGAAGTTGGGAGGCTGTTACCAACTTTAGGAATATATAAACCAAAGGCTCTTGAAGCCATGAAAGGAGGTTTATAATAGGTTTATTCTGAAGGATTTTTGAGCCAAAGCCATTTTTATGTAGGGAAGCCATTGAGGAGATCACTTTTGTGGGCCATTTCTGGGAGCTTCGTTCATCTGATTTCAATGCCGTCAGTTTTGTTAGGTTCTTGAGATATGGTAGAACAAGACCATATTGGTTTGTAACCTTTTTGGCACTATTGTGATGTACTTTTAAATCTTTGAGAAAAAATAAGAAAGCCTCACCCATAGAGACAAAGGCTCAGAGACGTAGGCGAGATTGTCGAACTCCATTATCACTTTGATGTTTTATGGTTTTCTATGGTTCATGCTCATCATTTAAAGGAAACACAATCTCTTCAAACAATGGAACAATTAAGAAAGGTATCTCATGCAAGTAACACACCTATAATTTATTTAAATCAAGTAATCGATCTTAAGCAAGAACAAGAGATGCTTGTAGAAGGGACAATCAATCACACTTTGCTTCAAGATAAGATAATGTTGTGCAAGTATTACAAACATATTAGCTCATTTGCAGTCATATTTCTGATGTTATCATTAGTAATGTTGTCAACATGGATGATAGTGGCTTCAGTAAGATGTGACAGGGTACAAATGGCTAACAATATGATGTTAGTTATCATGATTATTTTACAGTTGATCTTGATGAGACAGGTGCACAGGACAAAGTTTAAAGACAAAGAACAAGTTAGGTGTTCTATCCCACACTTGATGATTGGTCAGTAACCTTTTGGGGGACCAAAAGGTCTTTAGTGGGGAGTTGTGATCCAGAATTGGATCTCGGGACCAAAATGGGTCCAGGAAGGCCTAAAAATCAAAGTGCTCAGAATGGCTTCTAAATGGACGTGTGTGTAGGCCTCGTCGATAAGAACCCAACACAAATTAAATGGGTTCAAACATATGTCGTATGCTCAAGATATCATGATCTATTCATTTCGCCAAACATGCAAAATTTGATGACTGTATAATCTATACAGTGCCACGTGGTAGCTGACTGTACAGGTTGTACGACCATACAACTAATGTGGTTGGGTGCATTGGCATGTTGATGTGGATAGGTTGTTGACTGGGCAAGTACAGGTGGACAAGTCAGGGGATGAAATGTGGCACCACTGTAAGGGTGACACATGGAACTAGATTACGTGGCAGGTACAGTGGATGTTGACGTGGCAGACACATGGTTGGAAGATGGTCAAATCATGCACTGAAACATGGTATTTAGTTGTCGTATGGTATGGTTCCATGTGGCCCATTCATGGGATTCCATGTGGCACCCATTCATTAGTTAATTTTTTGGCAAAATTGTATGGAGAGCATGGGATTCGAACCCATGACCTCTGGTTTGGGATAATGGTTTGGCAGGATCGAGCTACCATCCCACCCTAGGTATTTCTTATTAACCATAGTGTAAATTTTTTATTTAAAGTGTTATGGTGTGTAATATGGGTGGAGAATAGGCTGGGGCTAGGCCCCAGCCCCTGACGCAACTCCATAAAACCATACCATGTGACTGTTGGCACATGGTTATGACTCAAACCTCGATGGAATATACCGTTCGCATATGACCAATACCACGTGACCTCCACCTTGTGACCTAGTTTCTTATCGTTTGGCGTGGAATATGTGGAGTATAGCCCAAGGTTTCGGTCTTTACCAATTTCTACTCCATATGACTCAGGCTTATAACACTTGGCACGCAAAGGTTTTGAGGTTAGCCCCGGTCAGTCAGGCTATCCCACCAACCAAGGACATAACCATAGGCCTATGACCAGGGGGATAATGGAGTTAAATCACGTGGATGCATAGCCCTCAGCCACATGGCCTTGCAATGTGACCAGAAGCTAGGATCGAACAAAGGGGCTACTGCGCCAGCTAGCCCAAGGCCACATGGAGGTGACCCATATGACCAGGAGGGCAGAGGAAGGTGGATGCGCCATTTATTTTTGAAAAAGTGGGTTTTTCAACATTGTATTATGATTTTTTAGTGATTTTCTCAACATTTTTGAGAGATTTTGGCCAATATTGGGGGATATTGGGTGCTTTTGAGGCGAGCTCTTGGGGAGAAGTTGGGAGGTTGTTACCAGATTTATGCCTATATAAAATAGAGGCTCTTGAAGCCATGAATGAAGGTTTAGAATAGGTTTATGGTCAAGGATTGTTAAGCCAAATCCATTTTTATGTAGGGAAGCCATTAGGGAGAGCACCTTTGTGGGCCGTTTCTGGGAGCTTTGTTCATCCGATTTCAGTGCCGTTATTTTTGTTGGGTTATTCAGATCTGGTAGAACAATACCATATCATTTTGTAACCTTTTTTGGCATTGTTTTGATGTACTTTTAAATATTTGAACAGAAATAAGAAATCCTCACCCACTAAGACAAAGGCTCAGAGACGTAGGCGAGATTTCCAAACTCCGTTATCACTTTGATGTTTTATGGTTTGTTTTTCTTCATGATTATGTTCATATCTATATATTATCTTATGGCTGCTATGTTTCCTCTTTAATTATTCCTCTTTCATTAGTTTCCTAAATGGTAAAATAACTCATGCTTAATAACTCAACCATTGTCATTTAAAAGATCTTTTCGGATCAGATAACCTGGATCCTCAACATTGAGTTTCAGAGGAAATACAACCAAACATTAATACATTGTACATACAAGGAACATTCATACATATCATTCCATTCCTTAACTTATTAATCACATTTCCTTTCACAAGAAAATCAAAGGAAGATGATAATTATTTTGCATACAAGAAACACATGGCATACATTAATTACCTTCCTCATAGATTCTTGCTTATCAACCATACAATTTCATCAATGGCACAAGACATGCATATTTATATATGTTATAGAGCATAAAGAGAGCACAAAGGAAGAATTATATGTCATCAAATGTAAACCAATGTTGGGTCGTTTCATGCTTGCACACATCCTTCTTAATGTTAGTGGGATAAGACCCAGGGTTCGTCCAAATTTGACCAACAAAAACCCCAAATAATCAACATGTAATTCTTCAGCTAAGGATGAAAAATGTCTCACCTGAGACGCTATGAGGATCATAGAGACCATCTGGCCTTGCATCAAAGATGAAGGGATAAACACTCATGGATCCATATGGGTTGACATCTATACATTCCATAATGGAAAACTTACTATTAATAATATGAAATAATAATACACACACATGTCCAAACGACACATAAGTAACACATGATAGATAATAATCATTGCAACTTTATATTCTTCCTCATTCCATAAAACATAGAAATACATTGAGAAAATCATATATGAAAGCAAAGAATTCTTGTGTCCCTTATATAATTCCAATATTTATGATACCTTGTGTCATGTGCATTATTCTAAGCCTTTAACACATGACACAATCATACTTACAATTAGAAGAATTACACCATTACAATACTACAGAGGCTCAAAGAGAGATATTCAACAATGACCCGGTGAATCAACTCAACAACAACAACCACCACCATTCCTTTTTTGTCCTTGCTTCCTTTTATATCCTTCTCAACTCTGGAGCTATGTCTCTATCGATTTTTCCCCACTTTCTCTACTGACTAATAGTCTCACATGATTATGTTATCTACCTGCATTCCACATAGCCTTTTTGGATTTGGGGCAATCTTAACTTCCTTGCCAACTCATATTCTTTCTGCTCCATGTTCTGTTGTGATGCTGGAAATAATCTTTTGGGGATATTTCCTGATGATTCCTGCCTTGATTCTGGCATGTGTCTTCTTGATTTATGGTGCACATCCCAAAACTAGAACCAATGCACATTTGGTATTCCTTGGAATTGGTGCACAATATCAAAACTTAGCTCGAAGCATTGTTCTTATCAATCCTCATGCCTTGGATTGGGAACGTGAAAAACTAGAATGGCCTTACACAAATTCATTTGTGTGTGTGCATGATATTAAACCAAAAATTTGGGTGCCAATAAGCCCCCACCACTATTAATTGGCTTGTCCTCAAGCCAATTGTCTCATGGGATGACCATTGTAACTGTATTGAGTAAGAGAAAATCATCATCATTTGCAGACCCAAACATCAAACCAAGATGTGATTGCAACGAGGTTTGAGTAAGAGAAAATCATTTTTCTAGGAAGTAGTTTCAATATGACATAGGTCCTGGAATAAGTCAACCAGGCCCCAAGGTAAGTGGTGGCTATGGATTGCATTTGGACATATGCTCAAATATTTCTTTTCATTGGTGTATTTGGTGATGAATGAGGGGTATATTTAAATCCAACCATCCAAAAACCACCCTCTGAAATGAACTTAAGCTCCGTCAAGAGAGAGCATCATCCTCCTCTTGTCTTTTTGTTTTGGTAAGACAAGACAAAATATAGGGAACTTCTATATTTTTGGAACAAAGATCCCAAAACCTTGGTATGTCCACTTCAAAAAAGGTGATTATCAACAGAGACATGAAAACTATCTATCAGCAGAGACATGAAAACTATCTTCGAGCGTAAAGAGTTGGGGGACTGTCACATCTGTGAAGCACAATTCAGGGAAATGTGATGTCTGTGGATTCATGTTGTTGGAAAATAAGAGAGTAGGACCTCGACCTAGAAACATATGATGAAGTGGAAATATTTGTGAAAATTATACTCTGGGTTCTTGGGATGCCTTGTTGGACTAAGAATGACATGGCCCCAAATGTGAGTGAATTTGGTCCATGAAAGCGGATTTGAATCAGTGGAAGTGGGAAGATAGTAGTGAGTGGGGCGAAATTGGGGGTGTGGATGACAAGTAGGAGAAAGAGGGAATGAGACATGGATAATTTCTCCTATGACTACATGTTCATGAGTGGATATATATAGAGTAAAAAAATGGTCGAAAGTGGTAGCCGAAATTAGAGAGAAAATTGACGAATGTGGGTGATTGGAGAATAACAATAGAGTGTCGGCGAACCCCAAAAGATGAGGGATAACGATTCAGATCCATCGTACTAGTGATGTTACTTTTGGAATGTGGTGTTGTTATCACATGATCTTGTCAGCATCTTGTGGGTTTGTGGTTTCTACCCAGGTCTGTAATTTTGCCTGTTTCTCCTCCTTTGCAAACCCAATCTTAGATTTTTCCCTTCCAGCTTGTAGTTTGCTATCTGTTTTCCCTTGATCATTTGAGAGACCTATTTTTCCTGTTTTTTTTCCTGGGAAGTATCAGCCCTAATATTTTTTTTTTCTATAAGTTTGATCACTTCCCTCTCTACCTCTGTCACTGATCCTTTTGATTTCTTGAGCCCTCAACCATCATCCAAGTATTTGTTTACAGGGACCGTTTCCATAAGCACAAGAACAACACTTAGAGCGGTCTGATATGGACTCGAATCAAGCGAGTGAGCAAGTTCAATTTTTCAGTGGCAGATAATAATCGCAGGAATCCGAAGTTCAGAATGTTGTTGAAGTTATTTGTAAAATATTTGAACCCCTGAAATCCGAAATCAACAGGAGTTGTCCGATATAGTTGGACGCGTGGCACCATATCCTAATTGCAAAGAAAGTCATTTGGGGAAAACTAAAGTGTGGAATGTGCAGATTTATCGAGTCCTGAAATGCCAAAGTCTCAAAATGACGATATTCGTCTAGGTCGTCCAATTCAAAGGGACACGTGGCACCCGATCCAAGAGATCGCAATTTCGCGACTCAGAGGTTTAGGCATGGAGCACGATGCAAGTTTGCGAAACACAAAATCGTGAAGTGCCTGGGAATTGGGGCCACGATCACAGCCCGTGGTCACATGAAAAACATGGCCATAAATAAAGGTAAGCGTCTGTTGAGTGTCTAACGACTAGAATTTTTCGAGGAAACAACCATGGCCATCAAATTCAAAGCAGGTTCAACCGTCAATATAGATGGGCTATTTCCCAGGTCGAGCATCGAGATGTTTGGAATCGAGCAAAGTGAAGACTCTCGAAATGAGAAATTCCAAAATTTCACATAGGAGCCCCAAGTCATGGCCCAAAGTCACATGGAGCGATGGAGAGGAGTTGCGCCAGAGGAAGAGAGCGCCTGTATTGTTCATAAAAGAAGATCTGCATGGTTTCAAGGTGTTGAGATTGACTTGAAGAAGTCGTGAACATCGCCTGGAGAATTCATGGGTGTCAGGACACGTCCCGATCCCGATGATAGTAGTTAATGAAAATGGAGGAGGTTGTTGAAACCTCGTCTCACCCCATAAATGGAAAGCATGGAAGGATTGGCCTTGAAGGAAGAATGTCAGCCCAAATTTTCCCTATCAACAAATTCTCCTATAAAGTCCATACTGATCTGAGCTTGTGTCTGAAAGAAGAATGCAAGTGCAGACTGATAGAAGAAGATATAGATGGAAAGCTTTGATTGTAATATCTAGGTCACACTCCTGGTGGTGGTGTTTTGTTTTGAGTATAAATAGATGGTTTTGATATTTTTTTAGGGTCGATGGTTGAGCTAGGCTTCCACATTGTAAATTGTTGATGAAGTTCCTGGTTCCGGTTATGTATTGTGATCTGGGACTTCTTGTTTAATGAAATTCAGTTTCCTTTTCATTTCTCTGTGACTGCTGTGTTAAAACACTCAGACATGGATGATCTAGTCAAGGGTAGCTATGTTGTTGTGATGTAGGTTTGATCACAATGGCATCACAACTAGTTTTAATAAGTTTCCTATGTTGTCTTTTCCCTCTTATATTGAATGTCTCAAACATAGATGATCCAGTCGAGTGGATGTAACTTTACTATGATGTATTTTTGATCTCAGTCCGATTACAACTTCATTCAATTTTCTGAAGTTTTGAATCCAAGAGGATCTTGAATTTGAACCTTTTCTTCCTCAGGCTGCTGGAAGACCTGATGTCCATAGAAAACCTTCAAATTTTCTCCTCAATTTCTCCCCCCTACTCCCCCTTGCTACAACTTACTGACTGAATTTAGATCAAGACCTCACCTGCTCATTCATACTGGTCCAGTTTTCTGAGTTAAAATGATACTCTCTTGAGTCTGCGCCCATTTGAACACCCTTAAAAAACAACCTGTGACATATAAAATTCTGATGGGTACTGGGCTTACCTCCCCTGCAAACAAGAGGTGACTTATAGTGCTAACATTTATGGCATCGTTGTTGGGGATGAATTGAATATTTTCCTTGGGATTGGACGACAAAGATTACTGGTTCTGAAGGTGCATTAGAACTTAGTACATCAAATATTGCAACTGTGCACCTGTCGACTCCACTATGATGACTCCACTGTTTCAACTATATCTTCTAGAGGCAGACACATGATGTCTACTCCACAACTACCTTTAGCAACACCTGAAGCTGACCTAGAGAAATTCATCAGAAGATGAAAGATCCTTCAGGAAGGTACTTTGTCTATTGAACTAGGTATTTCTGATGATTTTCACCACCCTCCTATAGAAAATCCAATTTCTGGTTCTCATTTTACTGCCATACAATCTGCTAGAGTTTATCGAAGTTTAAATTTTGGGAGTGTTCCTGTTGATTTATCCCCTACTGGTCTGGGATTGGAGGGAGAAACCTTTGTCACTCCTTTTTCTCCTGAAGTTGTACCATGGTTTAAACTCAGGACCTCAGAAGATTCTCCGACTCTGAGATTTACCACTCCTCCTCCTATTACAGTTGTTTCTTTTACAGAGAGGGAAACCTATGTTCCCTCAAGCCCAATAGATTTTTCCCCAAATCCTCTACTATTTTCCTTTCCTCCCGAAAATTCAGCTCTAGTATCCCCTGTCCGAACTCCATCTCCTCTTGGTTCTCCCCCACTTATCATCCCTATGGCTGGTGCTAATCCCCCCAGGAACATAATGGATGCCATAGTGGATGAAATATATGCCCCTCTGATCTTACCCCAACCCATGAATACTCTTCTTGTTGGAGATTATCTAAAATACATGCCCAAATTCATAGGAGAAGAAGACATAACTGCTGAAGAGCACCTCGCTGCCTCCTACAGTTATGCATACAATCTAAATATTGAAAACGAGGATGTGTAGATGAGATTATTTGTTCAGAGCCTTGATGGTGAGGTTAGGAAGTGGTTTAGGGGATTGACCCCTAGATCCATTGCTGGGATTGAGGATTTAGATGATGTTTTCTTAAGAAAGTGGGGGGATAAAAAGGAATTTATGTATTATATCACTGAGTTTGGGTCTCTAAAGAGAAAAGATGGATAATCTGTCTTTAACTTCTCCAAAAGATTCAAAAAAATGTAAAACAAGATTCCTGCTGAGATAAATCCTACTGAAGCCTCTGCTAAAATTACATATGCTAGTTCTTTAGACCCTGACTTCTACCTCCTGTTAAGAGAGAGAAGAGAAACTTCCTTGGTTCATATGAAAGATGTAGCCTTGGAAGTAGATTCCAATGTATTGGTAGTCAACAGACTTAGGAATAAAGATGACAGAGATAAAGGAAGGGGGAGATCTAAAGCCTCAACCTTTGGTTCTCCTGCGTCCCACCCTCAAGTAGATGAGTTGAACAAGATGATAAAGTCCCTTTCTGCATAGATGGAGAAGATGAAATTTGAAGGGAAGAAAGGTTATCAGAGTGTTCAAAATGATGATAACAGAGGTAACTTCAAAATACCGAATAATACCCCTCAGATACTCCCAAGAGAGCCTCGAAATAGAGATAGGGATGATCCGAAAGTCCAAACCCCTCTCAAAAATAATCTCATTGCTGATGAAGAAGGAGAGGAAGAAGAGATTGATCCTGAAATCCATTATCTTGGAGACACCTCCCCATTTCCACATTTGACTCAATCTGCATATGAGGAGTCCCTCATGGACAACCAAATAAATGAGCTGAGTAAGGGGGAGAAGACCAATAGTAGTCCCAATAAATATAATCTCAGGTCTAAGAAGAAAGAAGGGAAGTCTGATGTCCTTGATCATCCTTCTAGAGCAGAGAATCCTTTTAAAGATGAAGCCAACAACAACAAGGAAAAGAAAACACAGAACCCCTCACCAACAACCAAAGGTCCCATCCCAGAAGTGAGAGAAATTCTGAAGCACCCCTCCTATTTTAAATTTGAGCATGAAATTCAAAAGATTAGGATCCCTGTGCCCCTTTCAAATTTATTTAAGAACGAAGATTTAAAAAAATACCTCTCTAAACTGTTGCAGCCTGAGTCATCTTGTCATTCCATAGACTCAGTAAACCTCTAAGATGAAAATACAACAATCATCTTAGGTCCTATGATAGAAGATAGAGATGATTCATCCCATTCCTTCTATACATATATGAAAATACATGACAAGGTGTTGCATAATTATTTGATGGACTCAGGGGCATCTCGTAATATCATTCCCAAAACTGTCATGGATGAATTTGGATTAGAAATTACAAAATATTATCATGATTTGTATTCATTTGATTCAAGGAAAGTGTAGTGTCTTGGGGTCATCAAAGATCTGGTTATGGCCTTGTTTCATCTTCTGATGAAAAGTGTGGTCATGGATATCATGGTGGTTGATGTCCCCCCCAAGTTTGTCATGATCTTGTCAAGATCTTGGATAAAAGACTTGGGGGAAAATTGTAGATGGACCTCACATATGCTACTGTTATGGTGTTTGGGGGGGAGCATAGAAGGATGTACAAAGAATATCAGTTGGACTACATCATCAGTGATGAAGCAGACCCCACCAACCATCCTATTTTTTCCTTTGACACTGATTTGGGATCCATCTTGTTGCAGCTCACTAATGCCCCAAAACCCCCTCTTGAAATCAGAAAGTAGTCCCTTAATCTCTATGAAGATTCTCCTCCGACTACCTCTATTTGGAAAATGTTCTTTGATGGAGCCTCTTCTAGGGAATTTGTTGGTGTTGGAGTGGTCTTTGTTTCTCCTATTCAAGAAATTATATCTCTATCATACAAGTTAGAATTTGAAACTACCAATAATGTGGCAGAGTATGAAGCTCTCGTTTTGGGTTTGAGGTCTGCAAAATACATGGGGCTTGAAGAGATATCAGTGTTTGGGGATGTCAAGTTGATTGTCCAACAGATCAAAAATATTTATCAAGACAAGCACCCTAGGCTGAGATTGTATAAAAATGAAGTGTGGGACATGGTTGAAAATTTTTTCTTAGCCTTCAACATTTCATTTGTTCCAAGAGAAGAGAATGCCATGTCCGATTCTCTGGTTGTTTCAACAAGTAATTTCAGAGTCCCTCTGCCACCTAAACTCATATATGATGTAGAAGTGAAATATAGATCCTCTATACCTGACAATGTCAAGCATTGGAAAGTGTTTGAGGATGATCTTGAGATCAAAAGGTTCCTTGAGACTGTTGATGAGTTTTCTGTATTATACATTGATTAAGATCTTGATTCTGAAAAAAATCCTCATGCTGATGTTTTTTTGAACAAAATTGTTGCTCATCATATTGTCTAGTTACCTGGAAATCATATCCCAAAGGAACTAGTTCCTTTGGAAAGACTATTTGATAGAAATGATGTGGCAGTAAAGGGTAAAGTTTCAAATGAGGTTGCTGATGTAACTGCATAGAATATTGGCACATAGAAGGATCCTAAATTTGTCAAGTTGTCAAGCAGCCTATACAGGGAACAAAGGGCCAAGTATGCTGAGCTATTAAGGGAGTTCACTGATGTGTTTTCCTGGACCTATGAAGACCTCAAAACATATGACACAAGTGTCATTGAGTATAAGATCCCATTGAAAGAGGAGGATAAACCATTTAGGAAGAAATTAAGACAAATAAACCCTATGTTGTTTCCTATTATGGAAAGGGAGGTAAAGAAGCTGATGGATGCCCAAATCATTGTCCCTTTGAGATATTTTGAATGGGTAGACAATCCGGTCCCAGTAAGAAAGAAGAATGGAGAAATCAGACCGTGTGTCGATTTCGGGAATCTGAACAGAAGCTATAAGAAGGACAATTAACCTTTGCCAAAGATGGAACACATATTGCAGAGGATGACGGGTGCATCCATGATTTCCATGATTGATGGATTTTATGGCTACAATCAGATCTCTGTCCTGTCTAAAGACAGAGAAAATACAACCTTCACCACTCCTTGGGGCACATTCATGTATGCCAAAATTCCCTTTGTATTGATGAACGTAGGGGCAACCTTCCAACGAGCCATGGACATCACCTTCCTTGGATAAAGGGATAAATTTGTAGTCATCTATTTGGATGACATTACAGTCTTCTCCAGATCTGATAAAGAGCACTATTATCGTCTAAGAAAGGTCTTTTTGAAATGCAAAAGGTTTGGTCTCTCCCTAAAACCCAAGAAGTCTTTATTTTCCTTGCAAGAGGGAAAGTTGTTGGGACACCTAGTGTCAGCTGAGGGGGTAAGGATTGATTCAAGAAGGGTGGAAGATATTCAAACCTTGTCACTTCCTAGATCCAAGAAACCAGTTCAGTCCTTCTTGGGAAAAATGAATTTTTTGAGAAGGTTTGTTTCAAATTTTTATGAATTGGTAAAGCATATCACAATCATGCTAAAAAAGGGGAATGAAGTAAAATGGACTGATGAGTAAAAAGATTCCTTCAACCTAATCAAGAAGGCATTGATTGAGGAACCTGTGCTAATTAGTCCTGATTATTCCAAGGATTTTCTAATTTTTTCCTTTGCTTCTTTTGATACAGTGGAAACTATTTTATTGCAGAAGAATGCTGAAGGGTTGGAGAAACCTATTTCTTTTTTCAGTAGAGCACTGAGGGACACTGAGATCAAATATGAGATCATGTAAAAGCATGCCTATGCTTTTGTTAAATCCCTCTAGTCTTTCAGAGTCTATGTTCTGCATTCAAAGGTTATTGCATATGTTCCTTTAGCTTATGTGAAGGACATTCTCATTCAGCCTGACATAGACGGGAGAAGGAGCAAGTGGATTGTGAAAATCCTTGAATTTGATTTGGAAATAAAGCCCACCAAACTAATTAAAGGCCAAGGTTTAACCAAGTTATTGGCTGAGTCTAATTGCAAAGATTTAGGGGTTAAATTCATCAACACTTTCTCATAATATTAGCAAGCTAAGTTGTCTTATACAAGTTCTCAGGACAACCCTTCATTGGTGGAATGCGCTTGGTACAAAGACATTATATTTTTTCTGCAGGAGTTAAGGCCTCCTAATGGAATAGGGAAAAACAGATAAAGAGATTTAAAGCTCAAATAAATTAGATATTTCCTTATTGATCAGGTATTGTATTGGAAAGACCCTCTAGGAGTGCTTTATGAGATGTTTAAACCCACAGGAGGCTCAAAATATTATGTTTGATTTTCATGACAACCTATGTGGGGGACATCATTTCTGGAGAACTACAACCTATAAAATTCTCAGAGCTAGGTATTTCTGGCCTACTCTATTTACTGATGTCTGTGAAAGTGTCAGAGCTTGTGTTAAGTGTCAAAAATTCTCTGGGAAGCAACAACTCAAGTCTTTTCCAATGAAGCTTGTGGTAGCTTCAAGACCCTTTCAACAGTGGGGTCCTGACTTCTTTGGGGAAATTCATCCTGCTTCAAGCGGTCAGCACATGTGGATCTTGACTTCCACTGATTACTTTACCAAGTGGATAGAAGCTATCCCCACAAGAATTGCTTCTCACATGGTAGTCATTGGTTTTCTTGAGGACATTATAGAAAGATTTGGTTGTCCGAAAAGGATTGTCACTGATAATGCTTCATCTTTCAAAGCCAAGCCATTAATCCAGTTTTGTGAGCAGTTTGGAATTTAATTGATTCACTCAACTCCTTACTACCCCCAAGGGAATGGACTGGAAGAGTCTTCCAACAAGACTCTTATAAATATCATAAAAAGACTGTTAGAGGAAAACAAGAAAGCATGGGATTCAAAGCTCAAATTTTCTCTATGGTATGACAAAGTGACAACAAAGAGATATCTGGATGTCTCTCCTTTTCATCTTGTGTATGGGGTTGAGTCCACATTTCCTTCTTATCTTGCCTTTCCAGTGAAAAAATTATTCCAAGACTAACAACGAGAACCTGATGAAATGGTCAGGAGAATAATGCAGTTAGTGGAAGTGTAGTATACTAGGGAGTGGATACTGGAAAAAGCACATGGACATCAACAAAAGATCAAGCATGCTTTTGATAGGAAGGTAAGGAAGAAATACTTCCAGATAGGAGATCTAGTACTCAAATGGGATGCACCCAAATAGGACAAAGGAAAGCATGGTAAATTTGAAGCCTTGTGGATTGGACCCTTCAAAGTCTCTGAAGTATTTCCAAATTATAATTACAGGTTGCAGATCAATTTGGAGGGATCTGAAGTTTTTTGTGGCATTGTAAATGGGCATTTCTTGAAGAAATGTTTTTTTTAGGTCGTAACCGGTGTTCCACCACTATAAATACCACTCATGTTGTGTTTTGACTTTTAGCTTTTTATTTTTAATTGGAGACTCCATAACCCAAAGAAAAGGCACTAGATCTGCATGGTCTTGGAAGCACACAGGGAGCATGCCATCCCCTATGGAGCCAAATGTTATCACATGAGCTTGTCAGAGTCTTGTGGGCTTGTGGTTTCTACCCGGGTCTGTAATTTTTCCTGTCTCTCCTCCTTTGCAGACCCAATCTTATATTTTTCCCTTTCGTCTTGTAGTTTTCTATCTGTACGCCCTCAATCGTTTGAATGACCTATTTTTCCTGTTGTATTGCTTGGGAAGTCTCAGCCCTAAGATTTTATTTTTTCTCTAAGGTCAATCACTGTCCTCTCTACCTCTGTCACTGATCCTTTTTCTTTCTTGATCCCTCAACCATCATCCAAGTATTTATTTACAGGGACCACTGCCATAAACACAAGCACAACACTTAGAGCAGTTTGATATGGACTTGAAGCAAGCGAGCGAACAAGTTCATTTTTTCAACGGTGGATAATAATCGTGGGAATCAGGAGTTCAGAACATTGTTTAAGTTATTTGTAAAAGAATCAAACCTTTGAAATATAAAATCAACAGAAGTCGTCTGATCCAGCGGAACAAGTGGCACCAGATCCGAACCATAGAGAAAGTCATTTTGGGAAAACTAAAGTGTGGAATGCGTAGATTTCCTGAGTCCCGAGATGCCAAAGTCCCAAAATGCCAATATTTGTTTGGGTTGTCTGATTCAAAGGGATGCGTGGCACCCAATCCAAGAGATCGTGATTTTGTGACTCAGAGGTTTAGGCATGGATCACGACACAAGTTCGCGAAATGGAAAATCATGAAGAGCCTGAGAATTGGGCCCACGATCACAACCCAGGGTAACATGGAAAGCAGGGCCACAAATAAAGGTAAGTGCCTATTGAGCGACTGGCGACTGGAATTTTTTGAGGAGACAATCGTGGCCATCAATTTCAAAGTAGGTCTGACCGTTAATCTGGATGGGCCATTTCAGAGGTCTAACATCGGATGTTTGGAATCGAGCGGAGTAAAGACTCCCAAAATTTGAAATCCCAAAATTTCACATAGGAACCCTAGGTCATGGCCTGAAGTCACATGGAGAGATGGAAAGGAGCTGCACCAAAGGCCGAGAGCACCCATAGTGTTCACAGAATAATATTTGCATGGTCTCGAGGTGTTAGTATTGAATTGAAGAAGCCATGAACATTGCTTGGAGAATTCATGGTTGTAAGGCCTCATCTCGATCCATATGACATTAGTTAATGAAAATGGAGGAGGTTTTTGAAACCTTGTCTCATCCCATAAATGGAAAGCATGGAAGGACTGGCCTTAGAGGAATAATTTTATCCCAAGGTTCCCCTGTCAACGGATTCTCCTGTAGGGCCCATACTGATCTGAGCTCGCATTTGACAGAAGAATGCAAGTGCCAACTGATAGAAGAAGATACAGACTCAAATCTTTGATTGTAATAGCCAGGTCACACTCCTGGTGGTGGCGTTTTGTTCTGAGTATAAATGGATGGTTTTGATATTTTGCTAGGGTTGATGGTTGAGCTAGGCTCCCACATTGTAAAATGTTGATGAAGTTCTTGGTTCTAATTATGTATTGTGATCCGAGACTTCTTGTTTAATGAAAGTTAGTTTCCATTTCATTTCTCTGTAACTTTTGTGTTAAAACACTTGGGCATGGATGATCTAGTTGAGGGTAGCTATGTTGTTGTGATGTAGGTTTGATCACAGTGGCATCACAACCAATTTTAATTAGGTTCATGTGTTGTATTTTCCCTCTTATATTGAATAGCTTGGGCGTGGATGATCTGGGTGAGTGGAATTAACTATATTGTGATGTATGTTTGATCTTAGTCTAGTTACAACTTCATTTAATTTCCTGAAGTTTTGAATTCAAGAGGATCTTTCATTTGAACCTTTTCTTCCTCGAGCTACTAGAAGACCTGATGTCCATAACATAACTTCACATTTTCTCCTCAAATTATTCCCCCTACTCCCCCTTGATACAACTTACTGACTGAATTTATATCAAGACCTCACCTGCTAGTGCATACTGGTCCAGTTTTCTGAGTTAAAACGATACTCTCTTGAGTCTGCGCCCATTTGACCACCCTTAAAAAAAAACCCGTGACATATAAAATTATGATGGGTACCGGGCTTACCCCCCTGCAATTAGGAGGTGGATTCTAGTGATAATAGGTGTCATCACTACTTATGTGCCAAGATTATGGTTGATCTGCCTAAATTAGATTGCATGACCCTTCAATGTAATTTAGTGGTAGGTAGTTCAACCCAATCCCGTATGAATACCATGCCTGAGAAAGTACATTGTATGAAAGTAATAACTTCGAACTGAATTGGAAATCTAGGGAATTTGCAAAAATGTCATTCTATCCAATCCTCATGTATGACGGTTAAACCCTGTGGGTCGTAGTACACCTTCAACCTGCTCCCATTAATAAGTCCCTTGAGTGTTTGTTCCTATAATATAGACAACTTGGAGCACCAAATTTTTTGATTTAGACAAGATGGAAAGGACCCAACAAAGGCATACATAGTTTTCCAAGGTGTTGTAAATATTTGTTGTCATATAACAAAACTAAATATATATAGTGGATGATTTTCTTGTAGATGTTGCGATCATTACATGCCTTTTTTCTCTCCTTTTAAATCACTAGGATGAATCTTTCCATCATATGGTCATCTTATAGCTCTGTTATCTCATCTAATATATGCTAAAGGGATTGTTCATCTATTTTCCGAGTTGCTAGAGTAACCTGGAGGTTGGGGATTAGAAATTCATGTGGAATGACTAATTCTTTGTCATAGACCAATGAAAAAGGAGTGTGTTTCATTAGTAGCTTGCAATTTGTTCTATAGGCCCATAATACTGTGGGGATCCTTTGGTCCCATTCATCGTGTTGTACCTTACAAATCTTAGTTAAAAATTTCTCTAAAAGTTTATTAAAATATTCAACCATACCATTAGCTTGAGGATTATAGGGAGTTCTCTTTTGGTAATGAATCATGAACTCCTGAGTGAGTTGTTGAATAGTCCAATTCAGAAAATGTGAGCCATGGTTGCTCATTATCACTTTTGGACAGCCAAATATAGTGATCACATTCTCAAAAATAAATTGTGTCATTGTTTTTGTGGCACAATCTTTCACTAGCGTGGCTTAGGCCCATCTTGTTAGATATTCTATGGAAGTAATAATATAGCGTGCACCTTTCCTATAGGAGGGAGGAGAGATAGGACCCAAAAATTAATTTCTCTCTTTTCAAGGGGTTCCAAGACTTTGACTAGAAACATAAGGATTTCATCTCTTTGGCAAGTTTTCCCAATTCGTTGACATACATAACAAAATTTATAATATTTCTTGGCATCTACAAATAGGGAGGGCCAAAAAATCTCAACATGAAAAAAATTCTACTCTATGGCCTTACCTGTATTTTTCCCTCCTACAATACCCTCATGTGCTTCATAAAAAATGGAATCCCATTCATGCTCTAGTGCACACCTACACAGGATGCCATCTGCTCCAAAATTATACAATTTTCCAACGATCAACTAATAATATTCACTATGGGTCTGTTGGCACAGGGGCAGACCTAGGGTTCAACGCTACAACAACGCACGAACAAAACCCTAACTACCGTCCCTTTCGGCAACACCTGTGAAGTAGATGAAGTCTCACCCGAGGTAGAGGCAGGGGTGGTTGCAGGACTCCGATGTCAGCAACCTTAGTTGGGACACAGATCTATGATTGTAACACTTTAATAAAGCACTTAGCTATTACAATTCATCAATATTCACCTTTAGCTTACAACGTGAATAAACCCTAATAACAGAATGATGAAGTATTCACACAGATCTAATATAACCAAGTACTAAGCACATCAACATAGGTCAGATCTAACTATCATTCACATTATTCAGCACTAAGCTATCATATCAGATTCATCTAACATGCATCAACGCACTAAGAATTTAATCACATAAACAAGAGAACACCCAAAACGCACAAAGTAACCACAACACAGGATATACGTGGTTCACCCCCTCCCTGGGGCTACGTCCACCAACTCTTCTTATCTTTATTGTCTTCTATCAATATTTTACATGTACAAAGCCTTGATATCTTACTCCGTAGAGGACATGATATATGCGCACATCGCTATATCCTCCTTCCCTGAGTTACAACACAAATCCTTCCATAGTCTCTTATGAGCACTTGCACTTAGCTCTGCAAGTCTTACACAGTATGCACAAAGAAATTACAATTACCAATTGCACTTAGCACCTAACATCACATAGATGTCTCCCTTGCCCTAACACTTAGAAAGGTATCAAGACCCTTCCTACATCACCTAGACATCTATTTATATATTACAAAATCGGGCCTAAACATGGGTAAACCCATGGGCCGACTTCCCCATACCCATTACATAAGCCCAAAACCCAAAAAGACCTAAAAATGGGCCAAGATCCAATGATATCCACTTCAAATTTTGCTCTACCTTTGACAACCTGTTGAAGTCCCAAAAGTAGGTCAAATATGACCAAGGATCCTCAAAACTTGGTCAAGATCCAATAGGCCCCCAACACTCACCTGTGACTTGTCTCGAGTCACTCTGGTATGGGTAGCTCTACTTCAAAAGCCTTGAGTTGCTTTGACCTATTTTTGTGCCACAGCCTCCTGTTCAATGAACGCTTGGAATACTACTTCGTTGACAGGTCCCTCTAAGCATTGTTCAGCTGTAGTGATGACCTGCTCCAGTTCTGCTCCTCGGCCTTCAATTTCTGCGAATAGTTGGCACACCTCATCCTATATTGGTTGGAGATTCTGAGTCACTTCCATGCCTTTTCTATGAATGGTGTGGACCTACTATTGAGTAGTGCATTGTTCTTGGGATCATTTCATCCTCTCAATGGCTAACAGGGGCTTGAACTGCGCTTGTACTATTTCTACTTGCTGCTTTGCCTCCTGGAGATGTGACTCCAGTGTCTTTAATTCATAATCCTCAGTGAGTCGCTCATAAGTCTAGGCACTGTGATCACTTAGTTGTTTACATTCCATGGTGAGGGCCTTGATTCTTTCAACTGTGCTTCAATAAATTTCTTTTCTTTGATCTTGTACATCCGTTGGAGTGTTGGGCACTGTTCATAGCTCTAAGTATGTTATTCTTTGGTGTAGCTGCTGGATAGCTTATGCGAGTTGCGCTACTTGATGCTCCACTCGGTCTTCTGCCTTTGGCTCTAAGCCTGTCACAGAGCAAAGTGATCTTTCGAATGCTTCTTTGACTCTCAGCTATTCTGTGAGCAATTGTTCTTTTTCTTGCTTGGCCTGCGCCCTCTCTTCTTCAAACTTGGATTGAAGGTTCTCTTTATCCTTTTGCGCAACCTGACATTTCTCTACCATTTCTTCCCGGGCTTGTTTCAGGGCTGCTGCGGCCTGGTATTTCTCAACTTGTGCTCGATGAAGGTGAGATTCAGTAGCATCATCTAGTCTGCAGAGTTGGGTAGGATAATCTCCCAACTCTGGTTCTTCTGATGGCGGGGGTGCATTGGATACTGGGCGGCTGGATTGAAAGGCATGTTGTACCCCTCTGAGTTCAACCTCAATTCTATCGTACATCTCCTCTTTCTTGGATTCATCTTTATGAAAGATGTCATGTGAGGCATCTTCTAAAGCTTCGATGATCAAGTTGAAGTCATCTATAGTGAGAACAGTCTTCATCTTAGTCAAGGTGGCTCTAGATTTCTTTCGGGAAGTGGGTTTCATGGGGGAAACCTTCCTTTTCTTCAAGGGATCAACCTCATCAACAATATCCTTAGGTGGTGTTACTTCGCCTTTCTTTTTTCTTATCTTCTCTACCATTTGTCTCTTCTACTTCATCATCACCCCCTCGACCAGGTGATACTGAAGAAATTTCTTTTGATGCACGGCTCAAGTCTTGGAATTCTTCAGTCTTCTTTCTTCTGCTGGTTCTAGGTGTGTCATGTTCTTTGTGTGCAGCCTCCAAGCTGTCAAGTTCAGGATCAGACATCTCTACATGGTCAACGAGAATGAGGAGCTCTGCAAAATAGTCCTTGGTTATCTCTTCGAGGTCCTCCTCTATTATCTTATAGTATAACTAAAGCTACTCTTTATGCTCGTCTGTGCACGCAATGATGTAGATGAAGTGTTGATCTACGCAGAACTTCATGAGAGGTATAAATTGATACAGGGTGTTTGGCATCATGCTAGGGACAACTTCGATGGCCTTCTTCAATTGGAGATAGTACGTGTGGAAGACCGCGTTTGACTGCCACTGTTTTTCCATATCGCTCGAGTACCAGAGCATGGTGAATTTCACAGTGAGTGGCTCGAACGGCTCGATGTCTAGGAAGGTCAGACCTTCTGGAATCTCCCAAGTAGTAAATGTGATGAGGATCAAGAGCTAGCTAAAGTGGAACTCATAGCCCTGATCCTGAGCTTTGTGAAAAACTAATTCCAGTTGGTTGACCAAGTACTTCACCCAGTTCGTCTGGAGTCCTTCTACACATTTCCCGGCGAGGTCAACAGTAAATCCTATGACATGTGTAGGTCTTCTCTTTCTTACGATCTTTCTCGTGATCAACTGGAAGGCCAGGCGCACTGCGCCATTCTAGATGGAAGCTACCTTGTAGCCTCGTGTCCCATTTTCTACATCTCCATATGTGTCTTTGATTTTCTGTGCCAATGCGCGATCTGTAGGCTTTCCTGGGTAGAAGTCTTGCAGGTCAGGTCCTTGCATGCTCAATCCAGTGATCCTATGGATCAATTTTGGATCGACTGTGATGCATCGGAATATCCATAGGTAGTCTCCATGGTAATATGAGAGAAGGATCTTAACACACGCGTTACCTCTTGGTGCCTTCCAAAGTGTGGAATCTTCATTACATTCAAGAGGCTGGACTACACGAGGTTCATAGTCCACGACTGGGGGAATACTTTGGAGTTCTTCCCCTTCATCATAGTCAAGTATTTGTAAGGAGCGAGCATACTATGGTTCTTGAGGTCTCCTAGGTTGAAGTTGCTAAAATTCAACGTCACGATCTTATCCTGTTGTGTTATAACTGCACGTATCCCCTTCGGAAGGTATGCAGTAACCATGGTGTAATCAAAGTCCCTCGGGACACTGTCATGACTCACCGCGCTGACCAGAGGCGAGATGTAGTCTGGTAATATGGTCAGGATTAAATTCACATTGGCTAGGCCATCTCTGTGCTTGGTTCTCTTCTCTGCTTCCGGTCGGGATGGTACGGATTTGTGAGTAGTCGATGGAGAGGCTTGTGCTCCTCTCGTCGATGATTCCTGAATACCTGTAGACATTACTTTCTCGGCCATGAGATCGATGAGAACTTATTTGATGGATTTCTCTATGGCGATGAGCTTGTCCGACATGCATGCTTAGATCAGATAAATCAGGTGGATGAATGAGAGTGAAATGCAATGGAACATGTGTCGATGTCAATAAACACAACACAGTAGCAATGCGTTGGCTTGGATACAATTCTCAAATGTATTCTCAGCGCAACAGTCGATGGGCTAAGTAGACACGATGTAACATATCTCTCCAATGGATGAGAGGTCTTCATCAATGCGGTTCTATCCATTGTGGCACGGTCCCAACGGTCTGATGGCGAGTCTTCAGGCCATTACTGTTGTTCTAACTATTCGGGTCATCAAGCTAATTGTTATAATGCTTTCAACGGCTATATCGCTTCACCATGGAAAAGTGCCATGTTGCGTTGTTCTGATATCCTGACGAAGTTCCAGTCTTGCAAACCTTCCCTCTGCGAAGTCCCCTCTGGGACCTTCTGTAAATTTTCTATCTTTTCTCTCTTCTTACTGAGTTTTCTAGCCTTCGTCCCGGTGATCTTCGTCTCGATATTCCTCTTTCCATATCTCCTTTTGGCATAGTAACTTCGCACTGTTGAGATTCTTTCATAGGGTCAGAGAGTAATACATATTCTCTCTCTAGGATAGGTACTTCAGTCTTCTGTGAGTCTTCTTGTTTTATTTTAACTTCGACATCCAAGTTTCTGGTTCTAAGTAGCTTTGATTTGTTCTCCTATTCTTCAATCAAGTGTGCTATGCTCCTAGTCATGAAATCTTTTAATTCTTGCTTCTTATCCTCTAAGATTTCCTCTTCTTTTTTTCTGTCCTAATACTTTTCAATCCAAGGTTTTCCTAATAATATAGAAAATGGGGGGATGTTCTCAATAAATTTAACAATATCAAAATCTTCCTCTGTCGAAGTTCCATGAGCACTCATAGATATCTGGGAGGTTCTTCCTCTTAGGGTTATCAACTTTCCTCTAAATAATCCTATTCCTCCCAATGAAGGAATCATAACATCCTTTCCTAAAGTTTCCCAAGTTCTTTCTATCATGATATTCACTTGTGTTTCTTCATACATAACACAATCAATGTCGAAGTCTCCTATTCTTGCTTCTATGCATTCTTTTTCTTTGAAGATCTCTGATAAGTTGATATTTTTGTGATCATTTAGGGTTTCTTTCATTTGTAGTAATACATTCTCTGATTCTTTCTGGGGTTCTTCCATGGTCATTGTTTCTTAGTCTTCCTTAGGTTTTTCTTGTCTCATATTCATTCTTTCAACCTTAGCAATCATTCTAGGGCAATCTAGAATGTCATGGTTAATAGATTTACAAAAATGACAACTAGGTCTTCTACCAGGGCATTACTTAGCAAGATGTCCTAGTCTTCTGCAACTGTAACAAAGGGTTAGTCTTCTTTTTATTTTAAATGATCCCCAACCTTTCGTGTACTGTGCACTAGGATCATAGTAGGTAACCTGCAAAAAATTCTTTCTAGGATCCTACATCCATTTGTTAGTCCAAACATTCTTTCTATGCATAGGAATAACATATGTTTCACTATTTTTGTCAGATATACTCATATCAAACCTTCTTTCATCTAGCTGTACCCTACTTTTCAAGCTAGGAATTTTTTTATCAAGCATACCTAGATCCATACTTTTGAAACAAAAATTTCCAATTATCTTACTTTTTCAATAAAAAAATTTCATTGTTCTTATCTTTATCAAAGCACAAAGCTTTCAGGTCTTACCTCTTTTCTTCATATTTGACTCTTCTTGGCACAGAGATTCATAGGTCAAGTAGAATATTGCGCACTAGGGAAACATATCTACACACAGATCTTTCTCTCTTCTTTAGTTCCCAAAAATCACAGTTCCAGTTTCGACAACGAAACCATTTGTTGGCACAGGGGCAGACCCAGGGTTCAATGCTACAACAATGCACCAACAAAACCCTAACTACCAGCCTTTTCAGAAACACCTGCGAAGAAAATGAAGTCTCACCTAAGGTAAAGGTAGGGGTGGTTGCAGGACTCCAATGTCTACAACCTTAGCTGTGACACAAATATATGATTATAACACTTTAACAGAGCACTTAGCAGTTACAGTTCATCAATATTCACCTTTAGCTTACAACACGGATAAACCCTAATACCTTTAGCTTACAACGTGGTTAAACCCTAATAACAGAATGACGCAGTATTCACACAGATATAATATAACGAAGAACTAAGAACATCAACATAGTTCATATCTAACATTCATTCACATTATTCAACACTAAGCTATCATATCATATTCATCTAACATACATCAGCGCACTAAGCATTTAATCACATAAACAAGAGAACACCCAAAACACACAAAGCAACCACAACATAGGATATACATGGTTCACCCCCTCCCTGGGGCTACGTCCACCAACTCTTCTTCTCTTTATTGTCTTCTGTCAATATTCTACATGCATAGATCCTTGAGATCTTACTCTGTAGAGGACATGAGATATGCACACATTACGAGATCCTCCTTCCCTAAGTTACAACACAAAGCCTTCCACAGTCTCTTACAATCACTTGCACTTAGCTCTTCAAAATTTACACAGTATGCACAAAGCAATTACAATTACCACTTGAACTTAGCGCCTAGCATCACATAGATGTCTCCCTTTCCCTAGAACTTAGCAACGTATCAAGCCCCTTCCTACATTGCCTATATATCTATTTATATATTACAAAATCAGGCCTAAACATGGGTAAACCCATGGGCCGACATCCCCATACCCATTTCATAAGCCCAAAACCCAAAAATCCCTAAATAGGGGCCAAGATCTCGTGATCTCCACTTTGACTTGTGCTTCACCTTCAACATCTTGTCGAAGTCCCAAAAGTAGGTCAAACATGACCAAGGATCCTCAAAACTTGGTCAAGGGCCAACAAGGTCACTAGTTGATAGCGTTGAGGCTGGGTATACCCTGGTGGAGTTTATACTGACATGATAAATTCAAAAATCTTATCCAATTGATTAGAAATTGCTTCGATGCAGAAGAGTTGTGCATCTGGGATTTCATCATCTAGGCTCCGACTAGCCTCTCCAGTCTCAATTTGTGATAGATGATCCGAGCCAACATTATATTTTCTCGGATTGACCACAACCTTGAAGTCAAAATCCTAGAAGAGAAACAAGCAATGACATATTCATTCTCCTAACACTGGAGTTTTGAACAAATACTTGAGTGTGGATTGGTATGTAAAGAATTTGAAAGTGGTCCCCAACAAGTAATGGTGAAACTTCTGCAAGGTATATACCATGGCGAGGCCCTCATGTTTTGTTGTAGTATAATTCTTCTCTGCATCAGACAACTTACAGCTTGAAAAATATACCATATGGTCAATAGACACAGATGTGGTGTTAGCATTTTAGTGGATGATTACCTTGGGAAAAATCACTACCAACTACCAAACCTTGGAAATGGGATTCAAAGATCAGGATGTGAAGAAGGTTGTTCTAAGAGGTATGTCGACAGGAGCACCCAAGACAGTTTCAACCAAGAGGATGGAGAGGATATTTAGACATGGGGAGGTAGCATATGCCTCAAAATTCTTGATCGCTACTCAGAAGGATTCAGAAGGTCGACAACAATACCATACAGAGATAAAAAATTTGTTGAGACGACATCAACAGGTCTTTGAGGCAATTCCACCAGGTAGACCACCTGACAAGGGGTTTGAGCACACCATTGAGTTGGAGGAGGGGGCCAAACCTATGATCACCCCCCCTATAGTCATCCTAGGAGGTTCAAGGATGAGATAGAGAAGGAAATCAAGGAATTGTTGGCGATGGGACACATTAGACTGAGCAACAACCCATTTGCTTCTTCAGTTGTCTTAGTTCTAAAGAAGGATGGCACCATGCAGATGTGCATTGATTACCGAGCCTTGAACAAGAAAACCATCAAGAACTGGTACCCTATCCCACGTATTGACGAGTTGATGGATGAACTACATGGGGAAGTTTTCTTCTAAAAAATTGATCTACGCTCTGGATATCATCAAATCAACATCCGAGAGTAGGACATAGAGAAGATGGCATTTCAATGTCATTTTGGACACTTTGAGTTCCTGGTTATGCCATTTGGGATAACCAATGCACCCACTACATTCCAGTCTTGTATGAACCATATATTCAAGGATCAGTTAAGGAAATTAGTCTTGATTTTCTTCGATGACATCTTGATCTATAGCTAATCATGGAAAGAGCATATGAGGCACATGGATGAGGTATTGAGCATCATGGAGGCACAGACATTATATGCCAAAGAGTCCAAGTGTGAGTTTAGTATGACAGAGTTGATTTACTTAGGCCACATCATTAGTGCAGAGGGGGTACAGGTGCACCAAGAGAAGATCAGGGCCATTCTGGATTGGTCGATGCCCAAGAACGTGATAGAATTGAGGAGCTTCTTCGGGCTGTGCAACTATTACAGGTGGTTTGTCCGGGGTTTTTCTCATCTTGGAGCACTGCTGAAAGATCTTACCAAGCATGGGGCCTTCATATGGACCAAGAAATCACAGGAATCCTTTGATCACATGAAGCAAGTCATGGGCATTTGTCCAGTGTTGGCACTACCAGACTTCACCTTGCCATTTATACTAGAGTGTGATGCATCCGGCGAAGGGATCGGTGCATTTTTGATGCAGGGAGGACACCCCATTGTATTCAAGAGCCGGAATATTAGTCAACCTGAGAGGTTGTACTCCATTTATGACAAGGAAATGTTGGCAATCATGCATTCCTTGACCAAATTCAAACAATATTTGGTGGGAAACAAATTCGTGGTCAAGACCGATCACAACAGTTTGAAGTTTTTCCTTGAGAAAAAGGACCTCAGTGAGTGCCAATAGAAATGGGTGACGAAGGTATAGGCATTTGAATTTGACATAGAGTATTTAAAGGGGAAGAAGAACATTGTGGTCGATGCACTATTGAGGAGACCTGCGACATGTTCTTTGATGGAGATTTCTGCAGATTGGAAATCCCACTTGTTTGTGGAATATTCCAAGAACAAGTTCGCTTGTGAGGTGATGGATGGGAAGATACAAGATGAGAAGTATAGGGTCATTGATGATGTCATATTTTACAAGGATAGAGTCTACTTGGCACCATATTCAGGGATTAATAAGAAGATCCTCACCATAGTTCATGATTCACCTCTAGTAGGCCATTAGGGGTTTTTCAAAACCTACAGATAGATCAGAGAGAGGTTCTTATGGAAGGGCCTAAAACAAGACGTTATGAGACACGTCAGTGAGTGTGTGACTTGCCAGCAGAACAAGTCAGAGCATGCTCTGCCAGCAGGGCTACTTCAGCCACTCCCCATTCCAGAGCAGAAATGGGAGAGTATATCTATGGACTTCATCATAGGTCTACCCAAGGTCCAGGGTAAGGACTGTATCTATGTAGTGGTCGATATATTGACCAAGTTTGCTCACTTCTATGCCATACTGATAGAGTACAATGCAGTTCAGGTAGCCAGGATTTTCTTCAGGGAGGTCTTCAGACTTCATGGGTTGCCGAAGAACATCATCAGTGACAGGGACAGTCAGTTCATAGGGACATTTTGGAGAGAGTTGTTTTGGTTGGTGGGGATAGAGTTAACACCTAGCACCAACTATCACCCTTAGATAGATGGGTAGACCGAGATTGTAAATAGGTGGGTTTAAGGGTATTTGAGGAAATATGTAGGAGGACAACAAAGAACGTGGGTAAAGTGGTTACATTTAGGAGAACATTGCTACAACACCAGCTTACACATGTCCATTGGTATGACACCCTTCTGAGCATTGTATGAATATGATGCTCCCACTTTGGTAGACTTGGTCTTTGGGGAGAGAAGAGATCCCAAGTCCAAGGATTGGATCATAGAGAGTCAGGATATTCTCAAGTTGTTGAAAGAGAACCTGTTGACGATGAAAAATCGACAGAAGATAAGTGTGGACAGGCACAGGATAGAGCCCAGCTTTGAGGTTGGAGATTTGGTTTTTTTGAGACTCCAACCCTACAGATAGTCATCTCTGAAGAAGAGTGGGGTCGAGAATCTCAAGCCCATATTTTATGGTCCTTATGGGATCATGCGCCGAGTAGGAGAGGTTGCTTATGAGCTAGAGATTCAAAAGGGGAGCAACATTCATAACGTGTTCCACGTGTCTTGCCTAAAAAAGGCAGTGGGACAATTCATTAGCACATCAGAGGAGCTTCCCCCGTTGGATGAGGAGGGAAAGTTGGAGTCAGTTCTGGAGGAGTTTTTGGAGTTTCGAGAGCGAAAACTGAGGAGCAGGGTCACCAGAGAGTGTTTGATCAGATGGAGAGGGCTTCCAGTAGAGGATGCTACTTGGGAGAGTGAGTAGGTGTTGCAACACCCTGGACTTGTATTGCTTGAGGACAAGCAATTTTGAGAAGGGAGGACTGTAATGTCCCTTTCCAAATAGGAGCTCTAGAGAGGAGGCTTAATGGTATAAACCACCCTGTTAGACTATAGCGAGGGCCAAAGAGGGGTAAACAGGTTTACTAGAGGTCACTCCAGTCACAGGTGTTATATTTGGAAAGTGACAATGAACTAAAAAGGGTTAAAATATATTTTAAGTCATTATGAGCTAAAAATATAAGTCAACAGTGAATTAGGGTTTCAACAGTGATTTAGGGTTTTGGAAGTCAATAGTGAATTAGGGTTTTGTAAGTCAACAATGAATTAGGGTTTCAGCATGATTTAGGGTTTTGGAAAGCTATAAAGGAAGGGTCAGCAACCTAATTCATCATTATGCAGATTATGACTTGTCATTGACAAGAAGAGGCACATCTCAGGAGAGATAGTTCAGTGTATTTCAGGAGGAAGACACCAGTTGGATGATCTCGATGTTGAAAGACACACCCTAGTCACCGGGAAGATCATCTAGGTCTTCCATCATTCTTCATTGATTCCACAGTGCTCCCATATTCTGGGTATTATCTTTTAGTTGCTTATTTGTATTCTAGCTAAGATCCTTTTGTCTTTTGATCTAGCTGAGTGTTGTTATTTTATTCAGCCGCAGTTGCTTATTTGTATTCCAGATAAGATCCTTTGTTTGTTGATCTAGTTGAGTATTGTTAGTTTATTCAGCCGCATTCGACCATTTTGTAATCCACAGAGATATCATAATACAAACTTTGCAGTCCTTTGTCATGTTTATTATTTGTATGATCATTTATATGCTGCAAACCTTTGATCCTACATAGACATTAACAACGTTTCCTAGATTAGCCAAGTTAGGAACATTACATCCTCCTTTGCAATCCAAACCCGATGATACTCCAAAAATCCATTTGTAAAAGAGTAGGCTTCCCGACTGCCAACATTTTCTAGCATCTCATCTGTGAAAGGTGTAGGGAAAGGGTCTTGGATGTAGGCTGCATTGAGACTTCTTAGATCTACATAGATTCAAATATCACCAATTTTATAAGGTTGCACAACCATAGGACTAATCCAATCGAACTCCTCCACAGGGATACTGATTCTAAATTCTAGCATCTAATCCAATTATTTGCGGACTTTTTCCTTACATTTGGGATTTAATTGATGAGGCCTCCTCTTTACCAATTTGGCATCCATTTTGATTTGAATTTTGATAGCTCCCAACAATTCTTCAATTTCCTTCATTTCTAAAATACTGTAGGGAAAAAAGTCCTCATATTCTTTAAGTAGGTCGACAACTTGAGTGACGATCTCCTTATCCCAATAATCACCAATGATGGCCATTTTGGGTGCTTCCTCCATGACACTATAATGTTTATTGGTCTAATCCTATGACAATAGTATGTTGCAACCATCGATTCCACCACCTTTCCTTTCAGTGCATGCTCGACTGTAGATTATTTGATATGTATTCACCATGGGTCATCATCATCAATATTATCAATATCGACCTTCCAACAATGGACAACCTCTTTAATTTTTTCTACTAGTTAATGATATGATCATACTACCCTAGGTGTGGCTTCATTAAGGTGATGATGAAATATAAAGTCCATAATTTGCAGGAGAGCCTCTATTTGAGCTGAATCTTCTGTTGTGAAGTGAAATGTTGAGAACAATTGTAAACTTACATGGGTCCAATCCAATTTTTTCCTTTAGCGTTCCTCCTAAATATACCGTCTCCTTAAAACCATATACATGGTATGAATAAAGTGATGGACCCATTGGGTTCAAGGAATATTCTTGGAGGTCCAACGTCATTCAAAACAAGCAATGTGTTCCTAGGGATCTTCAATTCCCTTGTACCGATTGGATAGTTCAAAATCTGAGATGGGATGGAACCTTACTTTTATCAACTCATCCACTTATGCCTAGTCTTGAAGATTCATACGATGCACCACCCACCACTTCATAGGTGTCCCTCGAACCACAAAATCCATGCATTTAATACTTCATTTTGTTGGGACAACCTTCTCCATATGTACTAGGAATTCCTTGATTGGCCCTATTCCACCAAAACACATGACATCACATAACTTTGATTTGATCCATCTCACTACTCTATTTATATTCTCACATCTACGAGTAGAGACCTCATATATCTTGTTTTTCCATCCTTCCATGACATATTTAGAGTCAATATCATAGGTCTTTATGCTCTACCAAATTAACTCTCCATCTGCAGTGGGATTGATGTAATCCTACCTACGCCTAGTGATCCTATAGATGTTATCAATAACAAAACTTCATTCATCCTCATCCACTGGCTCACTGCATCTGTCTGCTTCATTCAGATATAGAGGTGTGATCATGCGTAGGGTGTCCATATCAAACACCATCTACCTCTTCTTCAAATTCAACATTACATTATTGTCAAAGGCCCAATCAATGCCAAGTAGTGTAGGAATAAAAGTCATCCATAATATCTATAACTTCAAAGTTCGCCTTCATCTTCACTCCTTATATATTCACCTTTACTTACTCCATTTTTCCTATAAGATAGATCTTGTAATTATTTGTCAATCATAGTTGGACGAGCGACCAAACTAGACTCAACTTTCCCATCAACTCCCATAACTTCTTGGGCATAATATTTATGTTGGAACCCGGATCCAACATAATTCCATCCATTTCATAACCACCAAGATCAGTTATTATCTTGAAATCTCTGTCGATTCATTTATTCTTGCTGACCTAACACACCTCCCTTTTTGGTAGGGGATCTAATATAGTTATATCTGTCATCTCCTTTCCCATACACATGGCTAACATCTGCATTAACTTCCTCGCAACATCAGGATCATTGAGAAATATCAAACAACAATGTAAGAAATTACTTGATCTTTAGTGTCTGTCTCGCTACCCAAGTCACACAATGTGTAATACCCTGATTTGATACGCATATTGTAAATATATTGTACATATGATACTTAGGCTAGCGAGCCGGTATGTTTGGGTTGAAGTTCCTGTAAAGATGAGAAAGGGTCAGAGAGCCTATATTATAAATTGTACATATGTACTAATTAATAAAAAAATAATAATACCATGGCTGGAGACCAAGGGACGAAAATAGTATGGGGGGATAAGACTCCACAAGTGGGAAAATGGGCTAAGGGATAGGTAAAGGGAGCTTAAGCCAAGGAGGCTAAGAAAATATAGTACAATAATTCCCTAAGACTTTATATTATTCTATTATATAATAATATAATCCTTTACAATATTATATTATATAATATTATAATATAATATAAAAAGGACACATGCATATTTAAATGGGAATTTGGTTTGATTCTCCATTATATTCATTTCATTCTTACCAATTTGACTACAAGAGTTTCTCTAGGGAATATAGTGAACTAGAATACAAATTTTATCTGTGGATCCTGGGTTGAACTGAGGGTGTGTACACTTCTCTTTGGGTTTCCTCGGAGAAGGCTCGAGCCCTGAAGGGAGAAGTGTGGGGATAGGTTCCCTGGTGTGAGGCCTAAACAATACCTAGAGACATCTGAGGGAAGATGGAACTCTTGGAGCCATAGTTATCTAAGAATTATTGGTCATCCTATGATGGAGACATGGAAGGGTAGTAGTGCATCCCGAGGGACCCCAATGCAGAGAAGAGGGAACACTACCTTGGGTTGTGTAGGATGATGGGGAATAAGAGACTGTAGGTTGGATTTCTGCTAAGGTTAGGTAACATGGCCTGTACCTTGATGGTAGTGATTGTGGACCATAGTTTTCTAGGAAGATTTTTCCCTGGTGGAGTAATAGCCCCAGCTCGAGGGTGACTCATTGCTGAGAGATTATGAGCAATGTGGTCTATGGCTGGGAGGAAATTCATAGGTCTTAAACCAGTTGGTGCTTTCATAAAATATAAGTGCTATGTTAAAATGTTCTTTTATTCTCTTTAATCATTTTTAATTGTTGTATGATGAAATAATAGTTGTGCATGTGTATATCTTATGCTTGTATGAGTTTTTCATGAATTTGCATTCCATTATGCATGTAGAACTATATTGTATGGAAAATCATAACATATATTGGCATCATATTTGAGTTTAATGGTTGAATTCAGAGGGAAATGATGGAATTTCCCAATAAACCACCATCCCAACAAGTGTCTAGGAGGCCAAGTACACTACAAAGTGGTATTAGAGTCATCGTTACAACACTGGACCTAAATGGGATAGAGAAAGAGCACAGAGGAAAAATTGTTAGCCAATATGAAAATTGTTATACAAAACACACACACACACACACACACACACACAAACACACACACATATATATATTTCATTAATAAAAACATAGTGCCACTTTAGGGTTTCAACTTCGTGTCTAAGGGCACGAGGAGTAGCTCAACAATGGAATCATGAGATTTTAAATTATAATGGTAGAGAGAGTAACAATAGAGATGAGGGCATTGGAAATCCAATTGCCATCACTTGGAAAGAGGGGATACAAAAAAAAGGGTTTGAGAATGGAAATTCTAGTGGCATTAAACAAAGATATGAGTAAATGGGTAAAAATGAAGATGATAGTGAATTGTTCAATAAAATGCATGAAAAAACTGTTGTGTTTTGGAATTCGATGATTACAAGGGTAATTCCAGAATGGAAGAGTGTAAGTTACACACAATTTCTTTGACATAATTCCACAACACAATTTGGTCTAGTGGATGATGATGATTGCAAGGTGTGCTTAGAATATGATATTTTAAGATGCACACCAACTGTTCGATGAAATTCCAGAACAGAAGGTGCAGTCTTGGAATGCGATAATTGTAGGTTATTGTCAGAATCAACAGGGTGAGGAGGTAGTGGTATTTTTGGTGCAAATGATACGAGATGGAATGATTCTGAATCCGTTCACCTTCCCTAAGCATTCTAAGAGATGTTGTAAGGATATAATCCTTAGAATTTGGAAAGAAGGTTCATGGATGCATCCTGAAATTTGGAAAGGAATATGATGTGTTGTGGGGAGTTCCCTTGTTACAATGTATGTGAGATGTGGGACTCCAAACTAGGTGCAGAGCATGTTTGAAAAAATGCATAGGCATGATGTAATCTCATGGAATGTATTTATTTCAGGATATGTTCATTTTGGAAATGGTATTAAGGCCCTCCAACGTTTTGCACAAATGCACCACACATACATGAAACCTAACTATGTCACATTTTCCAATGTTTTGAGTGCATCTTCTAATGCAAAATCCCTAGAAGAAGGTAGTTAGGTTCATGTTGATGCCAACAAATCTGGCTACTCTTCAGATGTTTTTGTGGGTAGTTACATCATTGATATGTATGTTGAATGTGGGTTTGAAGATGTTGCGTGCAATGTGTTTGATGAAATACCTGAGTGAAATGTTGTTTCTTGAAGTGTCATGATTGTTGTGTATGTTTGGGAAATCCGAATAGAGAATTCACATAAACTATTTGATGAAATTCATTAGCTATATTTAGAGGTATTCAATTGGAAAAGGAGATGATATTCCATTTCAATAGAGTTAGAGGAGTACTCCAAATCAATTGTTCTTGTCAAAAGAGAAAATAATGTTGATTTGGATGTAGAGTTGTTGATAATGTGACCTTGACAAGGTGGGTGTTGTTCCAAAAACCTAGCTTCTTGTATCTACATTATGAAAGGAGGATGAAAAAACAACCTGGAAATGGTGCTTCAAAACATATCTAAGAGAACATAATGCAATCTGGAGTTGAAGAGTGTAAAATCAAACCAACGTACTATGCAAGGTTTATGAACTGCTTGATTTGCACTCTATATAAATTGTTTCAATAGTTTTCCATCCAATCTCAGGAAAGAAGATGTCATTGAAACTTGATGAACTTCATGGAGAAGACAATACTCAGTCACTTGGTTGACATGTCCATATAAATGGAAGTTCATTCTATTGACGTTCAATATATTTCTTCTTTGAAAATATTCACAAAGTCAAATTTTCTCTATAGGTTTGGGGACCCTACAATCATGAAATCATTACATTATATTATTCTTGCACTAACATTAGAAAGTTGTGCTTATGATATTGTTAGTAATTTACAAGAGATGCCTGGGGATTTCTAATGAAACATTCTCATTTCATACCAACTATTATTTGGACAAGATGTATATCAATACAGTCTTTTGGTCAGTCTAACAAGGGAGTAACATTGAGAACTTTGAATGGAATAGTAAAATTACTTGCACTTTCGAGTCTTAGTCGACATGGAACTCCTAATAATGAGGATAAAATCATTTCCCTTGATGGTCACTATCAAGCTACACACTAAAATTCATTCTCTAATAGAAAAGAATCTTCTTTTCTATATAAGAGGAAGATAGAAGTTGTTAAAGTTGTGAGGGTGTTGTATCTCCTCGGGGTTTGTAAAGGTAGTTCAAATGCATCCATGGAAACAACTATAAACATTGGACAACTATTATCTTTATTACTGGTAGGTTATGGTGCTACAATGAGTTAGTCTGAATTGGAAATATTTACTCTTATGGATGAGATTGAATTATTGGAAGGGTCAAATTTTAGTGGCCTTTCTGAAATGAACTACCTTTGGGGTGAAGCTACAATGAAACGAAGAAGAGAACAACATGATGAAAAATTGTTATCAAAATACAATTTAGTTGATGATGAAACAATAGTAGATCATTGTACGATGTGTCTTTTTATACTTTTTCAAAGTTGGGAAGCAGGGTGGTACATGGCCCCACTATCTACATATCTCACACCACTTCGCCTAAGGCCCACTTGGAAAGGGACTTGATGCACCCATCACCACCTAGTTTCCAAGAACATGGCACTCGTCCCTGTGATATCCTTTAGATGTGGTACACCATACATTCTTGCACACAAATTTTGTATTCACCATCTCTTGCAATTGCATTGTTGGATTGGCCAATTGTGACTACACCTATGTCGATCCTTCCAATGTATCTGCCCCTCTTGGTGTATGCTCCAAGAACATGGAAATTTATACTATTTCTACTTGATTCGTCACCTTCTGTTGGGTGAGTGGGACTCAGATATGGGGGAGTAGCCCCACAATAAACCATTCTCTATGTTGTAAGTCTTGGATATGAGACATCGACCTTTCCAATGAAATATTGAACCGTTGGTCATAATCCCACACGGTTTCTCCGTGTTTCTTCTTAATCTCCTTGATTTTTGTAATACACTAAGAATATAACTTAGGATTTTGAAATTACTTAAGTATATCTTTTTTGATTTCTGTTAGGGACCTTGTCTGTCCTGTTGGTGTAGTGGCCTTGTACTTCATGTACCACATTAAGGCTCTATCCTTGAACATGGTTTCTAGATGCATAATCTTTATTTCTTTGTTTGTGATCCTCTTCACAGACCATATTTCTTCACACATGAACCAATGTTGTTCCACATCATCTTTACCCATTCCATGGAACATGAGTAACCACAGGGTGTTATCCTAATGTTGATATTGAGAGGGGGGGGCGTGAATCAATATAAAGTAAAATTAAGAGTTTTTAAAAATTTAACTTTTCAATCAAATAAACATATCCAATTTATTGTAAAGAGTAGAAGAACAAACAAACAATTCACAACATATTTACATGGAAATATACATAATGTTTTCTTATATAATAACGATATTATATTCAAAGGAAGCTATAATTTACAACATTCTCTAGCTCGAATTGGAAGGAGGATTCAACCCCATGATATATAGGATCCAACCTGAAGGAAGCTATGACTCCCTAGATCCTCCAGCTCCAACTGAAAGGAGGCTCCAACCCCCTTTATTTACCCCTTCCTTCCACCCTCATATATATATGTGTGTGTGTGTGTGTGTGTGTGTGTGTGTGTGTGCATGTGTGTATAAAAGAATCAATTTGGAATCAACCTATCACTGTCATTGTCATTGTAACTGTCATTGTCACTATCACTATCACTTTTATTGTCACTATCATTGATACATAATTATCATCAAACTAGGTCCACATAGAAATGGAGTCCACATAAAAATTGGGTCCACGTAAATTGTCACTGTCATTGTCACTATCATTGATACATCATTATCATCAAAATAGGTCCATATAGAGATCCTACGTCCACATGGGTCCACACATAAACCATAACAACCACATAGAACCATGTGCAAAGAGTCAACCTTGCATACTATAGTGAACCCATAACAATGATCAAAACATCACCATAAGACTAGAAAATATCCTTCATAAGAGCTACTTATCCTCCTAGTTCCTTCACTACCAAACTTGTGCTAAGAGATCGTAATCTTGGATACACAAAAAATGTGAAAAATCCATTCTGTATTTATAAAATTTTTGTCCTTATTTTAAGTTTTTGGGCCGACCTAGATGAACTGTCCTCAATTTTCTATCTCGGTTGTCGGACGAAAAAATTGATATCTCCTCATTCCTATGGAGTTAGAGGGACTTCCATATACAGTTGGAAAGGTCTTAGAATAACATTTCTAACCATGCAGATTTTTCTTCCATTTGAGTTATTTTTGTAGGGTAAAAATTCCCTCAAATATAGGGTATCCAAATTGACCACAAATAATACTTTCAACAATCTCCATATTGCAATATTTATCTAGGACATATGTAGGCTTCTTCACTTGAATTTATGGTATTCTTCACTTGGTTTTAGGGATTCTTCAAAGTCTCTTCTTGTGAGGGCCATGCTTAAAACTATGCCATAAGAGGACCACTTTGGAGACTCCTTCAATTAAACCCATAGGCTTCTTCATGTTGATCACCAATGGATGACTTTGACATCAATGACAACACTATTGAACAATCTCCCCCTTTGTCATTGATGGTGACACTCATACTCTCCCTGTCATCATGCTCCTGATCTTTCTCTCCCCATTTGACATCAATGTCAAAGGGTAACTCTTCTCTTTTGGGTTTCTCCCCCTGAACTCATGCACTCAATAGTATTTCAACTTCCTTTGTTGTCTTATTATCCTTTCCTTCCTTGTTATAGTCCTCAGAGCTCTTTTGTGTGACTTCAATCATATTTATCTCCTCTTTGTATAGGATGCATATGTTATTTGGTCTTCTTGTTTCTATTGAAATCAATCTTCCTGAGTCTTCTTCTCTAATTTCACATCTTCTAAAGTCAAAATTAATATTGTATCCTTGATCACATATTTTACTAACACTAAAGATATTATGCTTCAAATATTCAACTAGTAATACATTTTCTTCTGTAACATTTTCACTTCCAAGGTTCAACATGAATTTTCCAAGTATTTTGATGGAGGATTCATTTCCAAATGCAACAGTTCCACTTTTTCCTTTCTTTAAGTTGATGAGTTTTGATCTCCGGTCATGTGTGTTGAGAATCCGATTTCTATGTACCATTCGTCTTCTTTATTTTTAGCAAGCAATGCTAATCAACAATATTCCTTGCTTGGATTCTCTTTCCTTTTCCATATTGTAGTTGGTTTTATGATAGGAAAATATTCTTTCATATCTCTGCAATCTCATGATTTGTGACCAAGATTATTGCATTTGTAACATACCATGTTCTGATGCATCAATGGATCAAATGGATCAAATGGATTGTAATTTATGTTGACAAATCCATAAGCATTTCTAGATCTACTATTTACATGATTGTCTCTTGGATATCCATAATCATTTATGTTTATTATATAGTTGTTTCTTGCATTTATTTTACAGTGAATTTCCTTGTGTCCAAAGTTTCTACAACTATAACAATGAACAAGAAAAATATTCTCATAAATTGTAGAAAAGGACCTTCTTGGTGTCTCATCCCTTCTGAATTATGATCTCATGTTCCAGTTGGAGGTGTCATGTTCCTGTTGTTCTTCAACTCCATTTTGTTTGTTGGTTCCAATTCTTAAGGAACTTACATAGTTTCTATAATTTCCTTCATCTTCCCTGTCTATTTTATATGTATTTTTTGTCTTCAAATTATTTTCATACCCAAGTCCTATCTTATCAGTAGGTGATCTCTGTTTTGTAAGCATTTCATCTAACTTTTCAATACTTCTTTCAAATTTCTTGTAGTAATTCAACTTATATATTTTCAACGTCATCTCTTTTCTTGTGTGATCCATGTTGGAGATACTTCACACACACCTAGGATTTATTTTTCCTAAGGTTTTCCCTATGTTTATTAGTCATTATCTAGTCTCCTACATTTTAGGGAGAATATTCCTTTTCCTACATTCTAGGGGAATATTCTCTTCAGCTCACACTTCAGTTGGATCAATTGAGTGGAGTCTTGATGCCACATTAGTTCCATCACCATGCAACATTGGGATCATCATTTCTAATGCACTTTATCCTTGGTATTATCACTAGAGTGTCACATTATTGATGCTTTCATCTAGTTAACTGAGGAATGTGAGGTTAGTTGACTTAGATTAGGTGGCATTTAACTCCCGTAACTGCCGATGTGTGTCCAAATCAATTTATACCACCACTATGGTGCATTGGATTCTATTCCAGTGCACATTAGTTGAGTTATACAAATATCATGTGTAAATTATCATTCATTCATTCAATTAATACAATTGTTTGATTCTCTCTCTCTCTCTTGTTTCCACCCTTTCACATTTTTCTACAAATTGTGTATGTCCTTTGCTAGCTAGATCTTATTTGTGTAGGTTCATCCACATTTACATGTTATCAGAGTTGACATATTTCTAGGAAAAATACACCCTAGACTCTATTTGCAGGTACCGAAGATTGAAGACAACGGGAAAATGAAATTTCCAAAAGAATTAATTCTTACATCATACAATTTATTTGCATGGAAGAACAACATGGAATTGCATCTTTGAAGTTGAGGATTATATAGGTTAACCATGGGAATAGAGACCAAACCCACATCAACCATAGAAAAATCCAAGTATCTGAATCAGATGGATGAAGCGTATGGAACTATTCACTGTCTCATTTCTCCTGAACTCCTCTTTCACATATCCTCCTGTAAAACCCCCAATGAAGTGTGGAAACCATGGAAGGACTTTTTGGAAAAAAGGATGAGATGAGGGGACATATGCTCGAGGTGGAATTTCTCACTTTGGATCCAAAAACCTTAAATAATATCCAATATTTTTTACCAAATATAAGGATTTGTTGTCGCAACTCAAGGCTTATGGGGATGATAAATCTAAGGAGGAGAAACAAATGGTTCTTACCATTCTTTCCAAAATTGGTCCAGAGTACTCAGTGTTTGTATCCAAATTTCATTTAGTTGGGATTTCCTTTGGAGCCACAAGACCATGCCCTCTCTTGATGTCTTTATCAAGTCTCTAACGCAAGAGCAGACCAAGCTCATCAACATGGGAAAAATAAAAGTCGCAAAGGCACATGAACTTGTTGTGCAAGATGGTAACAGTCACCAAAATCAGAAATCTAAAAACAAAGACAAAGGGAAGGCACATAAAATCCAAAGAAGGAAGGGTACTCAAAACCCTTCAACGATTCCTCCAGATCCAAAGGTGGAAAGGGAAGAAAAGGGGAGAAATGCACTTACTTCCAACGAGGATTCCATATAGAATCCACATGCATGATGAAGAAGATAGATCAAATGGAACAAATAATTCAGAAAAAAAAACCTCGAAGATCGCATCCTCGAGGGTGCCAAGAAGAAGAATCCATAAGATCAAAACCCCAAGAAAGGTAATTCTAGCCATGCTTTGATTTCCATTAACTTCTCTCTCGATGCTTCGATTGTAGATTTAGGTGCATCACACCACATGGAATCCACGAAGGAAGTCTACTCTTCATTCAATGCATGCAAAGGTCCTTCTATTCTGATGGGGGATGACTCTCCAGTCAAAGTCACCAACAAAGGGAGAGTTGAACTCACAAATGGGAGATTCGAGAATGTGCTACACATTCCAAAACTCTCCATCAATCTTCTCTCCATGTCTCAGATGAAAACATTAGGCACTGGAAAGAAAGTAATATTCACACCTGATGTTGTGGATATCCATGACATGAAAACCAATTCCAAAGTTGCTAGTGGTGAGGTAAATCACCAATCCATACTCTACACATTTTCTGAATTTATTGAACCAGATTTTGCATTACTGATTACGCATGCTTATGAAAGCAGTAGGATATGGCACAAAGGTTTGAGAATTTAAATTTCAGATACATGCAACAACTTAGCAAGTAGGGAATGGTTGAATTTATAACTGACATCCACTTCTCCAAAGGAATTTGTGAGGGATATGTCCTTGGAAAACACCCTCAAGAGAAATTCGACAAAGGAAAGACTCAGAAGTCCTCCTATCCTTTGGATTTGATGCACAATGATCTCATGGGACCTTTTCTGCATCCATCAATCAATAAATAAAGGTATGTGCCCATTTTTTTTGATGATTTATCACACTACACTTGGAATTTATTTCTCAAGAAAATATCTAAGGTCTTTCAACATCTCAAAGATTTCAAAGCCCTTGTTGAGACATAGTTAGGAGGGAAGATCAAAGTTCTCTGAACATATAATGGGTGGTATTATGTCAACCATGAGGTACAAAATGTTTGTCTTGCAGACAAGATTCAATTGTATCACACGGTTCTCTATACTCCACAACAAAATGGATTTGTTGAGAGAAAGAATAAATCCTTGAAATATATGGCATCTTGCATGTTGCATGAAAAGTCACTTCCACATAGATTATAGGTTGAAGCACTTAATTTTTTGAACTACATCCAAAAAATATCTCCCCATAGATCTATTAAGGATAAGAACCCCTTCAAGGCTTGGAGTGGCCTCAAACCAGAAGTGACCCACTTCCATTTATTCGGTTCACATGCATGGGCCAGGATTCCCTCTGAGAAGAGGAAGGAACTTGATCCACATAGTATAGAGTGTATATTTTTTGGATACCCAAATGATGTGAAGGGATACAGACTCATTGATCCCTCTACAAACCGACTCATCGTTGAGCACAATGTCCAATTCGAGGAAATTATCTCGCATGCACCTCATGATCCGCATGCAGACAATTTCTTTCTTCCACCTGTCAGAGACGATGAGAACACACATTATGACTCTTCTTCAGATGAGAGTTATGATTCACAGGAGTCATATGAATCAGATACGGATTCAGTACAGTCAGATGTAGATTCAGTGCATGCATATGCATATGCAGATGCAGAGCCTGAGATGAGGCCTAAGTGGGCCAAGACTACTCGTCAGGATGTAGGATATTTTGTTTGGGATCCGACTGATACCAGGAGGAATCAATATGATTTCTAGGAGCCTCCTCTTACAATCACTGTGACTGAAATGATGCCACCCAAACATATTTTCTTGGTTTAGTCTTCAGATCCACATTCCTATGGCAAGGATTTTGGGAATCCCTTTTGGGAATCTGCCATGCAGGAGGAGTACAACTCCCTCCTTGAGAACCAGACTTGGGATTTGGTTCCCCTTCCATCAGGAAGGAAACTTTTCAGGTGCAGATGGGTCTATAGGACCAAGAGATAATAAAATAGACATTTTAGTAGATACAAAGACAGGATAGTTGCCAAAGGTTTCCAGTAGGTGCGTGGAATTGACTGTGCCGATACCTTCACACCAATAGTGAATATGGATTCCATATGCTTGGAAATTTCCATTGCGATGACGAAGGGATGGGAATTCCATCAGATGGACGTGAAGAATACATTTATTCATGAAGATCTCCCTGAGGATATCTATATGGAGCATCCCCAGGGATTCATGCATGATTCATCTTTGGTTTATTGACTGAAGAAGTCCCTTTATGGCCTCAATCAGGCCCTAAGGGCATGATATGACAAGATGGACTCCTACCTGCTGTGACATAAATTTGTACGTTGCAAGTTAGAACCAAAAGTTTACATGCTTAGGGCGACTGATTAAATTCTACCCCTAGTTTTGTATGTTGATGATATTTTGATCACCAATTTCTCGACTTCAGATATTGCTACAATTAAGAGGATTCTGCATGATAGGTTCTTGATGATGGACATGGGTCCACTAAATTTATTCCTTGGTCTCAAGATCAATCAGGATGCATTAGGCATCAAACTGTCTTAGGCCAAGTATGCACGAGATCTCCTCGAGAGATTCCACATGACAGACTGCAATTTTGCCCCGACTTCTTTCCTATCAGGAGTGAGACTTGATGATGGTGGGTGTTACATGTCAAAATTATTCACTTCGATAGTGTCTCCCTTTTGTCACAAGTGTCATAAATGTCACATTTTCATTCTGCATATGTCACATTGCGAACGATACCATGGAAACACTTGATACATCCTATAAGACATGTTGGAAGGGGAAATCACATCATTTGAAAAGCTAATAAAAATGTTTTTCCTTGCGAAATGGTCATCTTAACAAATTTTTGGAAGATTAGCGCTCCCCTGCTCATATAAAGGGAGTGTTAGCGCTCCCTGACAATCTAGCAGGGAGCGTTGCAATGCTCTGTTTCCAGTTTTGAGGGAGTGTCGGTTGGTTGAGAGAATCATGGGGAGAAATCCCCCTTATCTCTAAAGACATCTAGAGATGATCTGAGTTGGTTTGGCTTGAATCCAAGATTTAGGATGCATCTAAGGGAGATGCCACAACTAATGGAGTCATATCCTCAACTTATTGCAAATATAACTAAGGTGGTTAAGCCTCTCAAAGCTTATAAAAGGAGGCATTCTCATGGTGAAAAGGAGGATAATAATCAATAAAAAGTATTTTCATTTTGATCATGGATATTTCAAGAAAGTGGTTGTAAAATGAGGACATGGAGAGGTTGTTGCAACTTCATATATAGATTGTAAGTTCCTTGTAATGTTCTCATTAATATATGCTTGGCCTATTTCCTTCAAGTTTGTGTATGGTTGCATATACTTGTCTTTTATTGATAAATCTAGTTTAAACTAATCTTGGTAGAATAGGAAGTCTATGTTGTTTTTGTTGTCTATTGGATTGCAGATATCATTAAGGATATTGAAGATCAAACTAATCCTAGACTAAGTGAGGAAAATCCTCAGAAAAAGGTACATCATACTTTCTTCCTCTTTTCTCTTTCACTAGTTTAACTACATTTAAAGGAATGTTAGTGTCCAATGTTAGAATGTTTCTATCTTGGTAATAGGGATATAGTATCCAAGATGATAATCACCTGTTCGCAGGGGAATTTTCCTACAACAAAAATAGGTGACTCTACTATGGAACAAAAGGAAATTTGACCGTTACTCCCATCACACCACCTTTTCAAACTACAACTCCTTATGTTCCACAAAATTCTGTTGGAACACCTGTACATCATCGAATGAAAATCCCTGCCATACACACACAATCAACTGTGGGACAAATCCCGAATGGGGGGAAATCATCGTCTAGCAGGCTTGTACATCGTCGGGGATAACCACCCTTGCACATACCCATTGGGGGGAAACCCCCTTTTATTGGTCAAACCCCAATTTTCACTCAAGATATGGTAGGGGGACAACCCCCTTTCTATGGAAACCCTTCACAATCCTGTGGAGCACCCCAAGGAGGTACATGTCATCAACCTTATCAAGGAGGGCCATCATAACCTAACCCACAAGGAGGAGTACTAAATCCTGTTCCTTCTGGATTATATTTTGGACAACTTTATTTGGGTGTCCGGAATCCCACTTGAGGTCCTCAAGGACAACAATATTATCCTCCCCAAGGGTCAACTGTATGCCCTCTGCAAGGATAAAATGTCTACCCCCTTCAAGGGAAAACTATTTATCCCCCACAACCTAATAAAATGACCTATCCTCCCTAGAACCAACTGGGTTTCCCTCCTTTCATGAATGTTTCTCAACAACAATCGAATCCTACGTATATCGACCAACACCAACTATATATTTGAGGGAATACTAGATAGAATTATCCACATCAACTAGTTTATGGCCCTACTGGTGTCTATATGCCACACCAGTATCATCCTCAGGTTAACTAATAATTACCATTCCTAGCCACGATGGATCTACCATATTTATCTCGATTGACAAATGATCCCATACTATGTTTTCCTTTCTGGCCGGTAATTCCTGCTAAATTACCTTCTGACATCGCCAAATTTGACAGTAAAATTGGCGAAGACCCAAACAACCATGTTATGACATTTCATCTATGGTTTTCATCAAACTCACTGATGGATGATTCTATCCTTTTACGTCTTTTCCAACACACACTCACAGGCTCAGGAGCCAAATGGTACATTGAACTCCAATGTGGTACCTTTCAAGATTTCAAATCCCTATCTATGGATTTTCTCACACATTTTCAATGACCCATCCATTATGATACTGGTACATAACTCTTGAATTCACCCCATCAAATGAACTCCATACATATCTCTTATCACATTCATGAGTGGGGACGATGACGAAGGTTGATCAAAGTGACCATTCCTGACCAATTATTGGCATAATGGTTTACTAAATCTCTTTTACCCCCAATTTCTCATGATGTTTCCATGGGTGTGGTTGTCATTGAGGAAGAATCCATTGCTCATGCTCAGTACTTGGATTTGGTTTCTTCCCAATCTGGTATGTTGTATGAGTTGATACCAAATGCTCCCTGCATGTCCACCGATCCATCCAAGCCATATTCCATGGCTCATGAAAATAGAATTATCGGTGTCATAAAAACCCAATATGCATCATAGTCAGTCAGCTCGACTAATAGCTCCATTTCTTCACCCATCATTGGTTCGACCTCACTCTCCTTTACCTCCTCCCCAGACTCAAATCTTTGAGATGACTGCAGTTTAATATTCCTCTTCACAAGAATCTAAGCGAAAGAAGAAAATGAAAAATAAACCCAAAAAGAATAATAATAATACTGAAAATCCAAAAACACCAACTCAACTACCTTCTCCTGAGAAACAACCATTGCGAAAACTGAAATTTTCGTGTCTCATTTGTGGTGATGATCATTACACCCGAGACTATCCTCATCGTGACAAAGTTGCAAAAAGTTTCAAAGGGAATTCCCAACACGGTGTGTTGACATAACCTTTTCCTCAGTAACAATCCATGGTTTCACAAGCCCTTGCTCCTCCGATAGGGGAAAATCCCAATCATCCTCCTAGCGAGGAAGCCTCGTCGAGTGCCCATATTTATATTTTTAATGGGATTGATTTAACCACTCGTACCACAACGTATGACACACCGACTAAACCTGGTAAAGAGAAGGTAACTAATGATACTACATTAGATCCACCTCCTACCACCGTTAGTCCTCAATCTGGATCACTTCAGATTGAGAAACCTACTTTTGACTCTATTTTATGCCCTCCCAAGAGCACTATTCAAAAATCAACTTTTAATCCTAGTTCACGTGCTGCCCAAAACTAAAACATTGTTGAAGATTTGATTCAAGCACTGTGTGTTATGTCTTCTCTTGAAGTTCTACAACATTTTCTGAGTCAATGTAGAATACTCTTGGCCTCTATCAACACGATCGATCTCGAGTCATCGAATAATATCAAATTTAACCTTGATAACTTCAAGTCACGAATTTCTCACCAGTTTTCTTTTCAGATTGATGTTATTGTTCATAACCAACACATTCAATGTACCATACTGGATGAGGGAGCTTCCACTTGTTTCATGTCATTATATTTTTGGAAAGGGTTGAAATCACCTGCACTTAATCAATCCCCTACAATGTTATGAGCATTTAATGGGCGAGGTTTTCATCCTCATGGACTCTTGCATTCCTTAGCTGTTCAGTTGGGAGGCAAGACTATCTCTGTTGATATAGAGGTAGTTGATGCTCCCCTTGATTACAACTTTTTTTTAGGAAGAAGGTGGTTTTATGCCATGACTTTCATCATTTCATTGGTGTTTTGATGTGTACAATTCCCCTATCAAGGTAAAATTGTCACTATCGATCAGTTAGATTACTGTACCCCCAACGCTCGCACTCCCACCACCAAAAATATTCCTTTCTTGGGGGATACTAAGATCACTTACGAAAGCGTTGGTGTAGGTATTTTAAAAGACTCTTCCCTTATGGGTACTTTCCTTGCACCACTTCCTCCCACCTCACAACATATTTCCATGATCAATATGATATCGACTATGGCATATCAATCTTATGAATCATCTGATCCTTGGGTTGTGCCTATTTCTTTGGAATTTTATGCACTAGGTGACACGATGCCACTTAGTATTGATGAGGCTTCATACAATGCCATCCAATCCGCCTCTCCCTCATTTTATGACCAACATCTATTGGCATCCAACACTTACTCGTTTCTATCTTGGTTGAATTCCATATCCTCTTATTTTGATTACATCCTACATATTTTTCCATCAAACGAATCCAACATGGAAATTCTTAGTATCAAAGAGTTACCCTGGGATGACAACCATCATCATTCATCTTTTCTCCCTAGTCTAGATGATATCAAGAAATATATACACTCTATCTTTCCTAACATTTTTGTCAATTCTCCCCAATCTCCCATACTTACCCATGACACTACTTCTGAGGGGAATTTAGGAAACATCTCTTCTATGATCGCTATCGACATCTTGATCAAAGAAGGTATCATGGAAAATGCTCATCTTGGTGCCAATTGTTTGCCCAAGGAAATGGAGGATTATACCACTTTATTCAAAGAATTTTGTGATGTCTTCACTTGGAGTTATGAAGAAATGATAAGGATCGATCCATCGATCACTATGCATGAGATAAAAATTACCCAGGTGTTAAACCTGTATGACAAAAACTTCACCCGGTTCATCCTAAGAAAATTGGGGCCATAAAAGAAAAAGTTGAAAAACTATTGAAGTCTGGTTATATTTATCCCGTCCGTTTGACGGAATGGGTTTCTAACATCATTTCGGTCACTAAGAAACAAGGAACCATTAATTTCTGTGTTGATTATAGGGATCTCAATAAGGCTTGTCCAAAATACAATTACCCAACACCCTTTATCGACCAAATCATTGATAATTGCACTGGAAGCATTATATAATATCCTTCATGGATGATATCTCAGGGTATAACCAGATTGATATTCTACTGGTTGATCAACATAAGACAACCTTCATCTTCCCTTAGGGGACGCTCACTTATCAAAAGCTACCTTTTGTATTAAAAACACTGGTGATACTTTCCAGTGGGCTATGTCATATTCTTTCCACGATATCAAACATATTGTGGAACCTTACCTCGATGATTTACTCACTCATTTGTCTAATCGACGACACCATATTGGCCATTTATAGGCCATTTTTCTTCGATGTCGGTTTTACCATATCCGTTTGAACCCTAAAAAATGAATCTTCATTGTCAAATCAGGTCGACTCCTCAGATTCATCATCTCCAAAGATGGGATTTGGGTGGATCCCTTAAAAGTAAAAATTATTCTCTCTTTATGCCCTCCCAACAATCTAACCCAACTACAAAGTTTGCAAGGGAAAGAAAAATTTCTTCGTCATTTCATCTGCAATTACGCCGAACTCACTAAAGGATTTATGAGATTGTTATAGAAAGACACTCCTTTCATTTGGGATGGCAATGCTCAATGCTCTTTTGATTCTCTTAAGCATTCCTTAACACACACACCTCTCTTACACCCCCCAAATTATGTACGAGAATATATCATTTATTTGGCTGCCTCTACTTCCACTATTTTTATGGTGTTAGTTCAAGAGGATCATAATGGTGATGAACATGTGATTTACTATCTGAGAAAGAGTCTATATGGTCTCGAGCTCCAATATTCACACATTGAAAAGTTGGCTTTGTTTGCAGTCATTGTCATCTATAGATTTCACCACTACATCCTATTACGTACTACCATGGTCATTGCATAATCGAACCACATGTACCATATCTTAACACGTCAAGTCCTTGGGGGAAAATATTCCAAATGGATCATTATTCTTCAATAATTCGATCTCGATTTTTCCAAATCAAAAGCTAAAAAATTGTTGGTTTTGGAGGAACTAATCTGTGATATTCTCTATGATTATGAAGATACTGAGCCCAATGATTCTCTTCCCAAAGAATCTATGTTCCTCATTAGCATGTCAAACCCTTGGTATGGAGATATTCTTCTCTATCTCCAAACCCAATGTTTCCAACCCGATATTTCATGTGACAAATGTTGTCGTATACTCCACCATTCTAAACACTGTCTTATCATCGACGACACTTTGTACCATCGTGGTATTGATATTGTCCTATGACGTTGTTCAACCCATGATGAGGCTGAACGTGTTTTGAATGAATGTCACCTTGGATATTGTGGAGGTCATCTTTCTGGGATGGCTACAACGCAAAAAATCTTACATTCCGATTATTTTTGTCCCTCCATCTTCAAAGATTGTATCAAGTCTGTCAAACAATGCGAGCCCTGTCAAGTTTTTCAGAAAAAAGGCGCGTACCCACCCTGCTCCGTTTTGTCCCATTGTATACATCGACCACTTTGCCAAATGGGGCATTCATTTTATGCAATGTAAGCCTACCTCAGACGGGATCACGTTTATATCATCATTTCCGTTGATTATTTTACTAAATGGGCTGATGCTATGCCTACATTTCTTAATGATGGCCATACTGCAACACTCTTTGTTTTTAACCACATCATCACTCACTTTGGTGTCCCACAAGCCATTGTCACTGATCATGGATCACATTTCCAGAATCAGATGATGAGTGAGTTGCACGTCAAATTGGGTTTTCTCCATGAAAACACATCCCCCTACTATCCTCAATCAAATGGACAAGTTGAAGTTATCAAAAAAGTCTTAAAGACCATTCTCTAATGCATGGTGGGGACAAACAAAACCTCTTAGCACCTGCCATTTTTCTCTGCACTCTGGGCCTACCGCACTTCAGTGAAAACTGCAACTGGATTCACTCCATTCTAGTTGGTATATGGCGTAGAAGTAGTGTTACCAATCGAGTCTGAGATCCCTTCGTTGAAACTCACCGTGGAACTCCTGCCTCATACCTCTACTGAAGAGGAATGATTCTTTTATTTCACTAAGTTGGATGAAACACATCGCGATGTTTCTCTCATTAATGAGATTTATCAAAAATGAATGAAGAGTCAATATGACAAATCCATTCAACCTCGTTCTTTTGCAGAAGGATACTTAGTCCTCATTTATGACCAATCTCATGATAAGTTGGGGACAAGGAAGTTACAACCTTTGTGGAATGGACCTTATATCATAAAACATGTATTACATAGAGGTGCCTACTAGTTAGTCGACTACGATGGAATATCTCTTGGTGAGCCCCAAAATGGGCTTTACCTCAAGAAGTACTATGCATAGAACATCTGACATGTGTGCTTTGTACACTATTGTACTATATACTTTTTATTTGGTGTGTCTTTTCTCTTGCGTGTACACATTTTGTCTTAGTTTCTTACACTTTGTCTTGTGATTTCATGCGCATATGACATCTTCCTTTCCCATATTTGTCAGGTTTGTGGATGGATTTAGTCGACACACCCAAAACATTGCTTCTACATCTTGGGTCATTTACCAATCTGGTGAGTTGGTGAGTTCAGGAGTAATTTTCCTAGGATCGACAACCAATAACGTGGCATAATATCATGTTGTCATCGAAGTATTAACCGAAGCCTCTTCTCTAGGTATAACTCATATGATTATTAACCTAGACTCTTAACTCGTGGTCTATCAGCTTAATTGAAATTACGACGTTCGTAACCTTGTCTTACTACGTCTCCACCTAATAGTTCATTGTCTCGAAATATCATTTGAATTTATACAATAAAGACATATACCGAGAGAAATCAACATGACGTCATATTCGTTAGCTAATTACATATTGGATTGGTATCTTGCCCATAGATAAAACATTTATAAAAATTCATGAATCACATGTACACAAAAGCATCACATAAGATAAATTGTAACATCAATAGTCACCACAAAACTTATATATATATATAGATGTGTGATAGAAAAGTTTGTTTTATACATCGTCAAAAGGTACATAATAGGGAAAAACATTTGGGCCTTCATGCCCATGACATCATCATGAAAGACTACAAAATATGTTGAGGATCCTAGTCATCCTCTTGTATCACGTTGTGCTCTATGAAGCACACTATTGCACGAGCCACTCATTGAAGCAAGTGGTTCAGACTCTCAAGAACTCCAACTGTATGTCTCTGTAAATGGAGAGGCACATCTCACCTCTTGAGAGGTGGGACACCCATGGTAAAACCTCGAAGGTTCCTCTCAACCTCTAGAATTCCTCCCACTACAACCTTGTGTTTCCCTACTACCTGTGCATCTCCATGACGCCCCAGTGTCGACATCTCCGTAGGACGTGATCAGGGATGATTTTAAGGATGGAAATTTATTTTAAAATGTAGAAACCTTGGCGAATATTACTAATCCTTCATATGTCAACTATAAATGTTTGGCGATATTTTTGTAAAAATATTCAAATTTCTAATTATTTTATATAGTTTTTATAAATTTTTGGTGATTTTTAAGGTAAAATAATTTTATCCTATAGAATTTGGGCAAATCATTTTTAAAATAGCGAATCTCGTTTTTGGAAAAAACATGGAAAATTAGCCCATGAGCGTAATTTAGCCCCTAAAATCATCCCTGGACGTGATGCACCTCTATCTTCATGATGAAACAAAAACATCTTTATATCCCTCATTGTATACATAAAAAATAATATAAATATAAAAACAAAAATACATGACAAGGTTTAGTTTCGTACCTGATGCATCCCACTGAATTCCCTCAGGGAGAACCAAGTCTTCACTTCCCCGAAATTCCACTCCATTATAAGGGAAATCCTCGATGATAACTAGTTGTCTCCTCCACCAAGCAAAGAAATCAGCTGTAAATATAATTGTTGAGGGCTTGTTCCCCAATCTCGTGGATAAACTAGTCCATCTCTCCATCTGTGGCTCGATCGCAGGTCGTTCTATCAATGTAATCCATGGCTACATCTAGGGGACTCGCTCCAAAAAGAATAAAAATATGAAAGAGACATATCCAAACTGCTTCTAGTTACTATTCCTGCACTTCGAGATATGCTCCTTCACATTTTGAAGGAAACTTGTGCTCCAGTTAAACAACATGGGCTCTACACATTGTAAATCATATTACATTTGGGATTTCAAAGCTAGATGAGTGCTGGTACTACCCACCAATTTGGTGATGGTGAATAGAATCGATCTAAGTGCCAACTCCCTCAAATATTTGATCATGATTTGCCTACCGACCAATCGGGATCCTGGAATACAGTGCTCAACAACATATTCCTCAGTTGGCTGAGGAGTTGCCCGATTTTCGGACAAAAGGATAGGATCCCTCTCCTCGAGAGGCCCATCAAAAAACACACATCATCAAGCTCAATCTCAAGCATGTGTGGCCCAATGTGAAATGCTTGTTCGGCATCATCCCACAAACTGATCACGTACTCAAGTAATAGTACCTCTTTCCTCATATTCTGGAGTTTAAAGTACTTGAGTAGACCACAATTTTGCACAGCTTCCCTTGCTTGAGGGATTTTTAAAGTGACAATGTCATTAAACTCGTGTTCACATTCTTTCCAATCTATCATGGCTATATGATCAGTGTAATCTGAAAATACAACCAATTAAACATATTTAGTCAATGTTTTATGGGAGAAAATTGTGTCGTTTTAGCCCAAAATACAAAAACAAAATTGATTCTACACCAACACTCCCTTTAGTATGCCCACAGAGTGCTAGCACTCCCTAGGCATGTGCACTAGGGAGTTGATATCTTGATCAATGCTCCCCTCATCCCTTTGAGGGAGAATTGATTTGGTTCAACTCCTAGGGATTCCCAAGTAGCCTAGAACACCCTAAATATAAGCTAAAACACAAAATTAAATCGTAAAAAATGATTGGAAAGGAAAGGTGACCAACCTAGTCTAGACGGAACTGAAAATGGTCAACCACAACTCCAGTACTCATAGCTCGAAAATCACACTCGAAAGGTGGAAAACTCCAAATATAGAAGAATTTGGTAAAAATCGATTGGTAAATGAAATTCTTAACCTATTCTACTATTTGATAGGGTTGATTTTTGCTATTTCTCACTAATATATTTTTTTGGGGTTTTTTCTTAATCTTTTTAAGGATTTACTAATGCTTTGGAGCCAGAACTGTCAATATTTGCAGGTTTTTAAGTAGTATCTTTTTGACAACCTTGTGACACTGATGAGCATAATATTTGTTCTTTGATGCAGATCCCCCTTCTCTCCTAAGGGTTGCACGACCTCCCGTTCTAAGATCGATCAAGAAAATGAGTCTGATTGACTCCTCGGGTGTCAGCTAGACCCCAAACCCACTTATACAGGTCCTTTCTCCAAAGATACGGGTTGTATGAGACCCACAGGCCTTCTCCTAAGCGTTGTTCCAATCTCAAAGCCAAACGGGCACTAGCTCTTCTCTGGCTAAGCCCCTTCCCTTACGTGACCATGACTGTGACCACCCGCCTATTCAAAAGGTGCATCATGATTTCGTGAGTCATGTATTTGCATGAGAGTTGCTCTGACTCTCTCGATCACCGAAATCCTGACAAGGACCTAGCGCTTGCTAGTTCCTTCCCTTTCCTCTTCCATGTGACCCCTCTCTATGACCTGGGGCTAAACCTCTAGGCACGTTGGGGTTTTGTGTATCAGGTATTCTTGATGTGAGGCACCTCCATCCTCCCATTGTATGAACTCCCAATGTTCAAATTTGATGGTCCAGATCCTCCCTCGATCCGACGATCATGATGATTTCGGGACTTCATATTTCACGAAGTCAAAAGGATTATCACCTCAGATACTTCGATCCTCGAAATGACGATACTTTTTTCTAGACAATGATGGTCCAAATATCTCCTAGATCCAATGGCTCCGATCAAGTCATGGATTTGGGCCTCGTGAATTCTTGGCGCTCTGCCCTTTGACTCCTCCCAAGTGTGAGTCAGCGAAATGTTGATCGTTCGCCATGCCTCTCTCCTGAAGGACGGTTTTGATTCCCTTGCGTTCGGATCGAACGACTGAGATATTTCCTCCTCTGCGCTTAAGCCTTCTTCAAACTTAGAATATTTTCTAAGTGTTCAAAGTTTCCTACCTTTTCTCCTTCGACGAGTCTGATTCTTGACTCTCCTTAACATTGATGAAAATTTTTATTCCTCCTGAGCTTGGTCTAGTGAAGACTTCGATTTCCCACACACTCCTTGCATTTCAGGGATTTTGATAACTTAGATTCCAAGGATTTATCGAAGATAAATTCCTCTCGCCCTCCTAGTGTTCTCCTTTTCTGGTTCTTCAACTTCTTCTCGAGCCCCTTCGACTCCTAGTCGAACCTTGTATCTGTGCACTCTTTGCACTTGATATTTATGCAAGGTTTTGGATTCTCGCGGTTGATTGTGCATGCCTTGCACCAGTCTCTTTGCACTCCTTGAAAAGGGAAAGTTTTGTGTTACCTCTTCTGAGCTTTGGAACCACAATATATTTTTTCATGCACTCCTTGCGTTCTATGTGCACACCTTGCACCACTTCAACATAAGAGAAACAATTGAAACTTATCCTATCATTCATAGTTCCATCTCCTCGTGACGAGATTCATTCATTCACTTATGAAAACACAAATACAGAAAATTGAAAACAATGTTCACACCATGCATTGAATCAATTTTCCTCTGTTATATTCAAAAGTGAAAAAATGGTTACAACTGTGATAAAAGCTAAAACGTGAGATTTTCTAAGAACTCCTATCCAACCTTATTTGGGCATACAAAACCTCTATTTATCATAGGGTTCTTAGGGTTTTCCCCTGGCTACTTGTCTACTCTAAAACTTAGCCTAATGACTATATAGACAAGTCACATTCTAGATCCGTAGTGGAATCTCCCACTTCGCTCATAATCATTCAAGTGTGCCTCTGCGATTTTCCTGCTGAGCTCAAGCGTGCCTCAAAAGATTAATTCTGGTGCTGAGTTAAGGCGATCTTCAAAATATCTTCCATAACTTTCAGCGTTGAGCTCTCACACAGGTTCCTAGATGTTGATGGGTCTTGCTCCGTGTGAGTTGTTGGAGCCACCCTTGTTTTTCACCTCGCGCAAATTTTCAATGTTTTGATACTTAAGATCTAAGGTCGTTTTTCTTCTCTTTCCGAACTCATAAAACTCTCAAATCTGGTCGCATGAGTAGCAATGCTTTTTCACGTTCAAAAAAAGATCCATTATTCGCAAGTATGTTTGATCTCTGGTTTTATTTCGGGATGTCGCGATTCGGACACCTTATTTCTTGAATTCACAAGTCCCGAGTCGCGACAATGCGAACTCGTTTCTAATTTTTGTCCAAGACAAGAATAGTATAAAACCTTTAACCCTTGATTAGACATCATCGGGGTTTCGTGTTCTCGGCATTCGTCGACCCTAAATTTTTGTTTTTACAACTCCGAGAGCCGAGAGCGCGATAAACCTTTTTGATAAACCTTAGTCAAGAACCAAGGTTAAAAAACTAACCACGGTTAAACTTGGTTCTCGGCACATCGCCACTCGGCTTTTTCTCTCATAAGTTAAGGTGTCCAAAACTACGATCTGCGAGAAGTTGCGACATAATTATAGAGAGATTAGTTAGTCTCCTAATGTAAGATTTCCTTCTCTTAATTTGAGCCTAATTATCGCCACATCACGATATCGCGACTCGGCATATCATTCTCCTAAAAAGTTGTCTTCGAATTCCCGAGTCGCGATATGGAAATTAAGTTAATCATATCATTAAGGACCCACCAATCACAATTCCCATTGGTTACATTAAAATCGGCCCTCAAAATATCGCGAGTTAAAAGGTCAAAACGCGAAAACAGAATTCGCGATGCAACGAAAGGCGAAGAAGTTTTTTAAGTCAATAAGATTTGTAATACTTCAAAATTAAATGGATTACGTCCCGCGCTTCAAGGTTGGCACACTTCACGAGGTATTTATTCATTTACTCTCCATAACCCGAGTACCTGTCAAGCCGCCCAATATTCATGACATTAATGAGAAATTAGGGTAAATCCACGATGAAAATAAGATCGGATTTTTTCAATTAATTTGGTTTTATTTGTGATTTGATGGACTCATGACAAAGGTACATGATTTTCAAAATATATACGAGACTTTGTTTTATTTGTTAAAAAGAAAACATTTCTTATTAAGTGTATAGAGCAAGTCTTTCTCCGAGTGAACTAGCCTCTGCATGTATACGCAGGTTTATCACAGAAGAACGAAAACACCAGCTTCAGCTATGGCGCCAAGGAGAGCAGCTAAAGCAAATGTCGAATTCGTAGCACAAGGTTCGGACAACGTCTCAGATACTTCGCCTCAGACGGACAGCTCAGTATCTACCTGGTCTTCTATTACAGACATCCTGCAATCCGAGTTAGTAAACTGTTCAGACTCTGATGACTATAACTATGATATTGTGAAGGATGACATGAACACTAGGTACAAGTCAATTGTTCAGTTGAGAATGCACCTGGTTGCAACCAGACCTCGGTTGCTCCCATATTACGATATGATCTGATGGGCATTGGATCACATCGACCTGCCTTCCAGAACTATTGTAAATGACCGACATGCCATGATTGGGACTTTTAGGCCCGAACATATCCAGTCTATGTATAAGCTCCCAGCGACCTCTGAATGCACATATGGCAAAGAATTCCTGGCAGACTTCAAAAGGAAGGAGTGTGAAGAATTTGACAAAACTATGCCAGGCTTGATAAAAGATTGGGTATCTCGTTCCTCCACATTCAGGGTGAACAATGAGGGTGTGTATTCGATTTCTTCATTGGAGCCAAACTATAGGTATGTGGTGATGATGACTTGTCATCTTTTTGGGTCGGAGGATACTGCTCATTTTTACGTCCAGTGGGTACCCCTCATCTTTCGGGTAGCAGAAGGTTCCTCATTCAATTGGGCGAAAATTCTCTCCGATAGTTTGTTCAACAGAATCACAGAGTACCAGGAGAAAAAGGCAGCCGACAAACCATCTGGATTCTACATGTCCGTGTATATCATGGACGCTATATGCTCCCTGACGCCTTTTCCTCTGATGAATTGGGCTTGGAGTCCAACCCATGAGAAGACTGTACATGAGTACCATGATAAGCTGTGGGAAAATAACGCGAACAAATTTATTTATGAGATTTTTAACTGGGTGATGGTGCCCCTGCACATCACCATTTTTGGTCTTTTGCCACCCCGCATATCAGATGGCATTGTTCAGAATCTGAGCCATATCACGGACTGGTACGTGGAAGAGGAATTATCCTATTTGAGGGTGTTTGGAGCTGCTGTTCCTCCTCTGGCGCTACCACTATTCATTCCCGACAAGCTAGCTTGTCGCGAGATCGCTCGGCAAACAGTAACCGGCGGAGTGAGCAAAGAGCTCAAAGCGTCAGCAAAGAAGGTATGGCCGTCTTTCCCTATTCAGCTAAATTCCTACTCCTTATTAGATTTTGGACATGCCAAGGCTGAAGCTGCAGCCATAGAAAACTTAAGCTTAGTCTCTATCGAGTACAAGAAGCATGATCCTCAGGGAATTGTGAGCACTCATTTAGGGAATTGTGGGTTAAAGAGGTTCGAGCATGAATGTTCACCCTCGGATGATGTTTTCCAAGGGGCGAGGTCCTATTCGGAGGTGCAGTTTCGAATCAGATCCCTAGCACCCGAAGACAGGGCCTCAATTTTAAAATTTCAGGAGCATAGGAAACAAGGTCTTCCCGTGGTGCTAGGAGGCCTGGGACTTTCCAAAAATAAAGGAAAGGAGGCCGAAAGCTCTGAGGGGCAAACCTCTAACCCCGAAAAACGTCAGGAAGGGGAGCAGGAGAAGAATCCCAAAACGGAGAAGGATCCCGAAAGGGAGAAGAGTTTTGAGCAGGAGAAGAATCCAGAACGGGAGGGAAATCCCGAAACAGGAGAGAAAACTACTGGTCCTCCCAAGGAACCAAATCTGGAGGAGGAAATAAAAGATACAGGTCCACCAGAAAGTCAGAATCCAGAGGCAGGGACGAAGACCCCTGACCCCCCGAACAAGCAAGGTCCACTCAGCACACCGGGGAAAGCTGCGAAGCAAATCGGGGAACCTATCACCTCTGTCACCCCTTTACAGTCAACACAAGGAAACATATAGGAGGGATGGATTTTTGGAGAAGAACTGAGACCTATAAGGGTAGAAGAACTCCCTCCTAATGAATTCTTCTTTGACAAAAAGAGGAAGGCAGTTGTAAAGAGGGAGTCCTCCCGGTAGGAAGGATCAACTGTCAAAAGGTTTAAAGTAATGACTGATGGGATGAACAAAAGGAAAGATGAATTTGCCACGGAGATTGCAGGGACGCTGGGAGCGTACGCAACGGCAAATCAATTCTCGGTTGGGGCATTAAAGAACCAGCTCAAAGCAAATAATCGTTTGATCAAGACTCTTGAGGCTAGAGTAGCCTCGGCAGAAGAAAATGCTAAGAGTCAAGCAAGTGGAGAAATAGAGCTGGCCCGATTGGCCGATAAGAAAGAAATTGAAGTCCTCAAGACCAAGATGGAACAAGCAAATTCTACAATCTGAATTGGTCGGGTACAATTGGGCCAATAGAGGGATACGATTACACAGCTGCAGGCTCAGCTAAAGGTCGCAGAAAGCAAGGCAATTGACATCGATATCGTTAAATCCCGATCAACTGATATTCAGAGCAGGATCTCCTCTGCTCAACAGAGTCTGCTTAACAAAGCAGGAGAGATTCGAGAAGACTGCTTGTTAGTACATCGAATCTCTGAGAATCTGATTAACAAAGAAAGAAACGCAGAAGCTGCTCGGATTGCTTTTCAAGAGGCAGTTATAGCGACTAACAACAGGTTTTCAGGGCCTCCCGGGCTCACCATGGCCGAACAGACTAGGGGCAATATCTTGTTAAAGAATTGGGAACAGATTATTGCTTTAAGCAAAGAGCAGGTTCAAAAAGTGACAAATTCGTTAGCAGAAGCCTGCAATGCCATGAATGGTGAGAAATTAGGAATGGAGATGGGAAGCGACACAGAGGCGTTGAGACAGATGAATACAGATCGGATTTCTCTCGACATAAAAGAGAAAAATGAGAAGAATTCAGTAGAAATTTCCGGGATGGACAGGGTAGACTCGGCTCAAATCGACAAACATTTGATTCAGCCTAGTGCACAACTCGACGCTCTTGAACTCGTCAATATACAAATAGATGATAAACTTCCATAGCTGGCCCGAGAGTGCTATTCTGTCGAAGCCAGTTGTCAAGCCGAGCCTTCACAGCTTGTGACCCAATTTGTAGACAAGTGTATCATGTACACTGCATCCATGCGAGGACAAGCATCCAGGTCTTCTTGAAAATAGAATAGATGAAATGGAGTTATTTCGTTCCCCCCAACTGTCAATGTAAAGACTTCACAGATTGTATTTCAATTTTTAGACAAATGTATCATATGTATTAAATCTAAGCAAAAACAAGCACCTGGCACCTTTTTTGAAAACAGATTCGGACAGATGGAGTAATTTGGCTCTTCTGAACCGAGAGGMAAATTKTGTATAAATACATCACAAAAAGAAGAGAWHAWGGGMTGGACTTTTTKGKGGACYWACTRTAAGAGAGTTTTTTGCATYAARRGAKTTAATACAAGCAAATTTGAAGATTCYYGATTCTGTCACGACTGTGTTGCAAGTTTGTTTCGTCATGTTCTTTGTTTCTTTTCATTTTGCTCTACATAATTGACGTGTATCACTGTAATTTAGTACGACCACTACTATGGTGAAAGGTTTGCAATTTTTCTTTCTGTAATCGTTTCTTGTCTTTCCTCTGCACCAGCTGTTAGCGGGTGTAAGACCAATTTACGTTTACAGAATTTTATGTTTATTTACACTAGGTCAATTATGTTTATGTCAATTGCTTCTTCTGTTCATACGTGAGTTTTCCACTGACAGGAACTTCGCGTCATCTACAGCTTAATGTTTTCTCCCATCTCCCGTTATTTTCATCGGAAACAACATAGTTACAGGAAAGGGCCTTCAATTTGTATTCTTATTTCGTTTGTTCATGCAAAGGTTTTTCTTTATTTTCGTCCGAATTAAAACAACCAATAAATTCTCTCTTTTAAAAAACCATTTCCATACTGGAATCGTTCCTAAATGACTTTCCCTGCAGCAAATCAACCTAACATTCAACCCGGGCTATCTAATCAAATACATATCGCTCTAAATCTCTTTGACACAATCCTTAAAACTGCGGTCACCCGGGACGAATTGGAACAATCATGGGCAGCCATTGAACGGGATATTACTATCCAGGAACAGTTGGAAGCTAGACGGCGAGAACGTAGAAATCCTCACTAGTTTCCTATACCGAAGGTTAGTATAATCTTTTGCCAACCTTTATCATACTTTCGGATGCCTTGACACTGTACGTTTAAGCCTTAAGTACAGACTCAGGAACAACATGAGTGATAACGATTCTCTTGCATAATTATTTCTCACGCTCAAAAAAACATGTGAATGTAACTGAGTATACTTTTATCAATTTTTCGGACTCGTAAAGGTTACATGAAAAAGGAACCCCTTGGAGTCATCTTTAAGCTCTATTGAGACTCTCTAAATATGAAAAGATCATCGAGTGATATTGATTCATTTCAAGTTTGTTTAAAAAGGTGTTTAAAGGGAGTCTCCCGAGTAGCAGTTTATTTCTTTTTCAGACTTCGAAGAATAAAATTACGAAAAAGGAAAACCATGGAGTCACCTTTAAGTTCTTTTCCAACTCTCTAAAAATGAAAAACCACTGATTTTTCCTTCTCTGGACTCACTAAAATCACACATTGAAGGAACCATATGGGACCAAACCCTTACTTCTTCTAGTTTGTTAAACAAAGGAAGAGGGAGTTACCGAAGGTGAGTTATATTGAGCATGTGTTATCCTATGAGTTATATTGAGCATGTGTGGTGAGTCAACAAAACGTTGATTTTTCGCCACACGTCTCTCCTTATGGATGGTTTCGATTCCCTTGCATTCAGATCAAATGACTGAGATCTTTACTCATATGTGCTTATGCCTTCTTCAAACTTAGAATATTTTCTAAGTGTTCAAAGGTTCCGACCTTTTCTCCTTTGACGAGTCCGATTCTTGACTCTCCTTAACACCGATGAAAAGTGTTATTCCTCTTGAGATTGGTCTAGTGAATACTTTGATTTCCCACACACTCCTTGCATTTCAGGGATTTCAATAACTCAAATTCCAAGGATTTCTCAAAGAGAAATTCCTCTCTCCCTCCTGGCATTCTCCTTTTCTATTTCTTCAACTTCTTTTCGAGCCCCTTCAACTCTTAGTCAAACCTTGGATTTGCACACTCTTTGCACTTGATATTTACGTAAGGTTTTGGATTCTTGCGGTTAACTGTGCACGCCTTGCACCAGTCTCTTTTCACTCCTTGAAAAGGGAAAGTTTCATGTTATCTCTTATGATCTTTGGAATCGTAACAGATTCTGTCACGCACTTCTTGCATTATGTGTGCACACCTTGCACCACTTACACATAAGAGAAACAATTGAAACTTATCCTATCATTCACAGTTCTATCTCCTCGTGATGAGATTCATTCATTCACTTATGAAAACACAAATACAGAGAATTGAAAACAATGTTCGCACCATGCATTGAATCAATTTTCCTCTGTTATATTTAAAAGTGAAAAAATGGTTACAATTGTGATAAAAACTGAAACCTGAGATGTTATACTAACTTCTATCTAGCCTCATTTGGGATTACAAAACCTCTATTTATCAAAGGGTTCTTAGGGTTTTCCCTTGGCTACTTGTCTACTCTAAAACTTAGCCTAATGATTATCTAGACTAGTCGCATTCTAGAGCCGTAGTGGAATCTCCCACTTCGGTCATAATCATTCAAGCCTTCCTCCGCGATTTTCCCACTGAGCTCAAGCATGCCTCAAAAGATTAATTCCAGCAATGAGTTAAGGTGGTATTCAAAATATCTGCTGTAACTATCAGTGTTGATCTCTCGCACAGATTCCTAGATCTTGATGGGTCTTTCTCCGCGCGAGTGACAACGATGCTCCTGCATCATACTCCCCTTGACAAAAATTCATGGAATCCTATTCATGAGCTCCTTCAATGTCTTTCCATGATTCTATTGGGTGTCCCTTCCACTTGACTAGATTTTCAAAATAGGTCTTCCTCCTAGTCTTCTTGCCAATCCTCTTATCAACTATCTTCTCCATCTGTGGTTTTTCTGCTATGGGAATTTTATTTTCTCGTTGAATGTTCTCATGATCTTCTGATCCTCCTGTATCATATTTCCTGTAAGGATACAGGTCTGAAATATTTAATATGGGCGATATACCCACATCACCTGGCAGCTCAATATCATAGGCATTTTCATCAAACTTCCTTAAGATCTTACATGGTCTGATCTTCTTCATCTTTAATTTGTTATATGTTCCTCTAGGGAACCTTTATTTTATGAGATGTGCCAGAACCTGATATCCTATTTCAAATTGAAGTTCTCTACGATGTTTATCATCTCTATGCTTGTATTCCTAGTTAGAACTCTGCAACTGTCCTCTGATCTGGCTATGGAGCCTCTACATTTCTGCAGGAAAATCTTCTGCTCTAGCACTCTTGATCTCACTTTGTTCCAAGTCTCTCAACTCATATAATCCCTTGGTTTTCATTCCATACAATATTTGGAATGGGCTCTTTCTAGTGCTCCTATTTGGTGAATCATTGTATGAAATTTTTGCTTGCGGCAGAATCTGATCCCATTGATTATGGTGTTTAGTGACCAGAGTCCTCAAAACATTTCCCAAACTTTTGTTTATCACCTCAGTCTGTCCATATTTCTGAGGGTGATAAGCCAAGATGAAGGAAAAATCCATCCCCAAAATCTTCCATAGTGTTCTCCAAAAGTGACCAACAAATTTGATGTCTCTATCCGAGACAATGCTTTTGGGTAGGCTGCGAAGTCTTACAACTTCCTTGAAAAATAGATTTGCAACATGTGTTGCATCGCTGGTCTTTTGGCATGGGATAAAATGTGCCATCTTAAAAAATCTATCCACCACCACAAATATAGAGTCAAATCCTCTTTGTGCTCTTGGAAATCCCAACACAAAATCCATGCTTATTGCATCCCAAGGCCTCTCTGGTATTGGCAATGGTTGATACAATCTAGTGTTCTATCTTTTTCCTTTTGCATGTTGGCAGATTCTACACATGTTCACAAATTTTATCACATATATTCGCATACTTGGCCAATAGTATGAACTTCTCAACTGTGCAAACATTTTATCATGGCCGAAATGTCCAGCCAATCCTCCACTATGATTTTCTTTCAAAAGTTTATCTCTCATTGATCATTTTGGTATGTACGGTTGATTTCCCTTGAACAAAAATCCCTCTTGTATCATTTACTCTACCCACTAGCTTATGTCTCTCAGCACAGGCTTTGTACATGCTTTTAAAATCTGTATCATCACAATACATGTCCTTAAGGTGTTCAAACCCCAAGGTCTTCACCTGAAATTCCTGCAGAATCAAACATCTCCTGCTTAATGCATCAAAAACTTTGTTAGCATTCCGAGCAATATGTTTTATGACAAAAATAAAATTATTCATAAACTCAACCCATATTGCATGCCTCTGATTCAATTTTTCCCATCTAGTTATGAATTGTAAAGCTTGGTTATCGCTATACAAGACAAATTCCTGTGGGACAAGATAATGTCTCCATTTCTTCAAGTCTTGAATTATGGCATAAAACTCCTTGTCATACGTGGAGTATTTTCCTCTTGGTCTCATTCAACTTCTCACTGAAATAGGCAACAGGTCGATTATCCTGACTCAAAACTGCTCCTATTGCAACTCCACTTGCATCTCATCTCACTTGAAATGTCTTTTCAAAATTTGGCAAGACCAGAATTGGTCATTCTGTTATTTTCTCCTTCAGTATATTTAAGCTTCTCTTGGCCTCCTCTGTCCATTTAAAAGACTTGTGCCACTTCTTCACTGTATCCATCATTGACATACAAATTCCATTGAAATCTATGATGAAATTCCTATAGAAACTTTCTAATCCATGAAAGCTCCTTACCTCAAACATGCTCCTTGGTGACGAACATTATTTGATTGCTCTCACCTTTTTTGGATCCATATTTAGTTCATTTGAAGAGATCACAAAACCCAAGTAAATGAGTTATGTCTTCATAAAAGAGGACTTCTTTAGATTTATCAACAACTTCTCCTGTCGTAGTATCCGCATCACTAATGTAAGGTGCCTCAAATGCTCCTCTTTAGTCCTGCTAAAGATTAGTATATCATCCAGGTACACAACCACAAACTATCCAATGAAATCTTTCAGTATTTCATTCATCAACCTCATAAAAGTACTTAGGGAATTTGTTAAGAAAAATGGCATAACAAGCCACTTGTACAAACCTTCATTTGTATTTAAAGGTTGTCTTCCACTCATCACCTTCTCTCATCTTGATCTGGTGATTTCCACTTATCAAATCTATTTTTGAAAAGAATTTTTCTCCACTTAAACAGTACATTAAATCATCCATTCGTGGCAAAGGGAATCTATACCTAATGGTGATCTTGTTAATGGATCTTGAGTCTGTACACATTCTCCATCCTCCATCCTTCTTTGGACTCACCACAATTGGTACTATGCATGGAATCAATCTCTCTCTGACCAAATGCTTGTCTAACAATTCCTGGACTTGGTTCTTCACTTCCTCGTTCTCTTGAGGTGTCAATTTGTATGGTGCTTTGTTTGGCAGGCTTTCTCCTGGTATCAAGTTAATATGGTGACTGGTACTTCTGATGGGTGGAAATGGATTAGGCAACTCATCCACCACTATGTCAACAAATTTTCCAGCAATTCCTGAATTTCTTAAGGCAAATCATTCATCGAAGTGCTTGTAAGGATAACTCTATGTTTCCTCACTACAATGAATTGCATCTCTTGTTCTTCCTTGAATTCTTTCAAAAGTTCCTTACCACTCATGAGAAGTATGCTTGTGCTGGTTTCCTCTTTCACTTTATTCTCCTCTATTGGAAGTAACATGCGCATTCTACCATTCTTATCCAAGGTGTATGTATTCTTCCTCCCATCATGAATGACATTCTTGTCAAACTGCCATGGTCTTCCCAAAACAATATGGCATACATCCATGGGAATTATATCACATAGGATTTCATCTCTATATGCTTCTATTTTAAATTCAACCAAGCATTGTTTAGTGACCATTACCTAGTGTCCTTTTTTCAACCATGAGACTTTGTATGGCTTCGAGAGTATAGTTGTCTCCAGCTCCAATTTCTCCACCATCTCCGTGGATACTAAGTTATCAGTTCTCCCATTGTCAATTATCACCTTGCATAATATGTCTTTAGTCTTGCAAGATGTTCTAAAGAGACTGTTCCTCTGCACTGGATTTTCAATTTCTGCCTCTAGTTTTAAGAGAACCTTCCTCAACATCATGGATCTTCCATCATCTACTCCTTCTACTTCAACATTCCCTCTCCGTGCTTCTGAAATGTGAGATTCTCCTCCTTCTTTCTTCTTCTCGAGGCACTCCCAAGACATGTTCCCTGTATTTCAATAGGCATAACATCTTACTCCTCCTATGCCTCTTCCTCTAGAAGAGGTTCATTCACCACCTTGTCTTTCTTAGTAACTTCCTCCCATTTTCAAGTGATTGTGTGGTTTCTCAAATTCGTCCATAGAATTATGTTCTCTATCATGGGTAGCTCCCTTACCTTTGTTTGGGGTTGGTATTTTACCTCTTCCTCGATGGATTTTATTTTTGGCCAACTTATCCTCTGCCTTCAGTGCAAATTGATAAGAATCCTCCACCATTCTTACTGACATCATACTGAGCTCATCCTGGATTTCATATCTCATGCCATTTATATACATGGAAATTTTTTCTTCATCCCTCTCCCTTTGTCTAGTTCTGATGTTCAGTCTGTAGAACTCCTCTATGTACTCCTTAACTGTCATCCCTTTCCGTCTTAGGTTCTGCATCTTCCTGAACAGATTGATATGATAATCCTTGGGCATGAACTTAGCCTTCAACTTGGCTACCATTCTATCCCAACTCTTTATCTTCTGCTTTCCTTTGCTTCCCCTTTCATCCTGTAGTTCATCCCACCACAGTGTTGCATGTCCTTTTAATTTGGTGAAAACATGTTTCACCCTTCTCTCTTCATCGATGTCTTCATAGTTGAAATACTTGTCCATGGATCTTATCAAATCCAATAGCTCTTCAACATCTAAATTGCCTTCATACATTGGGACCTCTATATTGCCTTTGCCTCCCAATATGGAAACTGCTCTCAGCAAGCGTTCCTCGAAAACATCCTTTCCTACAACTTCTTCAATGACATTCCTGCCCACTGCTTCTTCTCTCTTTGCATCGCTAACATCTCCAGTGTCATGTGCTCTTCTCTATGCTGCCTCTATCGCCTCCAATATTGCACAAAGTTCTCACATCCCTTTCTACAACTCGATTGGATAAAGGTTTCTCTCCTCGTCTCCTCGATGACATTGTGTCGACTGTCTGTCACACACAGAGTACAACTTGAGTTATTTTATATATTCTCCTTTGCCTACTATCTGCAAGAAAAAATTTAGCCTCTGATACCCCTTGATGGTATCAGACTATCTCCTTCTCTTCTATCTCCCTCTGCCTCCTCTCTTCAAACAGAAAGTGGCTTTGATACCACTTGATGCAGACCCCCCTTCTCTCCTAAGGTTTGCGTGACCTCCTGGTCTAGGATCGATCAAGAAATTGATTATGATTGACTCCTCAGGTCTCAGCCAGACCCCAAACCCACTTACATAGGTCCTTTCTCTAAATAAGTGGGTCATATGAGACCCACATGCCTTCTCCTGAGTGTTGTTCCAATCGTAACGCCAAACAGATGCTATCTCTTCTCTAGCTAAGCCCCTTCCCTTACGTGACCACGACTGTGACCACCTGCCTATTCAAAAGGCACATCATGATTTCATGAGTCAGATATTTGCAAGTGATTCACTCTGACTCTCCCGATCGCCGAAATCCCAACAAGGACCTAGAGCTCGCTAGTTCCTTCCCTTTCCTCTTTCCATGTGACCCCTCTATATGACCTGGGGCTAAACCTCTGAGTGCATCTGGGTTTCATGTATCGGGTATTCCCAATGTGAGGCACCTTTGTCCTCCCGGTGTCTAAACTCCCAATGTTCATATCTGACGGTCCAGATCCTCCTTTGATTCAATGCTCATGATGATTTTGGGACTTTGCGTTTCACGAAGTTGGAAGGCTTATCACCTTGGATCCTCTGATCCCCAAAATGTCGATATTTCATTCTGGACAATGAAGGTTGAGATTTCCCCTAGATCCAATGGCTCCAATCAATTCGTGGTTTTGGGCCTCGTGAATTCTTGGAACTTTTCCCTTTGACTCCTCCCAAGCACGAGTCAGCGAAATGTTGATCATTCACCACGCATATCTCCTGACGGATGGTTCTGATTCCCTTGCATTCAGATCGAATGACTGAGATATTTCCTCCTCTGTGCTTAAGCCTTCTTCAAACTTAGAATATTTTCTAAGTGTTCAAAGTTTCCTACCTTTTCTCCTTCGACGAGTCCGATTCTTGACTCTCCTTAACACTGATGAAAATTTTTATTCCTCCTGAGCTTGGTCTAGTGAATGCTTTGATTTCCCACGCACTCCTTGCATTTCAGGGATTTCGATAACTCAGATTCTAAGGATTTATCGAAGATAAATTCCTATTTCCCTCCTAGTGTTCTCCTTTTTTGGTTCTTCAACTTCTTCTCGAGCCCCTTCGAGTCTTAGTCGAACCTTGTATCTGTACACTCTTTTCACTTGATCTTTACGCAAGATTTTGGATTCTTGCGGTTGACTGTGCATGCCTTGCACCAGTCTCTTTGCACTCCTTGCAAAGGGAAAGTTTTGTGTTACCTTTTATGAGCTTTGGAATCACAATAGATTTTGTCATGCACTCCTTGCGTTCTGTGTGCACACCTTACACCACTTCAACATAAGAGAATCAATTGAAACTTATCCTATCATTCACAGTTCCATCTCCTTGTGACGAGATTCATTCATTCACTTATGAAAACACAAATACAGAGAATTGAAAACAATGTTCACACCATGCATTGAATCAATTTTCCTCTGTTATATTCAAAAGCGAAAAAATGGTTACAACTGTGATAAAAACTAAAACCTGAGATTTTCTAATAACTCCTATCCAACCTTATTTGGGCATACAAAACCTCTATTTATCAAAGGCTACTTGTCTACTCTAAAAATTAGCCTAATGAATATCTAGACAAGTCGCATTCCAGAGTCGTAGTGGAATCTCCCACTTCACTCATAATCATTCAAGTGTGCCTCTACAATTTTCCTGTTGATCTCAAGCATGCCTCAAAAGATTAATTATGGCGCTGAGTTAAGGCGATCTTCAAAATATCTGCCATACCTTTTAGCGTTGAGCTCTCACACAGGTTCCTAGATGTTGATGGGTCTTGCTCTATGCGAGTGATAGCGATGCTCCTGCATCATTCTTTCTCATGCTTGGAAAAACATGTGAATGTAACTGAGTATACTTTTATCAATTTTTCGGACTCGTAAAGGTTACATGAAAAAGGAACCCCTTGGAGTCATCTTTAAGCTCTATTGAGATTCTCTAAATATGAAAAGATCATCGAGTGATCTTGATTCCTTTCAAGTTAGTTTAAAAATGTCTTTAAAGGGAGTCTCCTAAGTAGCAGTTTATCTCTTTTTCAGACTTCGGAGAATAAAATTACGAAAAAGGAAAACCATGGAGTCACCTTTAAGTTCTTTTCTGACTCTCTAAAAATGAAAAACCACCAATTTTTCCTTCTCTGGACTCGCTAAAATCACACATTGAAGGAACCATATGGGACCGAACCCTTACTTCTTCTAGTTCGTTAAACAAAGGAAGAGGGACTTACTGAAGGTGAGTTATATTGAGCATGTGTTATCCTCCTCAAGCTCGTAAAAAAAAAATGAGGTACTCATCTATTTGGATGGGGGAAAATTGAAGGAAGTAAGTCAAGTTATCTTTTAGAATTGTTACAAGTCACTCTTGCAATCACCCTTGAACATGACACTTGTTTCCATCGACATTTTGAACACTTGGATAATCCTCTAAACCTCTGCACTGAACCAATCCTATGAGTCTTTCCACTCCTTTGGGTCACCTGATGAATGCCACAACGTCCGCTGCATTAGGTTTTGGTCTGTGTTACATTTATGCTGCCAAGTCATGTTGTGCCTCAGTGTTCAAGGGAAATATCCACCTAGAGAGTAAACCATCACAAAATTCTGGTTTCAATACCCATGTTAGTCCATACTCATTTGATTCACCATCTTACATATCTTTGCTATGTCAGTTTTGTGTCGGTGATGGGGGATACATCAAGGCCTCCTTTGACAAGTCTTTTCCTGTCGACTTCAACACATCATCCAAGAACTAGAATTAGAAACCAATTAGTACCTTGGGACTTGCATGCCTCAGTGGCATGCCTCCTCACCTCTGAAAATAGGTTTACATCATTGACCTATGATCAGATGATTCCACAAATGTTTGACTTCATCTCATTTATTCACATTCATTGGATTTTACTAGGGTATAATGGGATTCATTGAAATCATTGGTGATTTCCCTCACACTTGTTAACAGTTTGCCTCAATGACTGGTAATCAATTTGTTTCTACCATGTTTGACATAAAAAAATCTATTCACATGACTATATTCGTACCACATCAGGATTGTGACGAAGACCCTGGGTTCAAAATTCACTTTGTTATATGCTTTCCCTAGGCTGTGAAGGAGCTATTTTGAGCATGCTAATATATATATATATCTGGTGACATAGATACACATTGTATTGGTATGTGGCTATGTTTTATCATCTCGTGGCTCCATTGTGTATTTCTTTTGGCTATAATCAGTTCATGTCATGGAGGTATAGATCCACATTGCATCCTTGGTGGCTATATTCTTAGTCAATATCATCATGGATATGCAGTGTATTTAATGGCGGCCATACCTTAATTTATTTGTTACTCAAGCATAGGTATGCCTACCTTGGGTTTGAAGACATGATAACATTTTTTTGATGGTTGCTTTCATATTTTACCAGGTTCTCCGACTCCATACCCTTGCTTCAAAAATCTACAAAGTGCTTCAGTCATCAGCTTCTGTCTTCTGGCTTCGCACTTTGGGGGGCAATCTGTTACACATCAAAACTCCTCACTTTGATAGTGTCACACTTTTGTTGCAAGTGTTGTAAATGTTATATTTTTTTTCTGCATATGTTGCATTGCGAACGACACCATGGAAACACTTGATACATCCTACAAGACATGTTGGAAGGGGAAACCACATCATTTTACAAGCTAAGCTTTTTTTTTCCCTTGAGAAATGGTCATCTTAACGAATTTTTGGAAGATCAACGCTCCCCTTCTCATATGCAGGGAGCGCTAGCGCTCCCTGAACATCTAGCAGGGAGCGTTGTAACGCTATTTTTCCAATTTTGAGGGAGCACTGATTTGTTGAGAGAATCATGGGAATAAATCCCCCTTATCTATAATGACACCTAGAGATGATTCGAGTTGGTTTGGCTTGAATCCAAACTTTAGGATGCATCTAAGGGAGATTCCACAACTAATGGAGTCATATCCTCAACTTATTCCAAATATAACTAAGGTGGTTGAGCCTCTCAAAGCCTATAAAAGGAGGCATTCTCATGGTGAAAAGGAGGATAATAATCAACAAATTTTTTTGTCATTTTGATCGTGGATTTTTTGAGCAAGGGGTTGGATAAGGAGGACTTGGAGAGGTTGATGCAACTACATCTACAGATTGTAAGTGCCTTGTAATGTTCTCATTAATATATGCTTCTCTATTTCCTTCAAGTTTGTGTATGGTTGCATATACTTGTATTTTATTGATAAATCTAGTTTAAACTAATCTTGGTAGAATAGGAAGTATGTGTTTTATTTGTTGTCTATTGGATTGTAGATATCATTAAGGAGCTTGAAGATCAAGTTCAACTTGGACTAAGCGAGGATAATCTTTAGAAAAAGGTACATCATACTTTCTTCCTCTTTTCTCTTTGACTATTTTAACTAGATTTAAAGGAATGTTAGTGTCCAATGTTAGCATCTTTCTGTGTTGGTAATAGGGGTCTAGGATCCAAGAGGATATTCACCTGTCCACAAGGGAATTTTCCTACAACAACAGGGAAACTCTATTGGTGGAAAAAACGCTATACAAAAAACTAGTGCAGAGCTTGTTGTATCTCACACACTCTAGACCAAACCTCTCCTATGTAGTCAGAGTAGTCTCCTGGTTCATGCAAGAGACGTATGAGCTACATTGGAAGGCTGCAAAGTGTATCATTTGGTACGTATAGGGAACCATCACCTTTTGGATTCACTATGAAGCAGACTCTGCATTGGACCTCATTGGCTTCATTAATTTTCACTGGGCTGGTGACATCATTGATCGCAATTCCACATATGGTTACTCACTCAGTTTGGGTTCTGGGCCCATCCGTTGGTAGAGAAAGAAGTAGGTTGTTATTGTTATATCTTCAGCCAAGGTAGAGTACAAAGGGGTAGTTAACATAACCATTTAGGTTATGTGGCTACAACATTTTATCACTGAATTGGGCATTTAGTTTCACCGAGTGATCATCATATATTGTTACAACTAGAGCACTTTGAAGTTATGTTTAGATCCAGTTCATTGGCAGTGGACAAAGAAAATATATGTCCACATTCACTACATACAGGACTTAATACATGAGGGGATCATCGACCTGCAATTATGTCCTTTAGGAGAAAATACTGCAGACATCTTCACCAAGACCTTCATTGAGAATAA
>ML787069.1:221243-270757 GCA_009831015.1 Picea engelmannii
TATAAGAATCAACCTTGGATATCACAAGCTTGGATACATTAAAAATGTGAAAATTCATCAAGTAATTATACTAGTTTTGTCCCTATTTTTAGTTTCTGGGATGACTTGGCTAGACTGTCCTCAATTTTCTAGCTAGATTTTCGGATGGAAAAAATCATATCTCCTCATTCCTAGGGAGTTAGAGGGAATTCCATATACCATTGGAAAGGTATCAAGATAATATTTCTAACAATGTAAATTGTGCTTCTATTTGAGTTAGTTTTGTAGGGTAAATATTCCCTAAAAGATAGGGTATCCAAATTGACCATAGATAATACTTTCAACAATATCCATCTTGCAATCTTTATCTTGGACATTGTAGGATTATTCACTTCACTTTAGTGGATTATTCACTTGGTTTTAGGGATTCTTCAAAGCATCTTCTCATGAGGGCCATGCTGAAAGAATCAGTGTACTCCACAAAAAATTCTATTATATACCCCTCCTTTACTCAAGCAAACTAGAAGTTAATGGCTTGAGTCCACTTGTTTTCCAATGCCTTCAACCTCTCAACCATGGCTTGATCCTAAACTATAGGATCTAATGGTTTAAAAGAAGTATTAGTGGGAGTCTTCCTTTTCATCCATTCATACACCAAACATGGAAATTTAGAAAATAACGTCTCATGCATATAAATATAGAGATACTTATATTTCCGTATTTTCATGTTGACCCTCAAACCTTGAGTTTTGCGCTAGGAAAAGTCATGTTCCTCTGCTACTAACCAATATTGAATTTCCTCCCAAGATGGATACCACCTCATTTCTTTCCTTCATCATTCAATACAATAATTTCAGGTTCCGACAACATGACCATTTGTTGGGTTGTTTCACACTTGTGCGTGTCCTTCTTAACATTGGGGGGTTAAGGCCCAGGTTTTTCCTAAAGTTGAACCAAAAAAAACCCAAAGCATCAACATATCAATCTTCAGCCAAGGATAAAGAAGGTCTCACCCAAGACACTATGAGGATCACAAAGACCATCTAGTATTGTGTCAGGGATGAAGGGTTAAACACTCAAAGATCTATCTAGGTTGACTTTCATACATTCCATAATTGACAACTTACTATTATTAATATGAAAAAAAAATATACACACATATCCAAATTCCACATAAGTAACAAATGATGGATCATAATCGTTGCAGCTTTGTTATCTTCCTCATTCCATGAAACACATGCATACATTAAGAAAATCATATATGATAGAAACATAGTCTTGTGTCCCTTAGATAATTCCCATATTTACAATACCTTGCACCATGCACATTAATTCAGACCTTTAACACATGGAAGACTCAAAATTACAATGAAAAGAATTACATTATTGCAATACTATAGAGGCTCAGAGTGAGCTCTTCAATAATAGACAACAACAATGACCTAGTGAATCAACTCAACAACAACAACAACAACAACCCTTATTTTTTCGTCCTTGCTTCCTTTTATATCCTTCTTGGATTTGGAGCTTTGTCTATGTAAATTCTACTCCACTTTCTCTATTGAATAATAGTCTTGCACTCTTATATTACCTTCTTTCACCCCACGTAAACTTTCTGGAATCAGGGAAATATCAACTACCTCACCAACTCATCTTTTGTTTTCTCCACGTTCCCTTGTGCTACTGGATATAATCCTTCGAGGACATCTCTTGACGATTCCTTTATTGTTTGTGGAAGACAACTTCTTTATTTCTGGTTTGCATCACAAAAATAAGACTAATGTGCTTTGGTATACCTTGGAATTGGCACACAATATCAAAACTCGGTTTGATGCACACTTCTTATCAATCCTCATGTCTTGGATTGGGAATGCAAAAAATCGGAATGGGTGTGCACAAATTTGTTTGTGTGCGTGTGTGATATTAACCCAAAATTTTGGGTGCCAACAACCGACCAAATGAATCAAGGTGAGTGCTTTTCCACCCAACCATAGACTTGATTACACTGATATATTGTACAACAAGCCACCCATGTTCTAGGCCATGATACCACTAGTGGAACTCTATCTCTCAAGGAAAAATAATGAGTGTGAAGCCCACTCTCCTTCACAAACAAACAACAACAAAAAAATCCCTTTTCACCAAGCAAGCCCAGGGCCTCCATGAATTTTGTTGAATCCTTCCCAGCTAAATTTCCTCTACACAAGGGAGTCCCTTCTCTACCAATGTAGTCCCCCCTCCCTCTTAGTGTTGGTTTCTATCCAGCTAGCAAAAATTTGTGTCCCCCTTATCCATATTAGATTAGGGTTTCTCTTCTCAACTCAATAGCGATTTTTCTCATATATGTTTCTCTCATCTTCCCGATCATGTGTATTTCCCATAGCTCTCCAACACTTTGTCTTATAACACACCAAGCTGTCTATCCCACCATTCCTAGGTTCTCTTCTTATTTTTGTAGAAGGTTCTTGATATTACCTTTCTTGTGTCAAGAAACTCATGGGTCAATCATGGAAAACAAGATGGTACTAGTTATACCCATGGTTAATAGTTTTCAATTTTTCATCCATTTCTCCATACCTTTTTATTGTAGGTGGTTTTCTCATCAACTACCAACCTCCCCTTCATTAACTAACTGGATTTGAATTTAGGAATAAAGGAAATAATTGGTTATTCCCAAAGATAATTCATTAAGGTGGGTTGGGATATATATTATGTTGGATCCGCACTTTAGGCCCCCTTACTCTTCCCCTCTTTTGATATCATGGACAATACCTATGCTCGACCCTTCAATCAACTGGTTTGGTTTTCTTTATTAAACAATATACATTTACATTATTCATATGTCCAGATTACCATGACATGGAAATAATATCTCCATGATGAGATAAACCCATCACCAATCACAATTTATTACAAATTAATAAGGGGATCAATATGGTGGTGTTAAAATCACCTCTCCTTATAGGAGCATTGTCCTTAGTGTTCTCCTCATCTCAACAACACTTTCCATGTCTTCATCCTTCAATGGCTTCAACAATGTCCTTCTCTTCACTATTTGGACCACTTCCATACTTCGATCATTTTATAATATGCCTACAACAATTATCAAGTAGCATGCATATTACAAATGATTTTATGCACAAATATTCCATTGACATTCATAACTCAAGATAAAATAAATCTTTCAACACAATACTTATCTAGGCAATAACGGTTTCGCAACCATGTGGATGCCATGGTTAGGTTGCAACTCATTGTTTTCCTCATACATACATAATGCACACATGATCCCAATCAACACATAACAAGAGTTATGTAAGTCTCCTCTTCCTTGTAGTCACTCACCTTCTAGGCTTAGGAATCCACTTCTCTACAACACAGTCCCTTATAGGCAATACATATTTATTTCCAAGGCTTCCTCGCATAGGAAGAGCACAGATACTTACAAAGTCTTACAACCAAGATATCCCTCTGGATTTCTCTAACATAGCACAAAAATATCAATGGTGATCATGGCATATGAGGTTCTTATTTCACAATGGTATCATCTTTCCCATGATTTCCATCTAAGTAGCCATAATCTATCCCTTTAGGAAAAAAAATTCATCGCACATGTGTTCACATACATATAGTAACTATGAGATACTATCATAAATTTCATTCAAAAATCTTTCAAATCTGCTTCCCACAAATTTCAATTTCCACTTATAAATTCTCAGATCTGTTCCATATAGGAACTTAGATCCCATAAGTATGATAATTCCTTCTCATAATATTTTATCTCTTGTAGTTGTAGGAATCAAACTTCCTTATGGACTTACAACATTTCTATATTAAAGACCATCCTTCCTACAATTTATCAACCTTCATTCATCCAAACAATTTGTTAGTATCTCATGCACATTATACCTTCATTGCACACTTACAATGGCTCATGAAGTGATCTCAGAATTGTAAATACTAACATTTGAATCACTTATGTCCATAAATCATATACATGAATTATCTATCTTACCATTATTTTTATAATTCATCCAATCATTACAATTAAATAAATGAATGTTATGATACTGATGGCTACATCTACACAATGCATCATTGCATTGAATCTGGAAGACCACATGTCTATCTCATGTATTCCACCATGGTAAGTTGGAAAGTTCAACCAGCGCCTTCACCCATGGCTAGCTCTATTGGCATTCATTTCTACAATAGGATTATATCTCCTTACCTGATCTAGTTATGATCTCATAACCAATGAAACATAATATGAAATTAGAATTTCACATAAATGCATTCAAGCATTCATTCTTTACTGGTAGCCAAGGTGTCGATACTCATGGATACTTAATTACTCTCTTTACTATTCCTCAACACTTTAATAGTATTGGAAGATTATTCCTTCCTTCTTGGGAAATTCAATAAATTCCCTTTCATATACACACGCATATCCTCGATGCATTTAACGTATGTGATGCTTATGAGAATAGTTACTTATTAAGTCAATTTTTCATAATTTTTCTCTCATGATTTACCAACTCAATCATCATATACTAGTTTATGAATGTATTACAAAGATTCCAACCATGTTTTCCTACCATATGGTTTTCTTCCTCTACCATACCCCACCTTCATATCAATGGCATTCATGCAGTCAATCATAATCATATACATATCACCAAAGATACAAAACATGTTTGAAGGAATTATTATCCAATTTCTTCCAAGTCACATGTTATATTGACATGATCAATTTTTATACATGTCTAGTTACTAGAAACATATTTTATGTTTCTTGAACAATTTGTGTGTTATTTACCAAATGCTTAAGATATCAGAATAAACCAAAAGTACACACCATGTACACCGATGTGAGTGTGGAGCACAACTCCAATATAGATAAAAAATGAGTTACACAATAACTCCTTAAATAATAGGAGAACCTCCTCCAAATACCCAAATACATTCATACATCACAATTCACACACTGCACATGAGGCCCCTTTGCTATTAGGCCAACCCTATTACATATATATTTACACATTACATGTACATTTATCTCCATATATTACCCCCTTTAGGATCACATCATATACATTTAACCCCACATATTCCCTCCTTGGGTCATAACATTATGCTTCATGGAGACTCACATGATCCTTTCATCAACCTTTCAACAAACAACCTCTCGTCTTTGTCCTTTGCATGAGTTTGTCCACCATTGGCAACTATGTCATCAAAAATTCCAATCCTTCCTACACACAAAAATCATAATCACAGTGATATCATCTATTATTCCAATCACAATGTGTGTTTCACAAAACTCTTTAAAATCAACAAGCATTATTAGATATGCCCTAGCATATCTATATGCACTCTTCCACATTATCCTCAAAGTGTTCATTGGTGAAAACATAAAAATATTTCAATTGTTTTACCTCCTCATGAATGTCATCATTATCATGCCTAATAAGATCACATATATCAATTTTGTCCTTCTAGATAAATATAATAAAAATTAAGAGAGTATTAAATATATTCTCCCTTCCAATTCCTCTGCACAGTCTAGAATTTTCGGTGTAGTTGAATTATTTCCATGATCCTTATACCATTTTCCTAACATGGATTTAACCATGATATTCATTCAAGCATACACATTGATTTATTTATCTCTCACAAACTATACTTGCTTCTTTTAAAATCATGTACCTCTATTGAACAAACCAAAGTTTTAAAGTGAGAAAGGTTTTCCCCTTTTCTCCATATTTTCTTATGCATTATGTTTCTTTCTGGATTCGGCTACTCCATTTCCTTGCGTAGTTCCAGTCAATTTTAACTTGACATAATTTCCTCACTTAGAGGGCCTACCTTTCCTAGATGCAAACAACATAATAACACATTGAGGTTAGCTCATGCATTCAATATAAACAAAGTGTATTATTCATATTATCCATATGCAATTATATTTATTAATATTTTCCTTGACATGTTTCCTTACACATGCAGGTTCCCAAAATGTAATCCAAGATTCTGTAATCCACCGCTTGATTCATAGTAGTCATTAATTCCATGGCTCTGTCCTCTTGATAGGGTTTTTACAAAGTCCCTCTACATGGGACTATACTAGCAAGAAACATATTTTTTGCACCTCTATTATCTCTCGAAATGATCTCAACTCACGAGTTAGTAACAACTCTATCACTTCAATTGTAATCTATGATATGCATAAGGAACATAATCATGCATTCACACAATGCTTACAACCATGAATTCAATCATATGTATCCAGATTGTGTGTTCATGTCTATAGTTGGCACACTTTCATAATTTACACATACACATCTATTCAAACAAAAAAAACAATATAGCTTATGATTGTCCATAATAATTCATATGGATATTTCAAAGGAAAAAAACATAATTATGTTTCCCTCTTTCACATGGAAGTCAATAGAAATAGAGAATTATTGCACACTTTCTCTTTAAACATTTCATACTAGCTCTTGCTAAAGAATGACATACAACCTCTTCAAGCTATTATTCAAACAAAACAAATAGAACCTTTAAGACAAGGTCAGCTAAGTGACAATAATATCACCCAAAACATAGCAATTACTACTTTTTCTTCACAATCAACTTGTTCATGCATGCATGCATTCATTCCAGACATTCTATTAATGCATTCAAACCATGCCTCCAAGAAAATATATACACATGTCTACCAACATGCATGTGCAATACTTGCTCATTCTTCCATGTCACTCTTATAGTCATTCCCATACCAAATATGACAGGAATAGCCATGAATACATTTCCCTTTTTCTTATGGAAACAATTAGTAAGAGATCACTCTTTCCTCACTTACTATAAAACGTTGCATATATCATGAAATAACTAGGAAATAATAGCATTACTCAATGAATAACAAGTACTAATTTCTATTTCCTTTACTTCCTTAAATCATTTTCAGTCATCAAACTTTCACTGAGGGAATCCTTACCTATATTCCCTTTTTCCATTTGAGCATACCAAGATATACATGTATGTATGTCATTTAATATTGGATTCTACCTAATCCATTAGTCTTTGGAGGATGTTCATGAACACCCTTTACTAAGATTGAGATCATCATCTCATTGATACTTGCCCTATATTCACATGGATTTATGTAGAAGCGTCATCAACATCCTCATTCATGCTATTATCTTTCCTTTAATCCATGCATTAAGCACCATGCATAAAAAACAAGTTAATAATTTTTCAACCATCAGGTCCCTTACCCTTCCAAGTGTTTAGTCCATATGAAAACAACCACCCAACTCATAAATCAAGCTACATAAATCCCTCAACCATGTCAAGGTTTCTAGAGGGTAAACCTGCATTACTTTCACCAACACTTAGGTACTTTCACGCCCTTGGATCTTACCTCCCTTGTGACAATTAAACAAATTCAAGGGGCATTGAACAATGATGAACATAACATTCATATTACTTTTGGAATCACTCGATTCCAAGGAATGTTATACAACAATACCTATTCATGAAGTCCATTTACTCACATCTAAATGGATAGTCAACAACATGTATTTAGTCGTATGACTCTAATGCAATCATCCTTTTTCAAGAACCTATGTTTTTGTAGTTTGTTCCTAAACCTTTAACCTTGTAAGCTCATTCATGGATTCAAGATTATATAATCTTCCCTATGTTGTATCTTTGGCCACTAAGGTGCAATTCTTGAACTTTTTCTATGATAATATTCTCTTACAAACCTCACAACAATGAAGTTCAACCTTTAGACTCTCACTAGATCTACCAAGACTGGAGGATTTTCCACATCCTTCCTCTCATATAATCTGTCATCTATGATGCATGAGGTCCCTTCCATGCCATGTTGTACCATTATTCTACTATTTTCTTCACTGCACCATGCCTTCTTATATCTAAAACAACATGTCACTGCTAGTTAATAATAATAGTTGAGATGTACATTAATACTGGCCTTGATAAGGATTTCATTTCCTCACAATAACCCCAAATTAGGATCTCTTCTTACTTCCATTCACACTTAAGTCTATTGTTAATGTACATCAACATTTTTTCAATTAAAATACACATCGCTCAAACTTTTCTCCTTTCACAAAAAAAGGATATAATAAATTTTACAACACACGATAAAAAGAATTATCTTCTTGTGAAGCCTTATCAAATGAGCATTGCAAACAACCCTGAAATTCTTCAAATTTTCCCTATTTATTGGACCATATATCCCGAGTGTTGTAACATTTATCTAATACCACTCTATAACACACATGACCCCCTAATCATCATTAGGCTAGTGGGATGTGAAATTTTTTCTCTTTTCCCTCTAACTTACTCTTCCAACTAGGAATCTAATATTCAATTCTAAGATCAAAAGTGAATCCCTCTCCTCAAGATATTTCCAATGACTATAAGTATGCAAAGAACCAAGATTCATGAAATAAACTATGCCCTCTAAAAGTTATTTCACATCATCCACATAATGACATCATCCTACCACATAGCACCCATTTGGAGCTTCTCCACACGTACCAACTGGCATCATCATCCCATGGGTAATCCATGTGGACCTACCTCTCACATGCCAATTGATGTGGATTTTTCCTTTTCATGAGGTTGATGGCGCATCAGTTCGAAGCAGTCAATGAATACAAAATGAGAAAGTCGATGGCCTATTGGGCCAAATCAATGGTTGTTCATTGGACCAAAGTTCCAATAGGCATGAAACACCACCCCCTCGATGACATATCAGGTCAATGCACTGATGGGTGATAGGGCCAAAACACTGATGGGCGCTAAAACACCACCACTAATAATTGTCAAGTCGATGCAACATCGAGTCATCAAGAAAAAGTGTCGATAGGAACTAAAGCATTACCACCAATAACTATTAGGTTGATACACTATTGAGTCATCAATATAAAGTGTCAATAGGAACTAAAGTGTTACCACCAATAATGATCAAGATGATACACCATCAGTTCATCGATTCAAAATGTTGATAGGAACTAAAATGTTATCACTAATAACTATCGAGTTGATACACTATCGAGTCATCGATTCAAAGTTTCTATAGGCACTAAAACATTACCACCAATAACTATCAGGCTTATACAGTGTCGATTCATCAGGAAAAAGTGTCGATAGGAAATAAAATGTTACCACTAATAGCTATTAGGCCAATGGGCTGGCATATATTCTTGAGAAAAAATGGATAGTCTATGTTCATTGAGACCATCAATGAAAGGTCATTATTAACTCCCAACACTTAGTCAAATTATTTGTTTATCATTCCCTTAATACTGTGGATCCCACCTATACCTGACTACCACATGAATTTACTCATTTTACCACCTTTAGTGACATGTTCCAATGAAAAGGCTCCACTTGGCACTCAACCATATGCTACAGGATGAGTAGGTCCCATCCCATTTTCCTTTATACCTCGAGGGTACAAATTTCACATTTGAAGGATCAAATGGAGAAGAATCACACAGATGAATAGTTTATATTAAAATAAGGATTAATGTTGTGTGATAATTAACAAGGTTACTTAATCCCAAAATATCCAACTGATGAGGATGATCTCATCTGATGACTTTGATTTAATTTAGGCTCAAAGTTGCACGAGGGTTGACAAAATTATTAACCCCAAAATATTTGATATATAATATTTATCCAATCTAATGGTCCAGGTCCAAGTTGGTTTTATAGAGGCTTGACCGATAAACTCTTCTCATCATCCCGACTTCACCATGGAAGGACACTTGTCCTCTCACATGTCACCCTCCACGTAAAAACTCCTCCTTATGTTTTAGATGCTCACACAATATATGGTTTGTATTATGTGGCAATCACATATTGCTGACGTGTCCTAACCACCTGACATCTTCCCTTCCAATCCAAATTTTAAGGTTCCATCATGTTATGGTTCTACATATGACATCAAAATTTTCCAAAAATCCCATTTTTAACAAATCTTGAATTTCTGTATTTTCAGATATTCACAGTTCCACCATTCGACATCTGTCTTTTCTATAAAAACCATTTTTAAAAAATCTCATATTTTCACTACCTGGATTGATGATTCCATCTGTATGGTTCCAACATTCAACATATTTCCCACAATCTCCCACCATGGATCTACTGTCAGTTTCTCTACTGGCGTGGCATCGAGCATCTGGATTTTTACAAAAGGTGTATTTAGAGGGCTCTCTGGATGTCCACTACTATTGGATTGATTACACACATCCTTTGTGATGCTAGGGGGCTAATGACCCAGGGTTCATCCAGAGTTAACCAATAAAAAACCCAATGTATCGACATATCAATCCTCATCCAAACATTGAAAAAGGTATCACCCAAGACACCATAATAATAACACATATCATTTGGTATGTTGTTGGTGATGAAGGGTTAACTATACAAGGAATCCATATGGGTTGATGTTCATACATTCCATTGAAATATGTTTAAATACTTAAAAACATGTAATAGTAACACATTCATTCATCAGACACATGATCAACACATCAAAGGACAAAACCCACTGCAACTTTTATTAGATTCATTCAACGAATCACATACATATATTAGGAGATTGCTCAATTATTAGAAACAACACCCTGCACTCTGATGTGTTCTCACAGTAGTTCATTACATGGGACCATGCACTTTCTCTTAGACTATGTAGATATTACAAAAACAAACTCTTTACAAAACATATCTAGACTCATATCTCTACCAAGAGAGCTCATAGATAACCTAGAAATATTGACCACATTAGTGATCTCTACAGAAAAAATCAACAATTGACTCGTCAACTCACTATCTAACCAACTGCGTCTCTATCATCATTGTTCCCTTTTATTTACTTCTCTTCTCTAACACTCTATCACTTTCATATTTTCTCTAGCACCTCCGTTTGGATATGTTGTTGTAGTAGAAAGTGTCTTTTGATGATCGTGATTAGAGTTAAAATCCTAGGTGCTATTTATCCTCACTACAAGGAGAACACCTTCTAGTGGAGGTTTTTATTGTTACAAAATTTGGAAAAAAATTCAAAAAAATATTTGCTAGAGCCTCCACTATCAGTTGTAGAGGTTTTAGTAGATATTCCATATAACTAAAATAAAATTGGTGGGTGGAGGTTGTAGAGGAGGTTTATTTTTTTGGTGTTTTTCTTGTCAAAATGCATCGATGCGTTATTGAAAAACATGCACTGACATGTTACTATAATATGCACCGACACGTTACTGTAACAAAATGCACCAGTACATTAATACAATAAAAATGCCCTGGTGTGTTTATAACTATTGCACATCGATACCACCTTTTTCATCGTATGTAGAGCACCGATGTTCTTATAATTACTACACACCAGTTCCATGTTATTTTCATATGAAGCATCGGTGTGCTTCATGAATTTTCTGTCGTGGTGTGTTTAAGTTATAGTTACTCCCAGTGTGATCAAGTTATCTTGAGACCCAGTCTGTTTAATATAGCATGTGCCCTAGTGCTTGTGTAATTAGTAATGATATCTATTGTACCATGTTCACCAAATGGTAGTGGAATTTCAAATATTCAAGGTGAGATGTTGGTGCCATTATTTTTAGTATGCACCGGTGCATATACTATAGTAAAGGAATCAATGTGTAAATAATATTTAGAATCCCGGTGTGTATAATAAAAGTAACACACTTGTATGTAAATTATTTTTAGTGCCTAGATATATATTTCAAACATGATCGCCATACAATTTTGAAACGATAAATATTATTGTATGTTATATCATTTGTGGAATGATGCATTTTCTCAATAGTATGTATCGATGCTTTGTTATAATTAATATGTATTGGTGTGTATGAATCCTCAAAACACACCGATGTCTATATTATGGCATGAACTGTATAGTGAGTTCAAAATAATATAGTGCATTGATATGTACATAATTTAATTCATTATTTTTTACAAATTTTCAATTAATCATTTCAAAATCAATTTTTTATTTTTTTATAATAATATTGTTTTATATTTTTGTTATTGCATTTCGATATAATGATTGAAATAATGTGTTATCCAACCAATTAAAACTTTTTTATTCATAACAATGTAAATCATCCACATATGAATTATTGAAGGACACGGCATTTTACAACATTTGACAATGCAATGAAATAAGAAACCCATTTTATTATGTATGAATAAGAGACCCATTGTCATAAAAAAGGGACAACATAAAGGTTTATACGATAATCAAATTGCAACCAATTTGTAATTGTTACACTTATTGGTAACATTTCCTCATGCAATTGGGACAATATGTTGAGTACATTAAACAAAATCCCTTATTTTCATAGATAAAAATTCCAAAACATATAACTTGTAATAACATTCAATTATATTTATTGTCATTCATTAGTTGAAGTGTTGACATTGCTCGAGCTACATGCATGCCTCATTTCTTCATCATTTGTAGGTGACATTGTACTTTGGTTTTTTAATATAATGTTTTCTTGATCGACTTGTTTTTTATGTTCTTCCCCTTCATATTCCATCTACAAACATAGAAATAAACTATATATATATATATATATATATATATATATATATATATATATATATATATATATATACACACACACACACACACATGATTGTGTAAATAAAAAAACATACCCTAGCACCAAGTCTTTCATAAACAATACACATTTTTTAGAATCTATGCTTCATGAATTCTCTCAAAATCTCCTATGATGTATGCATTCGATACTTTGTCTTCTACATGTTTAATACGATATGACAAAGCACAGTCGATATAATCAATACAAAATTTTCTTATTTTTAGATTAATTATAAAACAAGGGAAGTTAAACAACATAGCTACTTAAAAATTGTCCAATTAAACTTTCATTCTTCAAAATATACTCACAACCCATACTTAACCCAATGTTTATCAATTCATGGGTTGGATCCTCTTTGTATCTTAGCACCTAGTAGAATACATCCATGGACACAGGTAAAATAATTATTTAAATATAAAGATCACAACAAACATGAAATCTGAAGAAATGACGAAATTGTAAATACTCACAAAGTTTGTGATCAACCATTTAATTCCTCGTATTCTTATCTGATGTGTTGATTGGATACTATTTGTTTTTCTTTTTTGCAACAAAGCAATTGAAAATTAGTATTTCACATGATACTTAAATTCAATGTACATAGAAGAATAAATAAATGATTACATACCTCTAATGCACATTGCAGTTGGGATGGATCCTCTTGAAACACAATTATGTTCATTTTTTTAACATCTTCTTCTACTCTTTTTTGGACATCCTACCCACATGTCTTGGTTTTTCCTTTGTTTATCCCTTAGAATTTTCAAAATCTTCCTGAAAAAAAGAAGAAGAAGAAAAAAGATATATAATTTAAAAAAAAAAAAAGATCTCAGTGCATATATTAAGATAATTTGAAATGGAGCGTCAAAAATATTTATACGCACTAGTGCACCAAACATACATATATTCACTAATACAATATAATAGTGTTGTTTCAAAATTGAAAATGTTTTACAAATTTTTGTATTCATCGGGTGCTTTATGATTTAAGAAAGCACGACTTCCTAAGTATTGTTTATTACTCATCGTCAAGTAGTGAATTTTTTTAAGAAATGGTGGTTTCCTTATAAAAACAATATTTTTTCCATTTTAAACTCAATGGTACACTTTGTAAACAATGCACCCCAATGTGTATTTAGGTAAAATGTGCATCGTCGACTGCAAAAAAGATTTTTAATAATAATTCAAATTGAAATAAAGCGGTGTTGTTTACAAACAAATACGCATCGATGCACTTACTATGTACTAAACACACCGGTCACCGTCAAGGTATTTAAAAAAATGATAACGAAAATACGGTTTGGGATCCAATGCAATGAGTGGTTTCATCGCAACAGATAAGAAATGTCCATATATAAATAAACAAACCCTATAAATAAATTATTCTTAAAAAAAAATCTTCTTTTGAATTACAGAAGGAGAAAGCAAATTAAAAATGAGAAAATTAGGGCTTCCAATACTAAAGGTAACTATGAAACGCTTATTATTTTTTTTGGGGGGGATGCACTGAAAATTGTTTGAATCAAATAGGAGAATGATCAATGTGATTAATAGAATGAAATATTATACCTAAAATTTCTCCTTTGCATATTTCTATGTGATCTACAATACTCCCCCTCGAATTTGGTTCTTCCAAAAAAAAAACACCCACTGAGAAATATTTGTTGATAAATCTCTCTTTCATAAATATCCTCTCTAAAATTTGGCAAACAAATAAATAAAAAATAAGGTTTTCCTTTATAAAAATAAAAACTCAAATTCCTGCCCATTTTTTCGTTGTATATTTCAATGCATTTATGATAATCGTGTGCATTGTTTTTCTTTTCCAAAATTTACGTTTTTGGTACACTATGTTGTGGGTAGAACAATGGTGTAGTGTATATAATGCACCAATTTATTTTTTTAATAAATTTCAAAGTTTTTATATTAAGCATGCATTGTTTTTTTTTAACTTGATTCAATCGGTGTGCTATACAATTCAAAACACATTAGTGCAAAGTGTAATTGATAATGTACTGGGGCGGTGTGTAAGTAATAATGCACCGTAAGACAATTAAATTTGCACAATGCAAATGCAAACATATGTATTTGATGTTTGCAGAGATTTTTCTTTGTAGAGGAAATAACAAAAGGTGATTCTTTAGTGCTTATGTTAATTAAATGCACTGGTGTGTTTGGTTTATACAGGCACGTTGATGTGTCTTGATATGATAAAGCAGACTAATGGGAGAGAGAGAGGGAGAGACAGAGAGAGGGAAGGGGATACAATGAGTGAGAGAGGGAGGGGGATACAAAGTGATAGAGAGAGGGGGGTATATGTATGAGAGAGAGGGAGGGGAATATAGGGAGATATGGGGATTGGGGAGAGAGCCAACAAGATCAAGGGAGAGGTCCATAGTGAGATGGAGAGAGAGAGGGAGGTAGAGAAAGGTAAAGAGAGAGGGAGGTAGAGAAAGGTAGAGAGAGNGGGGTTGAGAATCAAATTCATATTTTCTATGTTCGAGGGTATCTTCAGGTATTGAGTAACTATTTCAGATTTTGTAAAGCCATATTGAGATTTCTTGTATAGATGGGAAGAAAAAAACAACGATATTGTAGAAAAAAGTAATGGTTTTTCAAGTGTTCTTTAGGGTTATAAAAGTTATTCAAAGTTATTTTTGAAGTTAGATTGTTCTATGCTACCCAAGATGATGGTTTTGGCTAAAATGCAAGAAAAAAGGATTATAATATTAAATGGTGAATTCTTCATATTTTAGTGTTGTCTCATTCCTTACCTTTGGAACTCCTTCAATTTCTCTAAAACTGATTGCAGTAAGTATAGATTTTATTGATAATTAGTTTGTATAATTAAGTTTATGTTATGTATGCAAGTGCATTTTAACAATTATTCATTGAATTGTGTAGGATCAATATTTAGGATCGAGCTCAAATGCTCAAGATATTCCCGTGGTCCCAAAATTTTGAAAACTCTTATTAGGAGAAAGATACCGTAAGCATATTGTTGGAGCATGCATGTTTGGTGAAAATCACAACAAACAAGGTAGATCAGACCAAGAAAGAGAAATCACCACATTTCGAGGAAAGCAATGCGCACAACAAGATTTGCAAAAATTCAACACAAATGTAGACAAACCTAGCCAAGTTAGGGTTAGGGTTTTGGGATGTATTGTAATGTTTTCTAAACCAATTTGGTAATAAAAATAGAAGGGATATAAATTAGGTTGAGGCATATATCCATGAATCCTTAGAAGTATCTTATATTTTTTGGAGAACTTGTTTTGGAGTCTTTGTAAGTCGAAGTCTATTTTTAAAGTTGTAGATATCAGATGAGGTTGAAGTAGCTGAGGGTTAGGTCGCAAGCAGTGGAGCTTGGTGAAATCCTAGAACCTCACTACTCTTTACTATGATGTAATGCATGAAGCACATTTTTTATGAACAAGAAAAGAAGAAGAATATCTTTATGGACGTAGTCGGCCTAGAGGGGGTGAACCATGGTAAAACTATGTGTGCAATGTGTGTGAATGCTTTACTATTTATGCAGTTATGCTTGAATTTTTATTTATATCATGCACTAGAATGAATATGAAAATGAATGAATGAATGGATTTGATAAATATTGTAATCAAATGCATGGTTAAGTAGGAAGAAGAACTAGAAAGAATATCCCCCAATCCCTTCCATGACTGCAAACACTCGCATCCTATAGTACCCCATAAACCATATCGGGTGTGACTGTGATGTGCACTCTATGCATGGTGTATCCTTCTGGTTTACCATAAGGGTCGATGGGATAAGAGTTTTGTTGGAGAACTAAGGTATAACCTGGGTCAACCCATAAGTCCAACAAATGGTTTTGTTGCCAACTAGAACTTAGAAGGAGATCTAGGAAGGGATTTGGTGAATAAGATGCAGTGGTAATAAGGGATGTTCAGGCCATGGAATCCTATGAAGAAAGAGACTAAAATATGGTTAGAGACAAAACCATTGGAGTTTGCATAGAAAGACAATAAGGGTTCCAGTTATACACTGCGCCAATACCTGGAAAGGTATGTGTTTATGGATTTACATGAAGCATGATTTTATTTCTTTCCATAGTTATTATAGGAGTGGTTGTTGAGGTTGAAGGTTAACCATATGAATAACCGGATTAGGACAGTAGTGTGGAATTCTGAAAATATCACGTAGTTGGAAAGAATTAATAACAAATTCACGTGTGCAGTGGATTTCTGGCTAGACAACATTACTGTGGGGTTTATCACTAAGTTTGCAGTTGATACAATGAAGTCATACACTGATGCAGAGAAGAATTTATTGAAGGGACCCAGAGGTAGGTATATTAGGTCTCTTTACACATCGATCAATATATTATTACATGATAAAGGTGTGATGACCATGGAATTAGAAAACCATATCACTCTGCGCCCATGGGGGAGTTGGTGGAAGCACTAAGGAAGATATGAGAAATGGAGAAGGCTCTAGAGAGTAGAAAAAATAAGTAAGCAATGGACCCCATCATGATGGATGATGAAAAGACTAGGGAAATCATAAGGAGTGTAGGTGTGATGCACAACAGATGAACCTACCAATATAGGATGAATAATAAGAAGAGGGATGTAGCAGAGAGAGAGGGCTTGGAAAATGATAAGTAAGAGGTAGAGGATATTCATTCCAAGGGAAATATTGAGGATATATTATGCACCACATATGAGAGGAAAACTAGAGGTCATGGGTCTGATGTAGAAGAAGGCTCTCCATTCCAGATTTGAATTAGTGTGGAACCCACAACCCCATGTGTGACTAACACAATTGAAGAAGAAAAATAAGTTAACCAACAAGTGATTAGTGGTAGAAGAATTGTTTTAGGATGTGGGTCCAGTAGAAGAAGTGAAATTTCAACAAGTAACATTCAAGTCTCTACACCATGCAGAGGTGGTAGTTTAGTAAATTTCACAATGGCAGGACAAGATCCAACCATCAGGTTACCAGAGTTCTGAGGGGATGGGTCAAATGACCCAATTTTGTTTTCATCTATGAGAATATATGGGCAACACAAAATATTACAGACAAGGATACAAATGTTGTGCATTTAGAAATCACTTTTAGAGACCGCACATTATATTGGTACATGTTTCTATCAACAAATAATCCAATGGGAACAACTACAATTGTAGTAGATGTGAAGAGACAATTAATAAATGAATTTCATAATCCAATTTCAGAAGACCAGTTTATGAATGAAATGATAGAGATCAAGTAGAAAACAGGAGAATCAGTATGGGAAGTGGACCAAAAATCCAAGAGGCTAAAAGGCAAGTTAAAGTACACTATTAATGATACACAACATAGGCATTTGTTTGTTAATTCTTTGTTTCCACGCTTGAAGTATCCTTTGAGACAACATAAATTCCAAATTCAAGGTGAGTCTCTGCATGTAGCCTTACAACTAGAGTAAAACTGATACAAGGATAGAAATCCAGTTGTGGAAGAGATGAAGCACGATATAAAGAACTTAACATTCTAGTTAAATCATAACAAAGGAAATGGGAAAAGAGAAGATGTATGGTGTACAATGTGCAGGACAAAAGGTCATCATAAGAATGAGTGTCCACTATTTTCACATTATATTGGAGTGGGTATGCCAAACCATTTGGATTCAAGAGGACCATGGCGTGATATTTTCAAAATACATGGGCATGATCCCTGTCATTTTCCCTTGATGCAGAAGTACCAGACAGTTCTGAAGAGTACATTTTGTAACTTTTGTAAGTCAGTTGGACACAAAGACAATGAATATAGAACCTTGGATATGATGAAAGAAAGGATTGTCGATATGTACAAGGTGCAGGATGAGCATGTAATAGGAAAATATATGCAACAACCACAGTATAAAACTGAGCAAAAACCACAGTATAATCCCACGCAACAGTTTTCTACACAACCACGGTGTAATGTGTAGTAGTTTCAATGGAAACAACAATATAATGTTTCACAAAAGTTCTCAACAATGAGAAAAATACAATAACTCGTAGCCACAGTATAATGAAGGACCCTAGTATAACACATCATGCAGAGATAATTAGCGAAACAAAGGAGGCTTTAGAGGAGGAGCTCATGGAGGAAGAGGCTTTGGAGGAGGTCGAGGACTTGTAGTGTGTCATAAATGTCAGAAGCCAGGGAAATATGCAAGAGACTTCCCACAACCACCTGAGACATGTATGTATTGTCGCGCAATAGACTATGAAACATAATATTTTCCAACACTATTGATAAAAATACAGGACAAGAGGAACCAAACTAATCATAATGTGTAATGGATCGGGGTGGAAAACATATAAGAAGATGAAAATAATATTAACTGATCCAGGTGGATATCGGTGGCCACCCACCTTTTCTGACTGGCCCAAAACCGTTTTCTATCAATTTTGGCAATTATTTACTATTTTTAGCAGTTTTTAACTTCTAGGTCCAATTTCAGGGCCCAAATGAAGGTTTTTCAAGATAGAGGTTCTCAATGATAGCCTACAACATGATTGAGCTACAAAAATGAATATCCTTGACGATACCTTTCCAACGAGCTATCATACGCCTAAAACAAAGATCGTATGCAAAAGTTATGACCCCGGGAAGTTAATGTACTAACTTACCCAAACGGGGCCCACATGGCTTTTGGCGCTTCATCTCCTAAGGTTAGGTTTTTGGATGTATAGGGTTTTGGTATTCCTGTTTATTGTAAAAAGGCCTTTAGAGCCTCATTGTAATCATCTTCTTATGAATGCGAGTAGCCATCACATCTCTTCTCAGACATAAGTTGCCACCATTCTAGCGAGTCTTCACTCTATATTTTTACAGTCTCTGTACATTTATTTGATTAATAGAAATCGTTTATTACTATATATATTTCTTTATGGTTGCATATATGATACATTTATGTTATATTATTGAATATCTGCGATATCTATGTGCATTTCTTTATTATATCTCCGCTCTCATTTCGTGCCGAAAATAATCCGGATCAGTGGTATCAGAGCAGGCTGTTCTTGATCATTTTTTCAGTGCATGTCCCCGACGAGGTCTGAGTATAGAAATTTGGGTCTAGAGATTGTCTCTCTTGAGGAAAATCACTCTCTCACACCCAAGAAACCCTCAATTGTGGAAGAAAAGAAAAACGACAGAGCAGACGATCCTATAAGTCTGTTGCTTGAGCAAGTTCTCACACGATAGAGGGACGAAATGATTGTGAATTTTTCCCACATCCTTCAACACCTCCTGATAGCATCAGGCGCATCTTCATCAAGCGACTACTTTGGAGGCACCTCTACTTTTAAGGTACAGGTCAATTTTGATATTCCTATATTGAAAGGTCAGATAGATTCGGATGCCCTAGATAAATGGTTAAATCTGTTAGAAGGTTATTTCTCTGTTCATAATTTTTTCGATAGAGAAAAGATCATATTCACGCTCCTTAAGGCTATCCCCCATGTCAAACATTGGTGGGAAACTTACTGGGAGCAGAGTTCCACAGAGGATTTTGGAATATATGGGGCTGGTCCCACTTGGGATTTTTTTGTGGATGTGGTAAAGGAACAGTATTACCCTATTGGCAACTATGAGGACCAATACATGAGATAGAGCACACTATGGAAAGAGAGGGACCAAGTAGTTCTAGAGTTCACCAATACCTTCCATACCTTGCGCACCAAGCTGGGTATCAAAGACTCTTAATGACATTTGGTCCTAAAATACCGTGTGGCTCTACACAGATACATCCAAATTGAAATGGAGTTTGTGGATATCTCATCACTCAATGCTGCCTATCCATATGCTGTTAAAATTGAGAAAAAATCAAGCAACAGAACAAACGAGAGTTTAGGTATACAAATATGCAACAACCAAAGTATGAAAAAGATAGCCCTAACAAACAGTCTCCTGAAAAATAGTCCAAGCCACAGGAAAAGAAGGGTCACGGGAAAACAAAGAAGGACACCGGAAAATGGTGTGATTTCCACAAAATCCCTTGGAAAAACACCGAGTAATGTCGCTAAAAATAGTCATTGGTGGCCGAGATCAAATACAAGGAGCCGAACCCTGATTCAGAATATGATTCTAAAAATATTGGTAAATGACAGATCATTTACGCAGACCCCACTTCTATTGTTGCGACCGCAACAATTCAACCAGAAGAACCAACAGATTCTGAAGAGGGGGAATTCCTTTTTCTTTCATAGATGTGGGTGAAGGGGATCCCACTGCATTTTATTGTTAATAGCGGAAGCTAGAAGAACCTCATCTCAACAGAGGTCGTCAAATAGTTGGGATTGTAGACAACACCACACCCACAACCATACAACATTGGGTGGCTTCGCCAAGGACGAGATCTCCATGTCAGCCAACAATTTCAATTTTTATATGACATCCAGCCCTTCAAGGATGAGGTACTATGTGATTTTTCCCCACTGGATGTTTGTGATGTTCTCTTGGGCCAACCATATATGTGGAAGTGCCATGTTGTTTATGAGTCTCGACCTCGCAGTGTCATTGTTTCTCTGGGGGGTCATCTCTACAGAATACCAGAAGTAGTTCCGACTACTGTTCCACCTAAAAAGTTTTTCAAGGTAGTATCTCATACTATAAAATTCATCTTCTTCACAATATGTTCAAAAGGGGAACTTAAGGACACTGGAACCACTATAGCCTCACCCCAAGCACCTTCTATCCAATAGAAGTAGGTTGACAAGGTTGCAGAAAAGCACAAAGATTCCTTCTGCACATTATCCTCTCGTGTAGCCCAACTTGTTGAACAACCTCAGCCTCAATAGGTTCATGATAGACTTCCACAAACTAAGCAGCACGACCTCTCCAGCAAGGCAAGTAGCTCACCAAGATGCAGATTCAGCAAATGCTTTTCCCTCTCCCCCAGGAACTCAACGCAATGGAGAACATTGCTTGATAAGGATAGAGGATTGATCCAGGTGGATATTGGTGTCCACCCACCTTTTCTGACTGGCCCATAACAGGTTTCTGGCAATTTTGGCAATTTACTATTTTTAGCAGTTTTTAACGTCCGGGTCCAATTTGAGGGCCCAAATGAAGGTTTTTTGAGATATAGGTTCTCAATTATGGCCTACGACATGATTTATCACCCAAAATTAATCTCCTCAATGATACCTTTCCAACGAGCTATCATATGCCTAAAACGGAGATCGTATGCAAAAGTTACGACCCCAGGAAGTTAACGTACTAATATACCCAAATGGGGCCCACATGGATTTTGCCACTTCATCTCCTAGGGTTAGGTTTTTGGATGTATAGGGTTTTGGAATTCTTTTTTATTGTAAAAATTCCTTCATATCTTCATTGTAATAATCTTCTTATGAATGCGAGTAGCCGTCACATCTCTTCTCAGAGATAAGCTGTCATCATTCTAGCGAGTCTTCACTCTGTATTTTTACAGTCTCTGTACATTTCTTTGATTAATAGAAATCATGTATTACTATATATTTGTGTTTATGGTTGCATATATGATACATTTGTTTTATATTATTTAATATCTATGATATCTCTGTGCATTTCTTTATTATATCTCCACTCTCATTTCGTGTAGAAAATAATCAGGATCAGTGGTATCAGAGTAGGATGTTCTTGACCATTTTTTCAGTGCATGTCCCCAATGAGGTATAAGTATAGAAAGTTGGGTCTATAGATTGTCTCTCTTAAGGAAAATTTCTCTCGCACACCCAAGAAACCCTCAATTGTGGAAGAAAAGAAAAACGATGGAGCAGACGGTCCTATAAGTCTGTTTCTTGAGCAAGCTCTCACGTGACAGAGGGACGAAATGATGGATAATTTTTCCCACATCCTTCAATGCCTACCAATAGTGTTAGGCACATATTCATCAAGAAACCACTTTGGAGGCACCTTTCCTTTTAAGGTACAGGTCAATTTTGATATTCCTATATTGGAAGGTTAGATAGATGCGAATGCCCTAGATAAATGGTTAAATCTATTAGAAGGTTATTTCTCTATTCATAACTTTTCCAATAGAGAAAATATCATCTTCGCACTCCTCAAGGCTCTCCCCCATGTCAAACATTGGTGGGAAACTTACTAGGAGCAGAGTTCCACAGAGGAGTCTAGAATATATGGGGTTGAGCCCACTTGGAATTTTTTTATGGATGCTGTAAAGGAAAAATATTACCCTATTGGAAACTATGAGGACTAGTAAATGAGATGGACCACACTATGGCAAGAGAGGGGCCAAGCGGTTCTAGAGTTCACCAATACCTTCCATATATTGTGCACCAAGCTGGGTATCAAAGACTCTGAATGACATTTGGTCCTGAAATACCGTGGGGCTCTACACAGATACACCCAAACTGAAATGGAGTTTCCGGACATCTCATCACTCAGTGTTGCCTATCAATATGCTATTAAAATCGAGTAGAAATTTAGGCACCAGAACATATGGGAGTTTGGGCCTGCAAATACGCAACAACCAAAGTATGACAAAGATAGCCCTAACAAATAGTCTCTTGAAAACCAGTCCAAGCCACAAGAAAAGAAGGTTCACGGGAAGACAAAGAAGGACACCAGAAAATGGTGTGATTTACACAAAATCCCCTGGAACAACACCGATGAATGTTTCTCAAAAGAGTCATTGGTGGACGAGATCAAAGACAAGGAGCCGAACCCTAATTTAGAATCTGATTCTGAAAATACTAGTAAAGGACAGATCATTGATGCAGACCCCATTGCTATTGTCACAACTGTAACAATTCAACAAGAAGAACCAACAGATCCTGAAGAGGAGGAACACCCTTTTCATTCACAGATGTCGGTGAAGGGGATCCCGCTGCATTTTATTTTTGATAGCAGAAGCCAGAAGAACCTCATCTCAGCAGAGGTTGTCAAACAGTTGGGATTGTTGACAACACCACACCCGTAGCCATATAACATCGGCTGGCTTCGCCAAGGATGAGATCTCTGTGTCATCCAACAGTGTCGATTGTCATATGACATCCAACCCTTCAAGGATGATGTATTATGTGATGTTGCCCCACTGGATGTCTGTGATGTTCTCTTGGGTCAACCATATATGTGGAAGCGCCATGATGTTTACGAGTCTCGACCTCGCAGTGTCATTGTTTCTCTGGGGGGTCATCTCTACAGAATACCAGAGGTAGTTCCGACTACTGTTCCACCTAAAAAGTGCTGCAAGGTAGTATCTCATACTGCAAAATTTAGCTTCTTCACAATATGTTCAAAAGGGGAACATATGGACACTGGAACCACTACAGCCTCGCCCCAAGCACCTTATATCCAACAGAAGCAGGTCCACAAGGTTGCAACAAAGCATAAAGATTCATTCTTCACACTATCCTCTCATGTAGCCCAACTTGTTGAACAACCTCAGCCTGAACAGGTTCGTGACAGACTTCCACAAACTGAGAAGGGCGACGTCTCCAACAAGGCAAGCAACTCACCAAGATGCAGATTTAGCAAATGATTTTCCCTCTCCCCTGGGAACTCAATGCAATTGAGACCATTTCTTTATAAGTAGGTAGGATTGATATAGGTGGATATCATTGGCCACCCACCTTTTTCGACTGGCCTAAAATGGTTTTCTGGCAATTTTGGCAATTTTGGCAATTTGCTATTTTTAGCAGTTTTTAACTTCTGGCTCCAATTTGAGGGTCCAAATGAAGGTTTTTCGAGATCTAGGTTCTCAATTATTTACTACAACATTATTGATCCCCCAAAATTGATCTCCTCGATGATACCTTTCCAACGATCTATCATACACCTAAAACAAAGATCGTATGCAAAAGTTACGACCCCGAGAAGTTAATGTACTAACTTACCCAAATGGGGCCGACATGGATTTTGGCGCTTCATCTCCTAGGGTTAGGTTTTTGGATGTATAGGGTTTTTGCATTCCATTTTATTGTAAAAAGGACTTTAGAGTCTCATTGTAATCATCTTCTTATGAATGCGAGTAGTTGTCACATCTCTTCTCAGAGATAAGTTGCCACCATTCTAGCGAGTCTTCACTTTGTATTTTTACAGTCTCTGTACATTTCTTTGATTAATAGAAATCATGTATTACTGTATATCTGTGTTTATGGTTGCATCTATGATACATTTCTATTATATTATTGAATATCTATGATATCTTTGTGCATTTATTTATTATATCTCCACTCTCATTTCGTGCCAAAAATAATTCGGATCAGTGGTATCAGAGAAGGTTGTTCTTGATCATTTTTTTAGTGCATGTCCCCGACAAGGTCCGAGTATATAAAGTTGGGTCTAGATATTATCTCTCTTGAGGAAAATTACTCTCGCACACCCAACAAACCCTCAATGGCGGAAGAAAAGAAAAACGATGGAGAAGACAATCCTATAAGTCTATTGCTTGAGCAATCTCTCACGTGACAGGGGGAGGAAATGATGGAGTATTTTCCCCACATCCTTCAACACCTCCCGATAGCATTAGGCACATATTCATCAAGTGACCACTTTGGAGACACCTCGCCTTTTAAGGTACAAGTCAATTTTGATATTCCTATATTGGAAGGTCAGATAGATGCAGATGCCCTAGATAAATGGTTAAATCTGTTAGAAGGTTATTTCTCTATTCATAATTTTTCCAACAGAGAAAAGATCATCTTTGCACTCCTTAAGGCTCTGCCCCATGTCAAACATTGGTGGGAAACTTACTGGGAGTATAGTTCCATGGAGGAGTCTAGAATATATGGGGTTGAGCCCACTTGGGATTTTTTTATGGATGCGGTAAAGGAACAATATTACCCTGTTGGCAACTATGAGGACCAGTACATGAGATGGACCACACTACAGAAAGAGAGGGGCAAGGTAGTTCCGGAGTTAACCAATACCTTCCATGCCTTTTGTACTAATTTGGGTATCAAAGAATCTGAATGACATTTGGTTTTAAAATACCATGGGCCTCTACATAGATACATACAAACTGAAATGGAGTTTCTGGACATATCATCACTCGGTGCTTCCTATTGATATGCTATTAAAATCGAGCAGAAATTCAAGCACCAGAACAAATGGGAGTTCGAGCCTGCAAATATGCAACAACTAAAGTATGACAAAGATAGCCCTAACAAACAGTCTCCTAAAAACCATTCCAAGAGACAGGAAAAGAAGGGTCACAGGAAGAAAAAGAAGGACACCGAAAAATGGTGTGATTTCCACAAAATCCCCTGGCACAACATCGATGAATGTCTCTCAAAATAGTCATTGGTGGCTGAGATCAAAGACAAGGAGCCGAACCTTGATTCCGAATCTGATTTTGAAAATACTGGTAAAGGATAGATCATTGATATAGACCCCATTGCTATTGCCGTGACCACAACAATTCAACCAAAAGAAACAACAGATCCTGAAGAGGGAGAACAACTTTTTCATTCACAGATGTGGGTGAAGGGGATCCCACTGCATTTTATTGTTGATAGCGGAAGCCAGAAGAACCTCATCTCAACAGAGGTCGTCAAACAGTTGGGATTGTCGACAACACCACACCTGCATCCATACAACATCGGGTGGCTTCACCAAGGACGAGATCTTCATGTCAGCCAACAGTGTTGATTGTCATACAACATCCATCCCTTCAAGGATGATGTATTATGTGATGTTGCCCCATTGGATGTCTGTGATGTTCTCTTGGGCCAACCATATATGTGAAAGTGCCATGTCGTTTATGAGTCTTGACCTCGTAGTGTCATTATTTATCTGGGGGGTCATCTCTACAAAATACTAGAGGTATTTCTGACTATTGTTCCACCTAAAAAGTTTCGCAAGGTAGTATCTCATACTGCAAAATTCAGCTTCTTCACAATATGTTCAAAAAGGGAACATAAGGACACTGGAACCACTACAGCATCGCCCCAAGCACCTTTTATCCAACAGAAGAAGGTCGACAAGGTTGCAGTAAAGAACAAAGATTTCGTCTACACACTGTCCTCTCATGTAGCCTGACTTGTTGAATAGCCTCAACCTCAACAGGTTCATGACAGACTTCCACAAACTGAGCAGCGTGACGTCTCCAGCAAGGAAAGCAGCTCACCAAGATGCAAATTCAACAAACGCTTTTCCCTCTCCCCCGTGAACTCAACACAATGGAAAACATTGCTTCCTAAGGAGGGAGGATTTGTCTAGGTGGATATCGGTGGGCACCCACCTTTTCCAACTGGCCCAAAACAATTTTCTTGCAATTTTGGCAATTTACTATTTTTAGCAGTTTTTAATTTTCGGGTCCAATTTGAGGGCCCAAATGAAGTATTTTTGAGATCAAGGTTCTCAATGATATCCTACAACATGATTGAGCTCCAAAATCAATCTCCTTGATGATACCTTTCCAACTATCTATCATACGCCTAAAACGAAGATCGTATGCAAAAGTTACGACCCCAGGAAGTTAATGTACTAACTTACCCTAATGGGGCCCACATGGCTTTTGGCGCTTCATCTCATAGGGTTAGGTTTTTGGATGTCTAGGGTTTTGACATTCCTGTTTATTGTAAAAAGTTCTTCAAAGCCTCATTGTAATCATATTCTTACGAATGCAAGTAGCCGTCACATCTCTTCTCAGAGATAAGCTGCCACCATTCTAGCGAGTCTTCACTCTGTATTTTTACAGCCTCTGTACATTTCTTTGATTAATAGAAATCATGTATTACTGTATATCTATGTTTATGGTTGCATCTATGATACATTTCTATTATATTATTGAATATCTGTGATATCTCTGTGCATTTATTTATTATATCTCCGCTCTCATTTCGTGCCAAAAATAATCCAGATCATTAACACATTGACTAGAGGTGGAGCCAAGATAGGAGAATATGCAACTAAAAAGGATTTGGACTAGTACCAGTGGGTTAGGAAGAATACAACACCTGAAAAAAACTTTGATGCGCACAAAGAAAAAGAGATATTCAAAGAAGCTAGACAAGATATCTTGAAGAAAACTATTGTGTCCACTTCAGGAACTAAGCAAATAGATGAAATATAGTTCTATGACATGCCCTAATTATTTGATCAAACCAATCAAGACCGGTCGTCATAAAAAGTAATTAACTTAAGAAACTTTTTGGGAGCTTGTGTTAAATTGTTGAGTGATAAAAATTCCTTACAAGTTCTGCAAAATTTATTAGAAATGTGTAATCTTGGGGAAGAGGGGATAAAAAGGGTAAATTAGGTATGAAAGAAGAGAATAACTAGTAGGGAATTCAAATTGAATGCTAACATAGGAGATTTCAATATGGGGGATATTATACTAGACTTAGGATTTGAATTCAATGTTCTGCTAAAGAAAACCTGGGAAGCTATGGGAGAACCACACTTAGGGTATTCACCTATTCATTTGAAGTTGGAAAATAAACACAGATTTGTACCAATAGGAAGGTTGAAGGGGATTTTGGTAGGTTTAGATGATGTGTGCACCATGGATGACTTCGAAGTCATTGACATAGTAGACAATACTTCCCCATATCCAACACTATTGGGTTTGGATTGGGCCTTTGATAACCAGGATATTATCAATTTGAATACAAGGAAGATGATATTTGAGTCTAAAGAATATAAAGTTATTGTGCCATTGAATCCCTCAGAAGGAGGCAAGTATGTGGAACCCGCGACGTATAATATTCTTACAGAATATGTGAATCAACTATATAGGACTACCACATGTGAAGAATATTATATCAACCCAACTGCAGATGGCATGCTTAGTTGGAGGAGTATTAGTTATTGTGATTCATAATTGTTGAGATCAATTCCTACTTCCAAAAATTCCTTCCCATTTCTATTTTCCCAACTTATTTTTTTCCATTTCTTTTTCCTCTTCTTTACCTACCCTTGTCTCCCTTTTTTCCTTTTCCCCTTCTTCTATCCATTTCTAGTTACCATACTTAGTCTTATTTCACAAATTCTACAAGTTCGCAGGTTGGAGGTCATTCATCCCCATCTGTTACACATTAAAATTACTCACTTCAATAGTGTTGCAAGTGTCATCATTATAAGTGTTGTAAGTGTCACATCTTGTCCGCAAGTGTCACATCTTGAACAAAAGTGTCGCAAGTGTCACAAACATCATACTGGTATCTTTCCTATGTCATCTCTCTAATGACATCATAAGGGCACTTAAGACACCTCAAAGACTAGTTTTGAAGAGGAAAAATCAGTTGACAAGGAGTACAAGACTTTTGCCACTGAGGAAACCACTAAAAAATCAATTTTGGAAGGAAACACTCCCCTATACACTATCAGGGAGTTATAACGCTCCCTAGGCTTCTTTGGGGGAGTGCTATAATGCTATGTGCCCCATTTTGGGGGAGCGCTACCCTTTCTGAGAAAATTTTGGTTTGTTGAGACATATGAGGGAAGAATCCCCTCAATTTATGAAGGTGGTTGGATTCGAATCCGAGGTCAAGGCATGATATTAGGGAAGATCCACAACTGAAGGAGAAGAATCCTCAACTTATCCCAAATATCTATTAAGTGGTTTGGCCTCTCCAAGCCTATATAAGGAGGCCTTCTCATGGTGAAAGGAGACATGGATATTAATAATTACACCAAACTTATGATCCCATAAGTGAGATGCCATTGAAGAATAATCAGTGTAGATTACTTGAGCAAAGGGTTTGGACAAGGAGAGTTGGAAGAAGTTGTTGCACCTTCATCAGAGGATTGTAAGTACTCTTCATTTGTTCTCATTAATATACATACTTTCTTGGCCTATTTCTCTCAAGTTTATGTTTTTTCCACATGAAATTGTCTTCAGTAGATAGATCTGTATTTGAGCTAATCTCAGTAGAATAGGAAGCTTGTTGTATCTTTGTTTGTGCTACAAGACCTATCGAGGAGCTTGTGATTGAATCTCAACTTGGAATTTGTGAGGACAAACGCCATTTAAAAAGGTACACTTTTCTTCTTCCTATTCATTCATTATCTTAATTAGATCTAAAAATATGTCAGTGACCAATGATAACACCCTTTCTGTCTTGGTTTTAGGATTCTAGATACCAAGAGGGAATCCACTTGTCCGCATGAGGATTCACCTGTAATAGAAATTGGTGACTCTACTGGGGGGCATTCCTCCTTCTCCCATGAAACCCCTTCCAAGTAATGAAGCCATCCTTTTTTATTGGGGTGTGCTAACTAGACCTCGTCTTCCCTCTCACATTCCTTTCCATATTACAATATAGGTTTGTGGTCGGGACGTTCATCAAACATTGATAGATGAAGGTGTGTTCATTAGTATTTTGTCCTTTGTTACTTGGCATGCTTTGGGTTGTCCTCATATTATGCCGATTACACATAATCTGTTAGCTTTTAATAGAAGAACCAGTCAACCTTTAGGGACCCTTCCTTAGTTTATTGTAACTTTGGGAGGGAAAAATGTCTTTATTGATGTCATGGTAGTCCGAGACCCCTTGGATTTCACTTTACTCCTTGGGCGGGATTATGTCTATGCCATGAAAGCTATTGTGTCCACTCTTTTTCATGTGATATATTTCATGCACGTCGGAATAATGGTGACTATTGATTAACTTTTGTTCGTTGGTCCTAACTGGATTACCTCCCTAAATGGTTCTTATATGAAGACAGTATCACCCTTGCCACATGTCAATTATGTGGCATTATATCCCATGAATTCAATTTCATATGACTTGGATCTGGTAGTTGACATGGTGATTGCTTCGGTGTGGCTATTGGAGCATGATATCCTTACCCCTAACGTGACCCTTGACATGTGTTCCTTCCAGAGCATTCTTCTTCCATCTAGTGAAGATATCTTAGAAGCCATGACTGAGTTTTGTCCCTTGACATGGTGTCCTTCCAAAGAATTATCCTCTTGGAAGTCATGATCAAGAGATTACGAGCATAGTTTCGCTTCTCTGTAGCAAGCTCATTAAAAAATGAAACAGAGGTTACGAGCATAGTTTCACTTCTCTATAGCAAGCTCGTTAAAAAATGAAGCAAAGGTTACGAGCATAGTTTCGCTTCTTTGTAGAAATATCATTAAAAAGTGAAATAGAGGTTTTACAAGCATGGTTTCTCTTCTCTGTGGCAAGCTCGTTAAAAAATGAAACATAGGTCATGAGCATAGTTTTCCTCTCTATAGAAAGATCATTAAAAAATGAAACAAAAATATGGGGATTGAACCCGGAGCCTTGAGCATAATTCTTTTCCTGTCTCAAGCTCATTAAAAAATGAAACAATCATCTCTCCTTACAAGTTGATTATTTCGCCATATCTCATAGATGTCGAGTCGAGTCTTTCGTTATGTCTCATATTTGAACCTTCATTTCATCCACCCTTATCCTTTTTCTCCACTAGTAGAGAAATTGGTGACAACCTCAAAGTCGGTGAATGAATTGAATATTGGGGGGCATGTCTCCAACCTTTGATGATCATTCTGGAGTTAATCCACTAGCTTTCAAGCTAGGGGCAGAGTACTGAGCTTAGTATTTGTTCTTTCTCACACTTGTAAAAACATGAGAATGTAACCAAGCAACATTTTATCTCTTTTTGGGCTCACATGGATACACAAAAAAGGAACCCTTGGGAGTCTCCTTTAATCTCTTTTTAAAATCTCTAAACATGAAAAGATTGTCGAGTGATATTGCTTCCTTTCCCACTCATTAAAAGGTTTTAAAGGGCGTCTTTTGAGTGATAATTTATCTCTTTTTCGGCCTCGCAAGACTAACATTATGAAAAAGGACAACATTGGAGTCGTCTTTAAGTTGTTTTCAGACTCTCTAAATATGAAAAACCACCAAGTTTCCCTTCTCCAGACTTGTTAAACAATTACACATTGAAGGGCCCATATGGGATTGAACCCTTATTTCTTCCAGTTCGTTAAACAAAGGAATAATGACTTACCGAAGATGATTCATATCGAGCATGTGTTACTCTCCTTGAGCTTGTTAAATTAAAAACAGGTACTCATCTATCTGGATGAGGGAAAAAATTGAAGGAAGCAAGCCAAGCAGTTTTGAGAAAACTACCAGTAACACTTACGGTTTCCCTTGAACACGACACTTTGTATTTGCATACATTTTAATCTGCTGAACCTCTACACTGAGCCAATCCTCTGAGTTTTCTTACTCCTTCGGGTCACTCGATGAAATTCACCGTATCCATTGAATTATCATTTTTTAGTCCATGTCATGTTTCTTCTGTTGTGCCCCAATGTTCTAGGGAAGTATCTGCCTCGAGAGTCAACCATCACAAATACACTGTTTCAATACCCATGTCAGTCCATGTTCATTTGATCTACCAATTTACATCTCTGTGTCAGTTTCGTGTCGTTGATGGAGGATACATCAAGGCCCTCCTGTGACGAGTCTATTCCTGTCGACCTCAACACATTATCTGGGAACTGGAATTAGAAACCAGTTAGTACCTTGGGACCTGCATGCCTCAATGGTAGGCCTCCTCACATCTAATAGTGGGTTTACATCATTGACCTATGATTGGATGATTCCACAGATGTTTGACTTCAACTCATCCATTCACATTCGTTGGAATGTATTAGAGTGCCTTGGGAATCATTGACATTAATGGTGATTTCCCTCGCGCTTGTTAACGGTTTACCTCATTAATCGATAATCAAGTGTTTTATGCCATGTTCAACATCAGTACATCTATTCACATGGTTAGATTCGTACTACATTGGGATTGGTAAGAATACCCCGGGTTGAGTCATCACTCTGATATATACTTTTCCCAGGTTGTGACGGAGTTTCTTTGAACATTGACACATATACTGTAACATATATCCACTTTGTATTGGTCATGGCTATGTCTTGTCGTCTCGTAGATACATTATGTATTCTTCATGGCTACGATCAGTTCAGGTCATAGAAGTATAGATACATAGTGTATCTTCAGTGGATATACCTTTTTTTTCAATATAATTATGGATCCACAATGTATTTTATGGCGGCCATACCTTAGAAGTCTTTATCACCCAAGCATAGGTATGCCTGCCTTGGGTTTTGAAACATGTATTTATATTTTTTTGATGGTTGTGTGTAACTTATATTAGGTTCTCCGCATCCATACCCTTTCTTGAATAATTCTACAAAGTACATCAGTCATCACGTCTTCTAACTTCTCACTTTGGGGGGCAATCTGTTACACATCAAAATTACTCACTTCAATAATGTCGCAATTGTCATCATTACAAGTGTTGTAAGTGTTGTATCTTGTACGCAAGTGTCGCATATTGAACACAAGTGTCGCAAACATAATATTGTTATATTTCCTATGTCGTCTCTTTATCGACATCATAAGGACACTTAAGACACCTCAAAGACTAGTTTTGAAGAGGAAAAATCAGTTGACAAGGAGTACAAGTCTTTTGCCACTGAGGAAACCACTAAAAAATCAATTTTGGAAGGAAATGCTCCCCTATACACTGTCAGGGAGTGCTAACGCTCCCTGGGATTCTTTGGGGGAGTGATACAATGCTCTGTGCCCCATTTTGGGGGAGCACTACCCTTTCTGAGTGAATTTTGGTTTGTTGAGACAAATCAGGGAAGAATCCCCTCAATTTTTTAAGGTGGTTGGATTCGAATATGAGGTCAAGGTATGATCTTAGGGAAGATCCACAATTGAAGGAGATGAATCCTCAACTTATCCCAAATATCTCTCAAGTGGTTTGGCCTCTCCAAGCCTATATAAGGAGGCCTTCTCATGGTGAAAGGAGATATGGATATTGAGAATTACACCAAACTTAAGATCCCATAATTGAGATGTCGTTGAAGAATAATCAGTGTAGATTACTTGAGCAAAAGGGTTGGACAAGGAGAGTTGGAAGAAGTTGTTGCACCTTCATCAGAGGATTGTAAGTACTCTTCATTTGTTCTCATTAATATACATACATGCTCGGTCTGTTTCTTTCAAGTCTATGTTTGTTCCACATGAACTTGTCTTCAGTAGATAGATATGTATTTGAGCTAATCTCAGTAGAATAGGAAGCTTGTCGTATCTTTGTTTGTTCTAAAGGACCTATCGAGGAGCTTGGGATTGAAGCTCAACTTGGACTTTGTGAGGACAAACACCATTTAAAAAGGTACACTTTTCTTCTTCCTCTTCATTCATTATCTTAATTATATCTAAAAAGATGTCAGTGATCAATGATAGAACCCTTTCTGTTACAGGTGAGTCACCAATTTTTTTTACAGGTGAATCCTCTCGCAGACAAGCAGATTCCCTCTTGGTATCTAGACCCCTAAAACCAAGACAGAAAGGGTGTTTTCTAATTTCACATGTCACAAGTCTGAACGACCGCCTTGTTATATTAAACTTAGCCTTTTTTCCAACTTCGTGGATTCGCGGGGTCGAGCCTTCATTCTCCAAGTTCCGCGATCTCCACTTTGCACCCAAAAATTTGTGATCCTCAATTCAACCATCATACTTGTCGCGGGTCTTGAGTCCCTAAAATAATTTTATTTCTCATGCATGCAAGTCCGACCGACCACTTTTCTACACTTAACCTATTTATGATCATCGATAACCACGGGTTCGCGGGTTCCTGGGTTGGTGGGTTCATGAAAAGATTAATATTCAAATATTCTCTCGTCCATCCCCACCTTTCTCTTTATTTTTCCAATATGCATTAAATGTCATTTAATGCTAACAACTAATTGTGTATGCTCCGAAAATATTTTCATTAATGGAGAAATACTCGAGGAGATTACTCATTAAATTGCATTACTTCAACATTTTCCAAATGATTGTATTATTGTCATCTCTCAAAAAATATTTATTTCAATTCACTATTCAACATTAAAATCATGCATGAAATAAATGTTGCACCAATGAAAAACTATATTGAATACTGGTTCAAAAAGGAAATTGACAAATTAACCAAAGAAGGGCAAGAAACAGTTGAGATGGTTCCTATAACTATCAATGAAGACAATTAAATGACAACAACACACAAGTAAAAGAAGATATACCATCATAGTAAGTTCATGTTGATCATATCTTTCTTTATTTATCATTTTTTCATCCAGTTACTCTGCTTCTTTGACTAGAAAGGTTTAACCAAAATATGATAACTTCTCCATGTCTTCTTTTCAGGTCTTGATACTCTGTCATTTCCCACTATCCTCCTACAACTTACTTCTTGTTTATATTTTAATTATGGTCCACGGGAGCCCCAATCCCATTCCTAAGGACAAACACATTTAAATTTCAAGGCTTTGTAACAAACTATATATTTTTCTGAAATCCCAAGAGAACTATTTCAGGATTACTTTTGATTGTATTTTATAACTCTGATTTCTGAGTATAAAGTATTTGAGATTGATATATCATTATATTTATTTTATATACACACGTGTTCATTCTATTAAAGTTCTCTTATGCATGCATACCATCTTCTTTTATTTTATGTGTTCATAAATCTTTAGTTTAATTATGATGGATGTAAGATTTTTTTTTTTACCTTTTTTAAGTGTATGAAGTGTGAGGTTCCTGGTCATCTCTGAGGGACTCTCTTTTTAAAGGAAAAAATAAAAAATAAAAAAAATCTTTCGTGTTACGTTTTTCTTACAATATTTATCTATTTTTTATTATCATGATGGACTTCCTCAAAGTCCTATATTCTAAAAAATCTAAAGTTCCAAGAAAATCTCAAAACAAAGAGGAGTACCACCTCTATAAAAACGCAATGGGATTTGTATATCCATGAGGTTGTTGTTTCGGTCTTGATGGATTCAAGCATCATCAAGACTTTGACATAGGACTGGAGAACTGGCAAAACGAATTACATGGATTATTTACCAGGAGATGTGCCAGAATGACACACACTAAGATGGGTTGGTACAGAGGTAAGATAAGCTCCTACTTTTTATGGATTAAATGGTTTAGAAGAATTTTTGATGAAATATGAGGTAGAAGTTATGGAAAATTAGAGATTACTAGTACTAGATATTTATTTAAAATATACACCTGCAAGATGGTGGGGTACACACAAGGAAAAGATCAACAATTGGTTTCAGTGCAAAAGGTTATTGCACATAAGATTCAATGTGCAACAGGAGCATAAATATGAGGAGAAATATGAAGGATTTGGAAAACCTAAAGAACATGTAGAAAGGTGTATGGTTCAATGGAGATTAGTACCACTAGAAGGATGGACACACCATTTTATTCACACACTAGAAGGCATTCCGAAGAACTAGTACACAGAACATGAACAACGCAGAGAAACTGTCAACTGGGAAGAGATACAACATAAATTTGTAGTTGCATTTTCCTTTGAGCATGACAACCCATAGATTGATACAATGTTAAAAGTGGTAAGATACATTATATTTGAAGAACCATAGTTTTAAATAATTCCATCATCTCAGAGGAAGGCTAGTCAGACAATCAAGTAACTGCTACATGGTTATGACGTAGTAGAAGAAGAATAACCAACAAAATATAATCCGTGCAATATACATATCCTATAAGTTGAAGGTAAATGGAATTAGAAGGTCCCAATATGGACTCATAATATTATGCTTCATCATTAAATATCAAGAAGATAAATATTGGCACCGCAGAAAACCCAAAGATGGCTAGTATTGGAGATTATTGGGATAATCAAGAAGTATAGAGGATCACATGATTACTGCATGAATACAATGAATTATTCCCCAAAAAATTCTCATAGATGAAGGAGCTAACAGGATAAAAATGAGAGATGAAGATCCCATTGAAGCCAAAAGCAATACTTATCAGATAGAGGCCATACAGATTGAATCCAATATACAAAAAGAAGCTGAAGAAAAAAATTGACAAAATGCTAGAAGTTGGTGTTACCGAGCCTGTAGAAGAGTTAGAATGGATCAGTCCCATGGTGGTACAAGAAAAGAAGCAAGGTGAGATCAATATTTGTGTAGATTTGATAAAATTGAATCATGCTTGCCTACATGATCCTTTCCCTACCCCATTTATATATGAAGTTTTGGAGAATGTTAGGGATCAAGAGGCTTATTGTAATACCCTTGTTTCCCCCAATTTTTAAATATAACTATAATTGACCAAGATACTATGGTATACTATATATGTTTGAATTTTGGATTTGATGAACCTTTTTGTATAAAAGGTCTATGTATTCATTTTTTGTTATTAATAGAAAATGGATAAGTGTCAGATAACTGCTGAAAGGGGGTTTTGCCAAGATAGACCATGATTCTATGAGATATATGGTGAGGGGAACCATAAATGGTTGATATGAGCCCCCACAAAAAAATACCTTACTGGATTTAATGGCTTAGACCCAGAACAATCCTCTGACCCAAAAAATGAATTACTAGTCATATTGGTAGCTGAAAGAGTCCTCCTCAAGAGTTAATGAGGAGATGGGGAATATTACCCATCTACAAGACTTTCAGAACTAACCACGAGTTGGAGATTTAGACCCACACAACCTTGCTGAGGAATCAAAGAAAAGAGTTAAGTCGTGGGAAAAAGAAAATATGCATGAAGAGGCATAGTCGAAAGACCGATCTCGAGAAGAGAAAAGTGTGTTTTGCATCTCCAGTTTGAGGAAGAACAAATAAATGAGATCATTCTGGATGCAAGAATATGTTGGCACCCTTTTTGTTACAAGATGATAAACAGGGTTGATGAGTGACTATGGAAGTACTTGTACAAACCTCATTTCTTGGTACAAAGAAAATCGGTTTCCAAGTTCCTGTGGGAGGAGGAGAGTAATCTCCATCTCTGACTGTCACTGAGCAAGAATAAAGAGTCTCTCTTTTAGCATCATCATATATCTCAGGGGTGGCTAATGGTAAATCCATTAAGGAGTGGATGTGCCTATGGTTGGGTGGAAATAGGCACCCCTTTCAGTAGTTGCTTCACGAATTTTTGTTTTCTGATAAGTATTTTCATACTATGTGTATTGAAATGGAAATGATGATTGAATATATTTATATGTCTATGACTGAGTTCTATGTTGAATGATTAAGATAGAAATATGTATTGTCTCTCTATGAACCTATGATTTTGAATGGTATTATGTCCCCTGTAGATTAGTGACTAGAGAGCTATGGGATGTGAGTCTGCAAGAGTGTCGGGGAAGCATTTATTGGGATGCTTGAGTCCTGTTGAACTATAAAATATACCTTTGCGAGAATACTAAGTCCAAACCATATGGAAGGAGGACGCCTCCTTAAAGTCTTTCACTTGTGTGACCAAGGGATCATGCCCATTCCCTTAACCAATTCATAGCTAAGATATTAGAGCGCAACCCATGAGATTTTTTGAAGGACCCATGTGATTAAGGTATGGGACACATACTCTAGGAATGAAAGGAGCTAAGCCTTTCTGGCTTAAAAAATCTGGGAGTTTAGAGCTCTGGAGTGTTTCGACCTTACCATTTATAAACTGGTTGAAGACAACTAATTTTTACAGTTAATAATGAGGTTGAATGGCACCTGATGGTTTCCCTAACTGTGGAAGATAGACCTTCCCCACCATTAAACCTTGATCCATTCATCAAACATGAGGTAACGTGAGCCACATATTTGAGGGTATTTAGGAGTCCCCTTGACCGTCAGATCTATGTCGAGGTATCTTTGACGAAGTCCTAATTCGAGAGAACAAAGTTTTTATAGCACCAAAATACCTGAACGTCGAAGTTACAAAGTGTTGAGAGCCATGTGTTGACGATTAAAAATCATGAACAAAGTTTTTCCTGCAAGGTATTGCTAAAGCCTATTATTTTAAAAGCTAAATAATACTAGTAGGTGGGACCCCCTTGTAGATTGGAGATCAGGTCTGGTCCTTATTTGATGTTTGTGATGATGTTCGACACTTCTTACATAGTTGATGATGTCTTGTTTTTATTGGCTATGGATTGGGCTTATGAAGTATTGGTTCTTTATGTTACTACAACCTATGTTATTCATTGATACCATTGCTATCTGTTCTTGGGACACCTGCACAATAGACATGTTAGTAGAAATACATAAAAGGAAGTTGGAAAAAATAAATAACACATACAAGCAATTAGAAATAAGTGAAAACAATGCAACAAATGCAAAGGGAAAAATTTGAACTATGCTATATGCTATACTACATGCATGAAGGATTAAAATGATGATGGTTAAATCCTATCTAGAAAGTAAATGGTTATGCAATTTGATTGAGTTATATGGTTAATATTCATATGGTAGAATAGGATGTGGGTGGCACATTTGACAAAGTGAAAATTGCTAATGCTTATGTGATCTGTTGAGTTATATGGAACGTGGTTTATTTATGTTATGGCATAAGTTAAAGAATATGATATGGTCGCGCTATTGGTTTTTAATGGGTGATGGTTTTGATACATGGTTTGATTAATGGTGTTAATGAAAAGCTTGTTGGCATGTGTTGTGGGTGGGAAAACCCCCTACGAACTAGCACTAAGGGTTATGTAATGCATGCAAAAATGACCATATAAAGTATCCTACTTTTTACCATCATCCCAACATAGACTCCACATTCATACATAAACACAAGGGTAAAAGGATCCAGTTACTCTACCTTGACTTCCACATTTGGTGTCGATCTTTTTTCATTCGGTTTCTCCTCGACTGCAAGTCTCCTCCCAAATCTAGCCTGCATTCACAAACAGACAAACAAAGAACTCCAAACATGCATGTTATATATGAACTAGTGGGTTAGAGGTTCTAATAAAATATAATCAAAACTGAATATTGAACACCTCATCTGGCAGGACAGGAAAAGTAATTATTTTTATTAATCTCACAAAAGTAACATACAATGGTGATATCAACCACTGCTCCTCGAATCTGGTCCTAGCCTCCTCTTCAACTATGCACCAACTACTTCCACATATGCTTCTCCAAACAAAATGGTTCCAAAAGATTGGGGCAAGGGGAATACAAAAAAGGGAAGAGTTTCTTTGCTATTATTTTCACTTTTTAAATGGGACCCCTACCTCTTATTTTATAGTCTAGAAGAGGGTAGTTATCCATTTGGGTGACTGGCTATGGGTGGTCAAACGGTTTAGGCAATTACCTGGAAATTTGTATTCTATCTGTAACTTTCTATTTTTTGTGCTTTTGTTAGTATACGCGAGCTGTAATGGGTTAGCTAGTGTATATATGCAGAAAACAGTGGTGCAGGGAGCATATGCCTTCAAAAGGAAGGATTTTTAGAAGAGTTGTTCAATGGTGGCTTGGAAAAAATGGCAAGTGAGATGGCTTGATGCCAGGTATGCATGTCTGGTGAAAATTAGGGTTATAACAACATGTGTTGAGTTAATGGACTATGGGTGGAGGCAACATGCATTTACTACACATCACCTTTACTCTTTCCATTGGCCTCCACCCTAGTCAGGCTATTATTTAACCTTGTTGTTGTGGTTATGCTATGATTTTCAAGTAGGGAGGAACCGCTCGACCAACTCACGTTTTAAGGTGCTTGGATTACATGTATGTCTTTTTTTGGCCATTCATGAGTCTGCTCTAGTTATGAAATGATTATTGGCTCAAGTGTATTAGTTTGTGCTTTCTTTAAGTATTGAAACTGTGTAAAATTGTGATTTTGGAATGAAGAGTTGATGGTTTTCTCTGCAATAGTATTGAAGTAAGAGTGTTATTGGTCATCCTGGGTGTTAGCAGCCATAAGGGCTCTCTGTTATCCTTGCTGGTTTAGTTGGAGGGTTTTTGTTTGGTCTTGGGTGGCTGGTTGTCCTCATGCATTTGTATCACCATATTTAGTCTTTGGATTTTATGGTTTTTAATGGTTGGAAGCACTCTGTGTCATTGGGTTTTGTTCACTTGAGAATTGGTTTGTTTTCACCACTAAAGGTTGTGCAGTGGGTCATTTTGTTCTTTCTCAACCTTGTCTTCACTTCAGCATTGTTGTTGTTTGACTAGAGATCCATGAGGGTTATACCCTGTGTGTGTTAAGTATCATTACCAGGCCGAATTGGATCCTCACTCCTCTATTATATCCCTCCTGTCGTGGGATTTGTTACCTGTCCATGAATAAGTTGTGGTTCTGTCTATGTATGCACCGTTGGTCTCGAAGGTTTTCACCATTGAAAGGAGTTGGATCTAGCTTTCCTATGTTGGTCACAAAGAAAAACCTTAACTCTATAGGTCTAAGGGTTGAAAGAGAAGACTGGCGTGGCCTGTTGGGTTTACTACTTGGTTATTGTTGGATGGTTGTGTATTGTTGACAAAATTGAGTACAGGCTCACCCAGTTGGTCATGTGACAATCGTGTTGGTTTTGATATATAGTCACTACCTGTGTTATTACAATGGATAAACCCTGCATTGTTTTTGGCACAGGGGCATACTCGAGGTTCAATGCTACAACAACGCAACAAAAAAACCCTAACTACCGGCCCTTTCAGAAAAACCTGCGAAGTAGATGAAGTCTCACTCGAGGTATAGGCAAGGGTGGTTGCAGGACTCAGATGTCTGCAACCTTAGCTGGGACACAGATCTATGATTGTAACACCTTAACAAAGCACTTAGTAATTACAGTTTATTAATATTCAACCTTAGTTCACAACACAGTTAAACCCTAACAATAGATCAACGCAACATTCACACAGATCCAATAGATTCAAGCACTAAGAATACCAACAACGATCAGATCTAGCATTCATTCACATTATTCAACACTAAGCTATCAAGTCAAATTCATCTATCATCTAACATCGCACTAAGCATATAAACAAGAGAGCAATAATAAAGCACAAATCATTCATAACACATGATATACGTGGTTCACCCCCTCCTTGGGGCTACGTCCACCAACTCTTCATCTTGTTTATTAGCTTCTTTCAATATTCTACATGCACAAAGCCTCCAAATAAACTCCGCAGAGGATAGGAGACATGCACACCTCACCTGATCCTCCTTCCCCGATTAGATCTAGGCACAGAGCCTTACACAGTCTTTTACAGTTGCCTTCACTTAGCCTTGCAAGTCTCACACAATGTGCACAAATCCAAATCACACAGATCTACTTTTTCACTTAGCAACAATGGCTCACACTGACTAGTCACTACTAGTCACTACTCACTACTTATTACATTGCCTAGAATTCTATTTATACATTACAAAATAGGCCTAGGCATGGGTAAAACCATGGGCCAACATGCCCATATCCATTACATAAGCTCAAAACCCAAAACTCCCTAAAAAAGGGTCGAGATCTCATGATCTCCGCTTTGACTTGCGCTCCGCCTTCAATAGCCTATCGAAGTCCGAAAATGGTAAAAAAGGACCAAGGATCCTCAAAACTTGGTCAAGGAGCATTAATTGTTAATTGGACAATTCAAAATACGTTGTTTCTCTCCTTGTGTTTGATATTCCAGTATTGTTTTAATTGAGAAGGTCACATCCTCGCGTCATGTCAATGCGTGGGTATGTGTGGTTGCCACAACATGTTAGGTCAGTTTTTGATTGTTATGACAATCCAAGTATAGGCTCAACATTGAATTGGTTGATACACAGTCACTGTATTTTTTCACTAAAGATTATTTGGATGTTTAACTCGACATTGGTTACAATTGTTTAATGATGTTCACGCATAATGAATGTGTGGTGTTCCTACACCAGGAATAAATGGTCATTATAACTATGAGTTTTTTTGGACAGAATGGTTATTGCAACTGGGATTACTGTAGCAATTCCATCCACTGTATGCGTTATTATTATTTTATTGCGTCATTAGGGATGAGCCCGAGTTTTACACAACAAGGTTGATTGCATTTTGATTTATTTGAAGAAATACTGTATTAGATTGATAGCTCAACACAATGGGTTGAGTTAATATTATGAATGTGTGTTTGGAATTGTAAAATGGGAATGTTGCATCGTGGTGTTTTGGGTGGCTGCCCACTATGTATGATATGGATAATTTTGGGTTCCACACTTATAGATTGTCACCAAGTTTTAAGCACAACTTTGTTGCAATTCGATTATTTGTTTTATGAAGTCAGGCATGTTGTTGCTGCCTCATTGTGTTGGATGGATAGCCCATTATTTTGATTATTTAGAGTCACATTGAATTGAGCTTGTACAGTCACAAAATTACACTTGCATTGATTGAATTATTTTTGTATTTCTTACAACATGGCATGATTTGGAATGGTGGTTGTTGTCTGTTTATTTAAATGATGAGTCAAGGTTTTACAATTCAAATATGGATTATTGGTTTGGTTGTCCACTATGTATGTTTAACGAATATCATGCATTTTAAATGACAAGCCCTATTGCAATGACAGTATGACTTCATTGTAAATTTTGAAACACGACTTTTGAGTGTATTTGATGATTGAAGTAATGTGTGGGTAGTGGTTGATTCTGATAATTAACATAGTGGAAATGGTTACTATTATACATTTGAGAATTGTTATAAGATGAAAATTGGATAAATAAAAGGAAAAGAACTCCCTTACAGATTGTTGTGGAATGCATATTGTCTTGTCAATGACACTGTGTTAGATATTTTACTATGAACAATGAACTAGCTAATACATAGTGATTGTTATGATCGTTTGGTTGGTGTATCTCCTTTTAGTAGAATGACTATATGGATTACTTGATTAATTTTGTGAAAAGTACCTGCTCTCATTCCCCACCATTATTTCTCTTTTCTCTAATTACAACCCCATCGCCTTCCCACATTCATTTTCACTCCCTGTTAGAAAATCGATTGTAGTCAAGAAAAATTATGTGTTGAAGTAGTTGGCAGTAGCAGTGTCTTGGTTGAACTACAATGATGTTTTCTTTGGTTTGCAGTTGATTGTTGTTGTATTTGAGCAGTAATCGTATTCCCCCCCCCCTGCCCTCAACATATCATGTTTCGCTCAATACAAACCCCTCACATATCCCAGGACCCTTTATTCACCCCCCTGATCATTGATAAACAATAAAACAATTTGTATGGATTGGATTTCATGAGTCTAATACATTGTTGAGCCAAATCTATTTCATATTTTAAGAGTTGTCATGTATGGTTATTTAAAAGAATATTTTATAATCAATCATGCATGCAGGAATGAGTTTTTTCAACCGAGGTAGCCATGGCTGAGGAAACAGAGGGAGAGGTAATTGGAATAGAGGCCCAAGAAGGCCCAGGTTCTCCATACATTTTGATGATGACTCCCAAGATCTTGGCCGGTTGTTTTAGGCCAGATTTTTCAATTGGATTGGGCAAGGAGTGGTCCAACCCAAGCCCAAAATGCCTCCTTTCCAAGTTCTGCAAGCCCTTGGTATCCCTGTGCCTCCTCATGTCTCATTACAACCCGAGGTCCGTGAAAATGATGGATGGAAAGAAGAAATGAAGACATCTATAATATTGACACAAATATGCAATGAATAATAACATCTATACAGTAAAAATTGACTTCTATTAAATAAGAAATATGTTGAAACTGTAAAATGCAGACTGAAACAAGCTTGCTAGAATGGTGGCAACTTATCTCTAAGAAGAGATGTGACGGCTATGCTCATTCGCAAGAAGATGAGTACAATGAGGCTCCAAAGGATTTTTTACATCAAACATGAATTCCAAAACCCTATACATCCAAAAAACTAACCCTAGGAGATGAAGTGCCAAAAGTTGTTGGCCCCATTGGGGTAAGTTGGTACATCAACTTCTCAGGGTTGTAACTTTTGCATACGATCTTCGTTTTAGGTGCATAATAGCCCATTGGAAAGGTATACCCAAGGACTACACATATTGTTGTCACACTTTAACTTCACTTGTTGTGGGGCTGTGGTGAGACCAAAAAGCATTGTTTAGGGCCTCAAAACATCCCCAGAAGTTTAGGATCCAAAAGCCTAGAAACTAAACTGCCAAGATGAAAAATGGAATTGCCAAGATGAAAGTTGTATGTGATCTAGTTGGAATAGGTGGGTGTCCACTGAAATCCACCTGGATCAATCCTACCCCCTTAGGAAACAATGGTTTCCATTGCATTGAGTTCCCCCATCAGATGAGGAAATTTCTACTGAATTTAGCCCCGGGTGAGCCACTTGACTTGGTGCAAGAGCTGCCCTACTTTGACAACATGATAAAGTTGAAACTTATGTCGGGAAGTGATCTTGACCTGTGTGTCCAGGATATGAGATGATGGTTTGGGGGATCCAAAAATCTACCCACACTCATTCTAAGAAGAGCTTGGTAGTGGCCTCCGTTGTGATCCTCTTCTTACAGGAGGCCAAAATCGCCATCTTGGAAAAGCGATCAACCACCACAAAACATAGCCATTTCTCCACTTGTTTGACGAAAGGACCGGCATGTAGTCCATCAAGATGGATTCCCAGGGCCTTTTAGGAGTAGTCAAAGGGGTGTGCATGCCTTGTTTCTTAATGGCTGGTTTGGAGATGGAACAGGCAATGTAGAATCTGATATACTTGTTGACATCCTGTTGAATTTTTGGCCAATAGAAATGTTGTTGCAACACTGTCAATGTATTTTCTATGACGAATCGTCCTACCACCAAACTAAAGTGAGATTCACAAATTAGCTTCACTCACTCACTTGATGGAATGAAGAGATGGCTCAGATGGCAGATCAACCTGTCCTGAAGGTGGAAATTATTGACAGTTGTGTTAGTTCCCAACATATGATAGGTGGTGGTGAAGTTAGGATATCTCTCGTAGAGTTGTGGCCATTCAGAGGTCTCATGGCTGCAGGATTTTACCATCGTGGTGAGTTCTGCCACTAAAGGTCGATTGAGGCAATTAGTGACATGGTTGGTTCTTCCTGTCTTATACTTGATGTCGAGATGGAACTATTGCAAGTATGTGGACCACTTCTGATGACAATAATTCTACAATTTTCCTTGTGTTTGCATGAACTGCAAAGGCTTATGGTTAGTGTGGATGATTATCTCCTTCCTGAGAATGTAATTCCTCCAGTATTGGTAGGATTGCACAATGGAGCACATTTCTTTGTCATAAGTAGGGTACTTATGAATGACATATGATAGTGTCTCACTATGATAGGCCGCGAGATGTCCATGTTGAGTTAGAACTGCACCCACAACATAGTCTAAAGCTTCGATCTCGATCTCAAAAGGTTGTTGCAGGTCGGGTAATGAGAGCACTTGGGATGAGCACAAATGTTTCTTATAATCATTGAACACTTTTTGTTGTGATAGGACCCACACAAATTTTGTCTTACCACCACCCCTAGTCACTTGGATAAGGGCCCATGCGATATGAGAGAAACCCAACATGAACCTATGATAGAAATTGGCAAGGCCTAAGAAGCTCTGAAGCTTAGTGAGTGTGGTCGGGGATAGCCAGTTAAGAATGAACTTGACTTGGATGGATTGACATGCACCCCATGCTCATCAACAATGTAGCTGAGGTATTGGACCCTGTCCATGTCGAAGGAGAATTTTTCCAAATTTGCATATAACTTTTGTTGTCACAAAGTGTGCAAAACCTGTTAAATGTGTTGCAAGTGTTCCTCCCAACTCTTGTTGAAGTGAGACTATGCCAAATTCTACAAGAATAATATCACGAGATACTGAACTCTTGGCATGAAGATGTTTAGATAAAATTGTGACAATGAATCCATTTATATTTTTCAATAGAATCCATAAAAATATAATCCCCAAACCTCACACTGATACAAGAGGGTAGGTGTGGCTTACAAGTGAAAGAACTATATCTTTGATAAAAAATATTAACACTAACACTAAAAGCATTGATTTTCATAAATAGTGAAATATTCATATATATTGTTTAATCTAACCTTTATTGCTTGAGTCAAGGTAAAAGCATTGATTTTCAAAAATAGTGAAGTATTCATATATCTTGTTTAATCTAACCTTTATTGCTGAAGTCAAGGTAAAGTGTGATTAAAAAAAAGAAGACTCCTAAATATACACACGAAAAGTCTACTCAATCTTTACACTTCAATAAAATAATTTTAAAAACTTAAAACATTTAAAATACTTTTTTAACTCATAATAATCCAAATAAAAATAATTATCAATTTATAAAAAAAACAAAGATTATCCAAAACATTTAAGTAAATTCATTAATAAAAAACTTTTTTGTTTACTCAATCTTTACACTTCAATAAAATAATTTTAAAAACTTAAAACATTTAAAATAATTTTTTAACTCATAATAATCCAAATAAAAATAATTATCAATTTAAAAAAAAAACAAAGATTATCCAAAACATTTAAGTAAATTCATTAATAAAAAACTTTTTTGTTCGAAAATTATTAATTTAAAGAAAGAAAAATTATTGAAAACATTTCAAAGTAAATTCATTAATCAAAAACTTTTTCGTTTCAAAAGTATCTTATATTTTATAAGATAAGGCTAGTTAAAGGCATTTTTGCTTTACACAATAAATTGGATAAAATATTCCCTTTGTCACATTATTCCTTTTAAATAAAAGGATTTTTTTATCAAATATTTTTTCTTTTAACCTTTCATTTCCAACGCTTAGTTCACTTTTTTCTTTTAATATAATGCTTAGGTAATTAGGAATTTTTTTTTGGATTTAAGTAGTTAATCTTGTAAAAAATGAAAATTAAAAAAGGTTGTAAAATATTGTTATTTTAAGAAACTTATTTATATAAATTAAAAGAAAAGTTATTCAATAATTACAAAATTTAACTATGATTAAAATATATTTATCTTCTTCGGATGGGGTGTTACTGTGCAACACTTGGCCAATGGAGGAGATGGCATCTGCCACCTCTTCGATGGACATGTGATTGGCACATGGAAACCCCTCCTGCATTTACTCCTTATGTTTCTCGACATTCATTCATCCTTATGACATCATCCACCCTCCACTATTGCAGTGTGTCCCCAGCTGGGCATTCATTTCGGCCATGGAAAAGGTCGGCTTACCAGTACCTCTGTGCATGTGGGCATTTAGTCCGGCACCATTTGATGTCGATGGATCTCCTCAACATATGTCATTCCTGGTCCTCCCCCTTGGAAGCTCCTACTCCGAGGCATTATCCCTGGTTCCTTGGCTGATTTTATTCTCTCGCCTTCGGCGCTATCCCTGGTCAATTCTCTATTCTCTGAGGATATGCCTCGACAGAGAGGAAATCCAAAAAGGGGGCCTCTTTGGTATCGAAGCAGAAAAGCCATGGCTCATCGCTTGCCTGTGTTTGAACCACCACCTGAATCCTCACCCCCAACATTCACTCACCCCCCCTGGAACCTCCAATCCTTCTGTCATTGTCTTCTCCCTAGGCATGCAGGGTGGAATGGTTCGACCTATAAGAAAATTCGTTGGGATTTGCACCCAGTCCACTTTCGGACTTTGCTTCACCTTCTCGAACTGCAATGTCGCAACCTTCTCCACCCACTTTGCTCTCATGCCTTCTTCTTCCCTTTCCGCTCCTACACCACCGCCTTCACCCTGCGACTCTCCACCACCTTCTTTTTCTGGGCCAGTGCTAGAAGACCTTCACTATCAAGGAGGAACTGCCTCATCCAAAGCCACACTTCTGCTCCAGCGGGGCCTCATGCTCGTCTGCTTCTTTCTCTAGGTACTGAGACTCGGTCTCGATTCTCCGGGACCTGGTATTCTCTATCTGTCAAGATATTGACGACCTTCGCTTTCACATGGAGCACCTTAGCCAACACGCAAAGAAATTGGAAACTTTGTTGGCATTCATGCTTCGACCCATGCAAACACATGGCGTGGACACTGTTGCACCATGGAGCGCTATTCTAGCTTCGCCACCACAGATGGACATCACAAGAAACATGGCCTTCTCTCGAGGCATGGGCAAGCGATCCGAGAAAGATGATACTAGCAGGGCATGCCACAGACCATGACAGTTGAACCAAGACAATCAGAGAACAACCAGGTGTTTACATGCATGTCTTTCTATTTCTAGCACCTTCATTTTTTATGTTGGTCAGAGGACAATTGGTTTTTAGAATTTTGTTAATTATCTACCCTTATGGATGGTCGAATCGGTTTCACTACGGGGCAATTCAGACATGATTGCTTAAGATCTCTTCGACATGCTAGGAACCGGGATGAGCTAAATTGGTTTCCTTTCAACTCAATTCAACAAACTCTTATCTCTGATATTACTATAGATACTGTAATTTTGTTTTATGATAGGTAATATATAGATACTTACTTACAATAAATAAATAAATAAATAAATAAATAAATAAATATATATATATATATATATATATATATATATATATATATATATATATCTTTATATATAGAAAAGTTGGTATCTTTTTACATTACATATTTATTTTATTTTATTTTTATACTTTGATTAAAGAGAAAGGATTTTACATATCTCTTTTATATTTGGTTATAAAATGTACCTAGTTTATTTGGTTGAAATTTTACTGGGCCAAATTATACCACCTGTCATGTCAACTTTAGGAACAAGATTTGCACATCTTCTTCATACTGGATTGGGTTGTATACTAGGATTGGCTCTTTTTCAACTACTCAAAATAGAAGGAAAATAACTTTTTTTCTTTAAATTTGGCAAAATCATTTTGGATTGATGAAATTTCAAATATCAATAAGGTTGTAGTAGGGGTATTCAAGGATGTTGAATCCATTTATGCATTGAAAACAATGATTTCAACAATCCAAAATTGCAATTTCAACAAAGATTTTATGGTTGGATTATGATGATGGAACACTAGAAAAGGTCAAAATCATAAAACATTTATCCTTCTTTGAGTTGTAAAATGTGTTTAGCTTATATCTCTATACAATGATGAAAGGTATAAATTCTTTAAATGTATTTTATATATTTCACAACTTAAAGTGAACTCCAGTTGTTGTAAGCTCATATTTTCTTCAACCAA
>ML787070.1:0-10219 GCA_009831015.1 Picea engelmannii
TTACATTGTTATTATTATGCTTAATCATTGAAACCCTAGGGAGCAAACACACAAGTAGGTCGTTGCTTCATGTCCCCATGATAAAAACTTATTTAGCCATTGATTAAAGAAGGTTTAGCCTAGCCATAGCTACACTAGCCATTTTTTTTCTGAGTTACTTTTGGATATAACTTGAAAAAAGAGGACGTCCTAGGCCTAATTGAGTTTACACCTAGGGTTTGACTCTTAGGGTTTGAAGAGCCTTGTCCCCAAGCAACACTTTTCAGCCCTAGACTTATATTTTGAAGCTAGCCGTTTTTGCCAAAGAGTCTTAAGGAAAGAGGGAGGAGCATGAGGCCTAGCTTTAGCTACACCGGAATGAGCCTCCTCCCCTTAGGGTTTTGATTTGGTGGCCCTGCCATTGCAGCACCATCAAACCTAACTCTCCCGTCCTTAGGTTTAGATCTCTCCAAGCCATTAGTCTCTCTCCTTGACTCCATAATACCCAAGGCACTAGTCTTAATTTGCAACGTTGAGGTTTTTGTTCTCAAAACAATCTTTTAAAACTCTCTTAATTTGAAACCCTAACTAACCCTAGTTTTAATGATGACGTCTTGGCCTCTTTGAACTCTTGTTTGGTCTAAAAGTTGCGGCTAGGTCATACCTTGATAGCCATAGAAGTGTTGAGCATTTTCATTGTTCTATTTTGTAAAACGGCCACTTCTTTGTCTCTCAAACTAACCTACATTAGGGCTGACGTCACCTTTGTAGCAGCAGCAATATTGATGACGTCAAGCCTCCTCTTAACCCTTGTTTAAGTGCAAACGTTGTGGCTTTGCCATCCTTTGATAAACATTTGAGTGTTGAACATTCTCATTTGTTTTAGTTAGCAAAAGGTCCACTTATTTGTCTAGCTGAAATAGGGCTAACGTCACCTTTTAGCAAGTTTGACGCAGCAACATTATATATATGAGCAGATTTATGATATTTATCACATTGTAATAATTCAAAGATTGATTTTGTACATTGAATGCAAGCATCATTTTGTACTTATTGAAGAAGTGTTATAAGCCTTTATCTTTGTTTGCAATCATTGACTTCGTCAATAATTACATCTATTATTGCTCATATGTGTTAAAGATAGTCATTGATGCTTTGAAGTACTAACCACTGCAGCACATTTTTAGTTTTATTTGTCTTGTCTCGCAAACAGGTGCCATCCAGTGGAATATCTTCTCTTTGACTATCATTCTTGGCAGTAATCTGTGAAGGGAAAGCTTACCTTAACCTTTGAGCCTTAAACCCTTGATCCTTTTCCTTCAAAACCCCAGATTACTAGGGACGTCTCCCTTGGGATTAGCCACCCTAAATAGAAAGAGCTCCCCATCGAGGTGACAGTGGGTGGGGAAGCTCCTGTTACGCCAGTTTGAGCCTTGCCTTCGAGCTACTTAAACCTTTCCTACAAACTGTGCGATAACAGGACCTGTTGACCGCCTATCCAACACAGGTGTCAACTCCATGTGCCATGATGAGATGCATCATCAGATGCTCATTTGTCGAAGATTTTGGTTCTATAAGGCATTTTTGGCCCCAACACTTCTTTTTGTAACTGAAATTTTCGCACCCCTGCGTGAGTCAATAATGTAATAGGTATGCATGGCTCATAGTTAGGTCAGTTACCTTGGGATCAGTTCATTGGGAGAGTTCCTTTCACCGAGGGTTTTTTATCCTCAGGTTATCAATTGGGCTTTTCAGCCTTATTGATTTCCCTTGAGTTTTCCCTCACTTGGAATAATTCCTCCAAAGTGGTGAACGGCGTTCTAATGGGCTTATCTTCTGGTAACTATTGTTAGGAAATGATGTAAATGACCATGCAAGACATCTTAGAAAGTTTCACAGAATTCCCTTGAGTCTAGATTAGTTTTTTTTTAATTAATTAATTTTTAATTAAATTTCCCTAAGTTTGGAGGTTTAATTATTTAATTAATTAATTATTTTTGAGCAAAAATTGTAAAAACTAGATCCTTGGATTTTTGATAGGAGTATTTGTGCTCAAAAGAAATGGAATGAGACCCACTACATCCTTGGACCAAGTTTCAGCTCAGTCGGACAACTTTTGCTATGGGTTTGTCCATCCGGAGTGTCAGTCACTCAAAAACAACAATTTTAATTGCTAAAGTCTTGACATAGCGAAAATGTAAAAATTGTAATAATGAGTTAAAAGGATGATAGAAGGTGGATAAAAATTAGAGAGAGGTTCCCTAACCCTTTCCTACCCAACCCAACCTATTCTAACCCTTTCACACTCCTCACCCACTCACCTCACTCAAAAAGTGATGCCCCCTAGGGGAAGTTACGCCCCCCTTGCTAAGTAAGACGTGGCATCTTGTGCTTTGAAGTTGTGAGAGCCCCTCCACTTGATGGTTTGCCCTCCTTGACCCTCCATGTCACCTCCTAGCTAACCCCACTCCCTTTCCTTTCCTTTCCCCCAAGTGGTGCACCCTCCTTGAGGAGTTACGCCCNCCCACCCCCCCCCCCCACTTGGAAATTTCTAAAATAATTTTTAAAAACTATTTGGAACCTCTCCTCTCACTTGGCACACATCCCTAGCCTCCCACTACCCTTTTGTTTGATCTCAACACTCCCTCACTCATCCACACCCTAGATCTAAGCTTGAAACCCTAGATGGTGTGCCCTACCCTTGGGATCTCCTCTTGTGCTTGGTGGTGTACACTTGGCATTGATCCAAGAGGGGTGAGTTTGCCCTTCCAAGTATAAATAGATCCCATTTCTCACTCCCTCCTCGCCATATCTTGAGCTATTGTTATGCTACTTGATTTTCCACTCTCTCTCTCTCTCTCTTGTCCGTCTTCCATTCTTTGGCTCTTGGGGTTTTGGAGCAAGTATTTCTCCAAGATCCATTATTGAGTAATAAAGGAGAAACTTTGGAGGATCATTGGAAGAGCAACAAGTATTTTTGTTCTTGCTACATGTGAGGTAAACTTGTGTGCGTTTGATTTGATTTATGCATAGCTTAGATCTTGGGTAAAGTGTTACTTGGGTAGATCTAACAACGAGTATTCTTGTAGATCTATATATGTTGGTTTGCTAGATAAGGTGCAAGTATCTCATCTTATTAGCATATTCAGCCATATTATCTTTGTATGCATATAATCTTGTCATGTGTTGCAGGTTTAGCTTCAAGGTTTTTATTGGGAATGCCTCAAGGAAGAGTCCTCCCTTAAAGCACACTAAAACTCCTTTCTCATCCTCTTTTCTCATTATTTCTTGTTGTTCTTTCCATATATATTTCAGCTAGCTTAATATTTTAATATGGTCATCTAAATCTACTTTTTCCATAAAATTTTCAATGTGAAAAATTTATGCCCTAAAACAGAATTTTTTCTTCATCTATATTGTTGTGTGTAGTTTTTCTAGCAAGCATAGCTTACTGGTTTTTGCAAGTTCAGATCTGGTTGAGGGGGTTATGCTACCCAAAAACGTCCACACAACACTCCAAGACCCTTCTCTTCAAGTGGGTAACATTCTCAACCTTTCTCTTCACTTCTAGCTTCTTGTGCATACTTTCCTTCACTTCTTGTTGAATTTAGTAGCTCATAGCTTGGGAGGAGGATTGGTACGGCCTACCTCCCACATATGAGTTAGGGGCTTGGATCTACTTTCATTTTTCTTCTTAAAATCATCTTCTAAAGCCTAAGACGTGGGGTTAGGGAGCTTCTTGTAGTTGTTGCTTGCTTGCCTCTCTTGCTTGACTCTCTATTTCTTTCCAAGTTATTTCTAACTTTAATAATTGCCTACATTTTGGGAGAGGAATACCCCAAATCATAAGGCTAGAGTTTTAATGTGCTTGTGATCTATTCATGCTTTAAAGTTTAAATATTCTAGATCTAGATCTCCACACACATTAATACTTAGCTTAAGCCCTTGGGCATAATCAACTTGCTTAGATCTATTTGCATGCTATAAGTTATCTTAGAATCTATCTCGTTTTACATGCTTAGATCCAACACATTAAATTTTCTAATGCTTCAATAGTTTAGTGAATGGTTGTGCTTTACATGTTTTAACATCTTAAGGCCACTTGCCAAAAAAAACTCAAGCTAAGTAATTGTTGGATAAGTTGATAGTGTAGGCACACTTTTAATTTTTCAAGCTTCCTCTCTTAATGGTTTAATAACATAAGATAATTGTTCTAAGCTTGAGCTCTTCCTTCTCTTTTGGGCAAGTTGTTCTTGCCTTTGTGCTTGAGTATCTTTCATAATAAGCTATTTCATGTTTATGGTTTGATCATGGTAACAAACTAAATCTTCATTTCAGCTCTCTTTCAATGCTCTTCATTCATATGCTTGACAACACACTTAATAAGCTGAAGTAAGTTTCGGTTTTGGCATTAATTCATCATTTTAAGACATCTTAAAATCACCAAAACACTTAAGAACACACCTAAAATTCTAACCAATTGATATACCAACTTAATAGACTTAATAGGGCACCTTAGACCAACATCTTCACCATCTAAAACGAGGATTGAGGAGGGCAACGGAAGGTGTTAGGCCGGGGACGGTCTCGTGGCGCGGAGCGTCCTTTCCGTAAAAACTCAATCTTTCGGGCTGACCTGCGAAGCTAGGGTAGGCCTCGTTGCCATACTTCTTGAGCATCCAGCAGCTATTTGGCAACCGGGGGAGGAGGTTTTTGGTGAAACACTTAATAAGGGTAATTAAAATCTTATAATCTTAAGGAACCCTTAACTCACTAAGTAATTAAACCTTGGGCTTAATACTTACAAGTGAATCTAATAACACTTTGTGGGTTAAACAACTAAAGTGTTGAATATCTTAATCGTGGTGGAATACTTGTGCTTTAATTTCTAGATCTTCTAAGTATCATTGTGAATGTTGATGATGAACTCAATGTGTTGATGATGCCAATGCTTTAGTCTTCTTTTATCCTGCACGTACAAACATAATGTGGTTAGCTTGTTGCATTGTATCATTGTATCTATAGCCTTCTTTATTGTAAGTATTTGTATATAGCATTCTTGAGGATTAATTATTCTTTTGTAATCTTGTTGTAACAAAACACCCTAAACATCTAGTTGACCCCTTGCCCAACCTCAGGCACTAGTCTTAGTTGACCTAGGGAAGAGGCTTGCTTGACATTCTAACCCCTTGCATCTTGCATCTTGCATCGCTTCCTTAGCATCATAGGTTAGACTCCCCCAACTTTAACTAATTAAAATCAACTCCTAGAACTTAACTTTAAATCACATCTAGAAACTAGGGTCTACCCCTCTTGGCTTCCCTAGGAGTAAGCCTAGACGGAAGAGGTTTCGGTCAAAGTGACAGCGTGCGCTGTGAACCTAGGCATTGTGCCTCCAAGGACACACTAAGTGAGCAGGACTTGGCTCACGTTTGCAAGTGTGTATAAGGACGGCAACATGACCCTTGTTTTGTTTGTTGTTGAGAGGATGTTACTTCTTTGGATGCTTGGTTTTACCTTTCTACTAGACCACTAATGCTTTGTTAGATGTACCTACAGTGTCGATCACTTCGAAGTGCAAGAGCTTATTTTGCTCTCTAATCAAAGAATCACAAAAAGACTCAAAAGCAAGATCTTGATAAGAATCCACTAGAGCTTCACTGGTGGCATAAAAGGTAGATACAAAGTCAGAATATGCGCTACCAAGATTAGCAAGAATAACATATATGCATTGGTCATCCTTCACATTTATTTTACAATCTTTAAGTAAAAGTCTTAAGTGTTTTGAACTTAAATATATAATCTTGAATGCAAGGGAAAGCATTGGGATTTAAAGTCATTAACTGATTTTACAGTCGGTGAGCTTGAATCACATTATGTTTACCAAATACAGCTTCTAGCTTATCCCAGGATTCAGCTGGGTCATCAATTCCTTGAAGATAAAACCATAAATCAAGAGAGATGGACATTCAGATTAATCCACGTGCTTCGCCATTTACATTATGTTTACCAAATACAACTTCTAGCTTATCCCGAGCTTCAGTTGGGTCATCAATTCCTTAAAGATAAAACCATAAATCAAGAGAGATGGACATTCAGATTAATCCACATGCTTCGCCAATTTTATTATCCCATTTGGATTTCTTTTCGACATCAATGGGGGCTTGTTCTTTTCCCAAGATAATACGGCAAAATCTTTTACTTTTTAGTACATCCTCCATATGGGATTTCCATGAGAAGTAGTTGGTATTGGTAAGCAAAAGATCACTTGGAGTAGCCATATCAAAATATGGAGCTAAGACGGATTCAAAAGCTAAAACTAATTATCTGGATGGAAAGCTCTCGAAAAAATAGGTAGTTTCGAAGAAAACTGACTTCAAATGTGAAAGTTATGCCCTTTTTAAAAAAGCATAAACGGTAACCAACATGCCATGTGGCAGATAAAAATTGGCCCACGTGGTGATGGATGCACAATGAGGTAGCTGAGCAAAAAAAATCTCTTTTATATTCTAGCTTGGCCTATAAGCTCACTTTTACAAATAAGTTACTTATGAAGTGACCCATTTTTATAGAATAACTGAGAATCATTTTTACAATGAAGTTACTTTAAAAATTAAAGTTGCATGCAAAACATAATTAGAAAAAAGAATATTAAAGTTATTTCTAATGATTCACTTTATAATTTAAATGAAATGCATTTTGCAATAAAGTTATGAAATAACTCAAGGTTGTATGAACTTTTTCAAAAAGTAACTTAAATAAAAAAAGACTTGAACTCAAGACCTCTTATTAAATAAAGCAACTTTCAACCAAGAGAGCTAATGCAAAATATATAACAAATTTGATGAAAGAGGAGGGGTTTTTCTAAATATTTTCCTCGAAATGCGTGCTTAGCCCCAAAAACGTTATTTTTTCCTACAAAACACTTCAACATGGCCACACACAAGAACAAGCAAAATTTACAAAAAAAAACTCTTAAACTTTACAATAATGGAGTTAGATCTCGATTAGTTTACCCAGAAAATGCAAGTTTTCTTTCTATTTTTGACTTGTCAAGCTCGCATAATGCGCGGAGCAAAGAGCATACGCAGAAAAGAAAACACTTTCTGCTATGTTTCTGATTTGTCAAGATCACACAGAACGCATGACAAAGAGCATACGTAGATCAAAAAGAGTAGCAACCTGGGAATAAAGAGTTAAAAAGAGAAAACCGAAATATTAACTCTTTAAAAATAATAATAATAATAACAGTAATAATTAAAAGGGTGTAATATACCAGATATAAAATGTATGCAAAACAGAAATAAAATGTTAGAAATGGCAGAATAACAGCAATATAACCAGAACAATCACCACAATAGCACTGAAATGATATAAGAACAACAACAGAAATAGCACTTTGATAGTGAAAGCAATGTTCATAGGCCTCTTCGAGGGGGCAACCTCCACTTGAGCAGTGCTCTAGTACAATATTATCCAAGCTAAGGTTCTCATACCCTCGACTCCTATTTATACTAAAAAATAAGCATCTAGAGGAAGATCCTTCTAGAAGTGGAAGCTTCTATTAGGTCTTCTTATATCCGCCTTATTCTATTTTATTGAAAGGCCTTATTAATATTGACCTTTATTACATCTGAATATATTGTTCTACCTATGTGTGGGTTAAGACCCTAACATGTCCACCCCCTTAAAAACAGACTTGTCCTCAAGGTTTGAGATGAGGAAATTGTTGCAGAATGGTAGTTGGTTCCCAAGTGGCATCTGCTGGAGTTGTATCTTTCCACTGGACTAGCACTTCCTTGATGGTTCTCTGACGTAAGCGACGCTCACGCTGGCCCAAAACTGCTTCTGGCTGTAGCCAAATGGATCCTTCTTCAGCTAACTCGAGCAGGTTGGTTTGAATTTGGCACTTAGCTCCAATCACCTTCTTTAAGCATGAAACATGAAAAACACGATGTAGCTTCGAATGGTTGGGCAAAGCTAACTGATAGGCTACTTGTCCCACACGCTTGAGAACGGTATCAGGACCATAAAATTTGGGCACTAGCTTCTGACAATGCTCGGCCTTGAGGAAAGTTTGTTTGTTAGGTTGTAGTCGAAAAAACACCTGATCCCCTTCTGCAAATTGACGTTCAGAGCGACCTTGATCTGCTTGTTGTTTCATGCGATTTTGTGCCATGACCAAATTCTCTTTGAGGGTATGGAGAATAGCCTCTCGAGCTGTAAGTGTTTGGTCAACCGCCTAGACCTTCGAGGCACCTGGTAAGTATGAGAGAACTGAAGGTAGCTTCTGTCCATATACCACTTCAAAAGGAGTCATGCGTGTAGCTGTATGGTATGAAGTGTTGTACCACCATTCAGCTAGGGGTAACTAGTGAGCCCACTAATTTTTCTTTTCCGAGGCAAAACACCTCAAATATGTTTCCAAACACTTGTTGACAACTTTTGTTTGGCCATCAGTCTGGGGATGATAAGTTGCGCTGAGATGCAATTCGGTGCCTTGTATCTTGAACAATTCTTGCCAAAAATTGCTTGTGAAAGTTGGGTCGCGATCAGAAACAATAGAGTGCGGCATGCCATGAAGCTTGAAGACCTGATCCATGAAAATTTGAGCCACCGTGGATGTTGTAAACAGGTGTTGAAGGGCGCAAAAATGAGCATACTCGGAAAGGCGATCAACAACCACCATGATGAATGATTTATTTCCCGATTTGGGTAAGCCGGTAATAAAATCCATAGAGATATCCTTCCAAATAGCAGGTGGAATCGGGAGCGGTTGTAGTGTGCCCGGAGATTTGACTATTTCTCCCTTGTTGCGTTGACACACATCACATTCAGCGACAAAATTACGAATGTCCTGTTTCATACCATCCCAGAAAAAGGAACGTTTGACCCTGTCATAGGTTTTGGTGAACCCGAGTGCCCTGCTGTGGGTGTAGCATGAAGATCAGAAAGTACCGTGGATTTAAGCTTTGATTGTTTACTTAAATACAAACGGCCTTTGTATCGAAGCTCATCATGGAGCCAAAAGTACCCTGGGGGAGCTGGAGCATTGGACTGCAATTGTTGGATCAGATGCGAACTTTTGGGATCTTGTAGTCATTCCTGGCGAACGGCTTGGAGCCAATCTGGTACAATGAATGAAAGAGAAAAAAGGGATCCTTCATCTTCATATTTTCGGGAAAGTGCATCTGCAACCACATTGTCTTTGTCTTTCTTGTAAATGATCTCATAATCATATCCAAAGAGCTTAGTCACCCATTTTTGTTGTTCCGGGGAGGAAATGCGTTGTTCCAAAAAATACTTGAGGCTTTGATGGTCTGTCTTAATTTGGAAACGTTGCCCCAATAGATAAGGGTGCCACAGATCAACGGCATGCAGAATAGCCAACATTTCCTTTTCATAGATGGATTTACCCAGATTTCTTTCAGATAGTTGCTTGCTGGTAAAGGCCAAAGGTCGACCTTCTTGCATAAGGACAACACCAATTCCTTTCCCTGAGGCATCACATTCCAACACAAAGGTCTTTTTGAAATCGGGAAGGGCGAGGACTGGAGTGGTGCACATGGCCATCTTCAAGGTTTGAAAAGCTTGAGCCGCGGCTAGAGTCCAAGTGAAAGAGTTCTTTTTGAGGAGAGCAGTGAGAGGTGTTGCAATCTTCCCATAATTCTTAACGAACTTGTAATAATACCCTGTTAAGCCCAGAAATCCTCGCAAGCTCTTAAGAGTCTTTGGGTGAGGCCAGTCTTGCATAGCTTCAATCTTTTTAGGATCCACCCTGACGCCATCCTTGCCAACCAGATGACCCAAGTATTCTACTTCTGAGGCGCCAAAAGCACATTTAGACTGTTTCAGGAAAAGTTGGTGCTGAAAGAGTAGATGGAGAACTCGATCCACATGAGCAAGATGGTATGTCCAGGTTTTTCTATAGATGAGGATATCATCAAAGAAAACTAAGACAAAATGGCGGAGAAAAGGATGAAAGACATGATTCATGAGGCTTTGGAAGGTGGAAGGGGCATTACACAAGCCAAAGGGCATAACCAAAAACTCATAGTGGCCCTCATGAGTTCTAAAGGCAGTCTTGGGAATGTCTACCTCTTTCATACGTATCTGGTGGTAGCCCGAACGAAGATCAAGTTTAGTGAAGAATTGGGCGCCACTCAATTCATCCAGGAGGTCATCAATGACAGGAATGGGGAATTTGTCTTTGATGGTAAGTTTGTTGAGGGCACGGAAG
>ML787070.1:10667-21380 GCA_009831015.1 Picea engelmannii
ACGATACAGACGGATATTGGGAGGAAGGCTTCCGGGTACAAGGGGAATGGAATGATCATGAACACCACGGGAAGGAGGGAGTCCTTGGGGAGTGGAAAAGACCAATTGATGTTTAGAAAGGATGGCTTGGAGGTCTTGCGGGACCAAGGGTGTCTTTGTTGCTTGTATGGCATGGAGTTGGGCGATAACACCAAAATGAACTTTTTTTATCAGCTTTTCCATGCGATGGGAACTAATGATATTAGGTGAACCGGTGATGATGCCTTGGAACTTATATTGGTGGCCCTCCTAGTCGAATTGCATGGGTAATTCTTTAAAATCCATGAGAATGGGACCCAAAGTCCTTAGCCAGTCTGCACCCAACACAATGTCACAACCTCCCATGTCGATGGCAAACAGATGGGATTTCAGGTGGTAGTCACCAATTTGGAGACGCACATTTTCACAACGCCCTCCACATTTCATGGAACCACCATTGGCAATCATGATTTGGAAATTATTGACAGCATGGATGTAGCAATGAGTTTCTTGGGCAATGCGGCGATAAATAAAATTATGGGTGCTGCCACTATCAACCAGAATGATGACCTTCTGATGCTTGATGTAACCGATTAGCTTGAGGGTTTGGGGAGCGGAGAAGCCAGTGAGAGCATTGAGGGAAATGACCAGTTCTACTTCGGGAGGGTCTGAGGGAGGGGTTATGTCAGTGGATTCAGGTGACTCAAACACAAGGGGAGTTTCTACATCCTCTTCCGAAATATCCTCGGAGATGGCCATAAAAAGTTTTTGTTCTTTACACTTGTGGCCCGGGAAATATTTGTCATCACAGTTATAACAAAGGCCTTTGAGTTGGCGTTCAGCCATTTCAGCCCTGGTCATTTTTTGGATCTTTAGTGAAGCAGAAGGAGTAGTGGGATTTACTGGTTTAGGGCGAGGGATAAAGGAGGGTTTTCGGTTTTGAGAAGATACAACTTGTTGTGCTTCTTTAGCTCTTTTAGTAGCCTCCACCCAACTCTGAGGCCGAGCCATGAGGACATGGGCCCAAATCTCATCCTTGAGGCCACTGATAAAACACTCTCGGAAAAAGGCATCAGACATGCCCTCTATTCTAAAAGCCAGGCGCTCAAAGGCAGCTATAAAGTCTTCCACTGTTCCTGATTGTTTCAACTTTTTCAAACGGCCCAAATGGTTGGTGTCAGTGTCAAAGCGTTCATAAAGCTCTGCCACAAAGTGTGTCCAAGCAATATACCCTTGACGAAAAGTTTTTCTCCATTGCCACCATTGCCAACATTCTTGATCTAGATGAAGAACACCATACCGGAGTTTGGCCAAGTCATTTGTAATGCCGTATAAAGAGAAATAATGTTCCATTTGGGTTACCCAACCAGTGGGGTCTGAGCCATCAAATTTGGTCACATCCACCCGCGGAAGGCATAGGTCACGTTGAAAGTAATGGTTCTGAAAGTTATGGAATGAGAGAAATGGTCACCTTCGGTATGTGGAGGTGAGGAAGAGGAAGGGTTATCTGTAGGGATATGCAGTTTGGTGCATAGTGTCGAAAAGACAAATTCAAGTTGGGTGGTGAGGTCTTGCTTGATTTCCTCCATTGAGGAATGCATGGTTGTATTGATGGCGGCAACATTGGCACTGAGTTGTTTCACTTCTTGTTGGGTTTCGAGGAGACTAGATTGCAAGGTGTTGAAGCGAGCTTCCAAGTCTTGGCTACGGGTATGGGCCATGAGGATGGGGGAACTGAAAAGGGGCGGGCGGGGTCAAATTTTTTTCCGAAAATGATATGGATTAATGTGATAAGGGCGAAGAGATGAATCCAATGGAATAGGTCTCAAATAATGGTGAAAAAATTTCCATATTTTACACCTACGGAGTTATACTCCGGTCTGAAGAATACTGCAATGATGAAATGCCCAAATGCTTAACCAAGAAGAAATGTGTAGTGATTTGGCAACCCGAACATAGTTGCGCGGCAATAGATCTTGTCTGTTTTAATTTGTTTATGTTTCTGTCCCCAAGGGTTAGGTATTCAAGGGTTCTACAGACAAGGGTTTGCCCTGTGCTATAGCTCTCTGATATACGTGCGGGGTCCAACAGTAGTACTCGACCCAATATCTCAAGGCACTAACTAAGGAGGATAGACCGTACCCTTAGCCGTACTACCCGACTACCCAGGTACTAGAGAATATCTTCCCGAGTGTTATTCTCAGTGACACTATAGTAGTCAGGCGGCCGATTGGTTTATCTAAAGAGGGCTTCAGGTAATCTAGGTCGATCCGTACACAGGTGTTGTCTGATGCACTACCACTTGAAGGGGTACCAACAGGGGTTACAAGGGTGGCCAACAGATGTGCGCTTAAGTACCACTTGTATTTCCTGCGTGTAATAATCCCTCAACCGCGGGTTTATGCGCGTAACGACAGATATTTGTGGCTTAAAGACACTGAAATACGTCTCTACCCTGAAAAAAAAAAATTAACCAACACTTTCTGCCAACGAAACTGCTCTGATACCACTTGTAATATACCAGATATAAAATGTATGCAGAACAGAAATAAAATGCTAAAAATGGCAAAATAACAGCAATATAACCAGAACAATCACCACAATAGCACTGAAATGATATAAGAACAACAACAGAAATAGCACTTTGATTCTGAAAGCAATGTTCACAGGCCTCTTCGAGGGGGCAACCTCCAGTTGAGCAGCGCTCTATTACAATATTATCCAAGCTAGGGTTCTCATACCCTCGACTCCTATTTATACTAAAAAAGAAGCATCTAAAGGAAGATCCTTCTAGAAGCGAAAGCTTCTATTAGGTCTTCTTACATCTTCCTTATTCTATTTTATTGAAAGGCCTTATTAATATTGACCTTTATTACATCCGAATGTATTGTTCTACCTATGTGCGGGTTAGGACCCTAACAAAGGGCGTATTCAAACTTTATACCTTCAGATCTGACAAAAATGGTCATACCTTGGGAAAACAAAAACCTTTTCGAGTGAAACTAAAAGCATTTCCAACTGAAAACAACGTTCTAGTCATAATGGAATGGTTCTCTTAGCCCAGAAATGCATAAAAATAGCAAAACCTAGAAATGCAGCAAAAGAGGATCAGGATCTCGATCTACAACAAGAGCATGTCTTCAAATGGGCTCTAATACCATGTTCAACAAAAAAAGGTAATCCAACATAGGACGAGCACCTTAAGCAACTGCTTACACAACCAGATCAAAGATCATAACACTAGTGTTTTAAAGTGGTTAAAACTTTCTAAGAGAAAAATAGTCCACGACCCCAACCAACGTAACAACTTGAGGAAATTTATTGATGCAAAAGAAAAAAATTGTACATAAGAGTTTCTCACAATCAATCATCAGCACATGAACCTCCATGCTCTTTGAATAGAGATCATGGACCAATCGGATGTTAAGCCACGGATCAATAGTTGTTAGTATCAAGGAGAATATCAACCATCAGAACACTCTATGTCTAGAACATATCATGACCATCGAATTACATAACTAGAAATGCATACGAAAGAAACACACTTTTACCTAAAGACATATTAGACCAAGTTGATCTTTACTAACTCCTAAGTGTCTAAATATCCTAACAAAAATTTATGAATTGCATTAAAGTATCAATCCAAGGTAATTTCGACATAAACAAGTAGTTATGAGTCAAGCATTGTTTAGTGATTTTGCTACACTAGGTAGCCCCACTTTCCCTCTTGTTTCCAAGGAGGATAAGAAATTTCATGCATGGAATAACCCTGTTAGATGGTGGGGAATGTATGGGGACAGAACAACAAAGATTCTTGGCTTATCATACAATTGTTATCTTCAATTGCTAGGTGCTCCATTATTGGAAGGAATTAGTTCACTTAAGTTTCATCAACAATTAAAAGGTACAAGCCCCCAGGGTGTAGGGCAGTCGGTGATGGAGTGTGTTGTTAAAGCACTTTGTTATGTGAACTCATCGGTTCGAAACCCTGACTTACCTTGTGTGTCGTGTATGAGGCATCGTGGGCTCACCTGGAAGTTATAATGGTAGCAGTCGGATAACACGACCACATGTCACACGACCACATGTCACACGAGTACATGTCCGACTAGTTATTGATTCTGCCAATCACAAAAAAAACAATTAAAAGGTACAAGCTTGCCTCTAAGAGAATAAAGAAACATGTTTATGTGCATACCAATCTTCACCTTTGTTTGAGGAAGGGCACCTAAGTATTTCGGGCAATCTATAGCATGATGGGATGAGTGGCAAGTATGCTTCACACAATGATGAGGATTGAGGTACTTCAACTTCACATATAGGCTTGATTGGCATACCTTTAGATGACACTAACTTTCAACCTAAGAGGGTTGGCTAGTGTTACCAATAATTCTTGCACTTAAGATGCTAAGTCCAAAGATCGCATGCAAGTCTAAAGGTAACTCAAGAGGGATGCCAATGTCACCACACAACCCTCTTCTCACTTTAGACCGGATTTCCTCTGGTACAAAGGGGGTATCCCTAGGGTTAGGATCACTAAGACAAACAATTAGCGCTCAAGGTGAAAATAAGAGTAGTTTTAGCAAAACAATTTTTTTATCATGTTATTAAGATTATTTTTTAAAGTGGTTAATGGGGAAAAGACTAGTGCAAAAGATCCAAAGGGCATATGGGGTCGATGAAGACTCTATGAGGGCTGAAAATGGATGATAAATGGAATCAATTACTGCTTTAATAACACACAGAAAATCTATAATGGTTGGAAATTGCAATAATGTAGGTCCTCTTGAGGTACTTTACTCGTACACATGCTTAATTAGTAAAGAGTGATTTCTTCCTACGCATAAAGACATTATGCAACCCTTCTTTTGAATGACAAATCGCAATGCCTTAAGTCTGAAAACAAAAACAGAAAGGAAAATTGATTGATAAAACCTTATTCAAGCTTCCTTTTCCAACAACTGACTGCCCTACTTGTGATCTTTATAGCAGCAGAATTTAGATAGTTTCTGGCATATATAAATCAGCAACACATAAAAGATTAATAGCCACACATTGATAAGAGAATTCACCAATCACATTGCCATAATAGAGGTTCAATACAAGCCAAATACCAAGAGTACAAGTGTCTCCTTAATCCATCAACAACTATTACAATAGGATGAGCCTCTCTCATATAGATTTCAAGGCTCAAAACCTCCTCAACAAAAAATAATAATATCCAAGGCAAAAACCCTTGATCTAAACTAGGAATACATAAAAAACTAATATTCACCAACTCAAGTGGACAAGTCAAACAATGCATAAAAGAACAATGGATAATTGGTAGTTATTCCACATGTCTCAATCTCCAACGAAATGCATCCATAGAGCTAGAACACCTCCTCAAAAATAGGTGGTTGACCATGTCAAATAGATCCAACATCTAGCCTCAAATCTCTCCAATAAATTGATCCAATAGCTAGCCTCAAAGAATGTGCAACAAATAACCTCCAAGTGGCATGTGCGGCTCCTCTAGGGAAGATGTCTCATCAATAAATATAGAGATGTGTGTCATAATGCCTCAAATGGTGGATTGGTCCTCAAGAAAGATAAGTGGAGCCTCATAAGTGAAAACAATATGCCAAAAATAACCTCAAAGAAGGATGGCTCCATCAAGTGGCTCAATCGCTCAATCTCCAAGGTGCAACTAACCCTCAAAATATGAGCAAATAGTTGGATCCATGGAGGGAAGGGATCAATCAATAATAAAAACCATTGTTGGAAAAAAGGCGTCTGAAAAAAATCGACAAGGGTCCAAAAGACAACTTCTCAGCAACATTGATGAAAAAATCGACAAAAATAGAGAAAGTGAAGAAAGCATTAAAAAATACAAAATAAATTCATATATTTCAATTTTTTAAACATGTAAACCAATTAAGACATCAATTAAACACATTGGCACATAAATATGGAAAAAACATCAATATATATGATGTAGTGGATGCCAAAACAAAAACGATACAACAAAGTCAATAGTAATTCCTAAACCCAAATAGTTGTCCAATCAAGGAGTCCTCAAAAGTGGACAACCAATACAAAATGACATCAAATATATAAATGTATCTCATCATTCATGAGCCATCTACAAGGACAAATCTAGCAGCTAGCTATCTAGCATCAAATCCCTCTCCCCCTTTTATGAGAAAAGGTCATGGCTCATTTGCCACTAGAAGGTCCTACATCATATGTCTGACACCGACTAGTGGGTGTAGTTGTATCAGACTATGTAGAAAGTGGTACCGATACTACCACATCATCCTCAATGTCAAAGTCCTCCTTTGCCCCCCACTCTTGCCGCTCCTCCCCTGCCCATTATTGTTACTACTACCCTCCTCCTCTTACCATGTAGGTGCCTCCTCCATAATAGGCGCCTCGTATTCCACCCTCCACTTAGACAATATGTTAATATTGTCCAAGGAAATTGCATCCACATCAGGCATCTTGTCCAATTGCCTCATCCACAATCAGAGATTGTAATGGATATATACCAAATCATTAAGACATGGGAAATCCAACCTACAAGAGGGTCATAATAAATTTAATGAGTCTTGAGGGTCATAAATTATCATAATTGTAATTGCTTAGTTGAAGTTATAACCTATTATGCTTCTTTGAGTGTATTTTTTCAAACACACTCCAATTGCACTCGCATCCTAAAGCGTTACAGGTTTGGCTAAGGACCTTACTGGCAAATTTCACCAGTAAACATCTAAAACAAATAATAATAATAAAAAAAGACTTAAATTATATTTCTTTACAATGGAAAATTGGAAATAACGAAAACATAATTCAACTTTCAAATAAAACACATAATTAAAATTTTGAATTCTAGTGGCTTACATAGCATCAAAATACTCCTTTCATTCATAGCATCAGCAAAGCCAAATAGTTCGTTGGCTTTCCGATACATCTACATCTTACAATTAATTGTTCTGCGAGCATCAACATCAAGTCCCATCGTCTAGAGACATGTCGGGAGCCCTTCCATCACCTCATCATCGAAATCAAAGTTGCATGAGTAAGCATAGGCGGGGTTGAGGAAAAGTGTTACTACAAGAATGGGTCGATCGAGCATCCAAATCCCTCAACTATCAATCAAATCCCAAATCCTCATGTCTTTATCATATCTGAGGGTACCATTGCCCACATAATAAGATTGAATAGCTTCTTTGGCCCTATCCATGGCCTCATACAAGTAGCCCATTGCAGGCCTATCCCCATCAACCAAGTGAAGAACCTTTAGAAAAGGTTCACTAATCGTGCACACTTATTTCACTCTTTCCCAAAAGGAATTGGTGTAAACTAGTTTAGCGATGGCTCCCCGATCCTCTCTTGTGCTAAATGCACAATCATGCCACTCATCACAAACAAACCTCTGCTTTAACTCAAACTAACATTGGAGCATATGTTGAAGAGAAATGAAGCTACTGGCAAAACATGTGATTGTAGGACACAACAACTCCTTGTTTCTTGTGAATCTCCTCAGGAGGCTAAGAACAAATACATGGTTTTATATGGATGTTGTGATGCTCTTAGCCTAAGCAATGAACTCCTTGATGAAGGATATTTTTCCCACATCCTCAAGCATCAAAACGATGCAATGGACAACACAGAGAATCTAGAACAATGTGGGGTGCCTCTCCATTAGCAACTTGCCAACAGCCACATAATTAGCTACATTATCTATTATGATTTGCACAACATGTTGCAAACCAATCTCTTGGATGAACCCATCCATCAACTCACACAACAATGTCACATCTTTAACATGCGTCGATGCATCAATGGATTTAATAAACATTATACCCCTAGGATAATGTACCAAGAAATTAAGAAGGGTCCTACCCTTCCCATTTGTCCAACCATCGGACATCAATGTGCATCCAGTGGCCTCCCATGACTTCTTTAGATCCTCTAATCTAGTGTCCATGTCATTCTTTTCCACTTGAAGAACTGGCCCCTGCAATTCCTCATAGGTAGGGAACTTATACCCTAGGCCAACAATAGCAATACCATCACACATTGGCTAGAAAAATGGATTGGTCTTTGTGATGCCCAAAGGTATATTGCTCCAGAAAAGACACCTCCTCACACCTTGTTTGCTTCTTGCTTCTCCATTTTTTTAACCACTAATCGGAAGGAAGGTTGTGCCCCATTTCTAGTACTTGGAACAAAAAAAGGTGAGGTCCTCACGAAAGGTGAATCCATGGAGTCCCTCTCACTACCCCAAGTCCCAAAACTACCTATGGTTCTTGAGGATCTAGCCACACCATTAGCAACAATTTTAGCTTTGGTGGCAACTGCCTCTTCCCTTTTTTATCCTTTTCATAAATAGCATCGTGAGCAACTCGCATAATCTCTGGGGTTGATGCACCAAAAATCCCAACATGATGCCCTAGGATTTTAGCCAAGTATTAGTGTGAATAGAGTTCTTTAGCTATCTAGTTATTTCATGGCTAGTTCTCCGCTTTAGCTCTCTTCACACTAGGTTAAGTTTACTTAGGGACTTTTTCACTTTATCCTATATTGGTTATGTTTTTAGTCTCTTGGGTGGTGGATCCTATATATACTCACCCGTCGCTCTCATATGGGCATCTCATTTTCATTGTATGCTTTGCATTCTCTTTAGTAGAATACAATTTATTCTTGCTTATTTCTGATTTCTAGATTTGCTTTCCTTCATTCATTTGCATTCTTAGGTGGCTTTTCAACCAAATCTTACATGGTATCAGAGTGGTTGTGCATTGTTGGTTAGCAATATTTTTAGAAATCTAAGTGTAGAGCTATTTTTTTCGAAGCACATGAGTATGCTCTTCTCTTGCATCCTCGGATGATCTGGAGAAAACACTAGTTTATACAAGGGTTCTTTTTTTGACTTGCCAGATGCAGGTTTTTTCAAAGCTTCTTGGAGACATTATTACCTCACCATTGAGTCTAGAATAGCTAAGATAGCTAGATTTGCCTTTCGTTTCGTCCCAGTTGGACACCAACAAGCAGATCTACCAGAGTTTGAAGTCGAAGGTTCATTGCTAGATCCAACAAGGAGCCACCATTTCGAAGCATTTCTAGTCAAATATAACCCTGTCATCGCGTTCAAAAGGCCTGAAAACCCTAAGATCGACTATCCATTTGTCGATTTTGGGTAAAGTTGTCCGAAGAGGCAAAAAAAAAAATTCCAAGGGAGTTATATGAACCCCAAGCTCGCACTTACAGTTGGCGGTTTCACTAAGTTTGGCGGAGGTTTCTATAGTTGGCAGCTTCACTAAGTTTGGCAGCAATTTCGCTAAATTTGGCAAAAATTTCTACAGTTGGCGGTTTCGCTGAGTTTGGCGACAGTTTCGCTAAATTTGGCAGAAGGTGAATTTTGCATTTCCTACTCCCTTCATGTTGGCAAGTTGGGTTTTGAGACAAACTTTACAAGCTCATATCTCTAGCTTTTGACCTCCTTTTCTCAAGCAATTTGTTTTCATTTGGGCTAGTTTTTTGTGCTCTCCGCACTGGTGCAAATAGATTTTGATTTTGGTGCATGGATTTTCCAGAATTTGCAAATTCACAAGTGACACCATGGAATTCTTGTTTTGAGAAATTCAAAGGCTCATATCTTTTGCATACGACCTCGAATCGAGGTGATTTTTTTTTGAAAGTGGACTTTTTGTGTACTTCGTAGTGGTGCTATTTATTTCACTTGGTATTGTGCCAAAATTGTACTTTTAGCACATAAACATTTTTTGAGGATTTGTAAAGGCATTGAAGTCAAGTCCACTCAGTATTCTCTTGCTAGTGGCAATTGTAACCGTTCTAAATATAAAGTGCCAAATCATTTTTCTTAGGGGAGGGGCTCTTTGATTGAGTGATTCGGGGGGGTCTCTTGTTGTGAGTGTTGATGATTGCAGCTTCGTGAGACATTCTTCAAGTCTTCTCCCTAGAGCAATGGGTTGGGTCGGCATGTGCCTTCTCCCTATCTTCTCCCCGATGGACTAAGCTGGGTCAACCTGAGATGGGTCTTCTCCTTGGTTATGCTGGGCTGGGTCGACTTGAGACGAGTCTTCTCCCCAGGTGGATGGTCTAGGTCGATCTGTGGGGATGCCCCTGATCTTCTCCCCATACCGGGCTGGGTCGACTTGGAGAACGCTCCTCTGAGACAAAGTTGATCCTGACACTTGTCAGAGTAGTGGCAAGTTGTTCTGGGGTGGCACCCAACGTCCCATGGGAGCAGACCATGTGGACATGTCACTTGGGAGTGGACCAAGTGGACACGTCATGCAAGAGAAGCCCTTGACGATGATGATGACTTGTTCTAGTGGGTTGTAGCCCCTAAAAGAGATGAGGACGTCCACACTGGGTGCAGCCATGTGTGACAAATTTTGATGCAACCTTTCACTATGATGCCCGGAGAAAAGAAGAAGCCCAACGTCTTGTGTAGAAGACCTAAATAGCTAAATTCGGCCCTTGATGAAGAGACACCTTTTGGACAGGACAAATTCACATTGGACTTGTATATATAGAGAGAGCTATCTCTCATTTTGGTCATATCACTTGGATCATTTTCTCTCTCTTGGATAGCGCTCTCTTGGACTATCTTTCTCTCTTGTGTAGTGCTAGCTTCTTGGAGTTCTAGAGCACTTCTTCTTTGGTTATGGTATTTTTCTTGGA
>ML787070.1:39677-73653 GCA_009831015.1 Picea engelmannii
GCATATATCAGTTGATTATAAATATATCCTTGGCAGAATTAATAGGATTGAGATGGCGACCAATTTTGTAATATTTCTCAAAGATCTTTGATAGTTATGTAAGAAGAAAGATCTCACATCTTGCTAAAATTATTTTATTAGTCGTGTCACTTTAGAGGCTAAATAAATTTGTGATAGTTTGGATTTATGTTATATATAAGTTCAACAATAATTTATTTAAATATAGATCTGTACATAATCAATCACTGAAGGAAGTGGTGAAACCCTAAAACCAATTCCCGCTCAAAGCTAGTGTCTGTGAGCTACTTCAACTTCTCTCTAAAGTTATGTTTGTCCAGCATCTCCTCAAGTGTTTCCTGCATGATTCAACTTGCAAATTCTACTATTTGCTAAAGTGTTTTGTTAGAGCCTTTCATCTCCGTTTGATGTGCAATACAATTCAATGAATATCAATTGTTTAGGTATTTTCTTGTTTCTTTCCTTATCAAGTTTTATAATTAAAATTTTAAAGTAGTTAATTATATGGCATCTTTGTTTTTAGATTATAATAGTGATTGGAGATCCTTTGGACTAATGTTCCCCTTTTCCCACCATTCTTCTACTCTATCGCATATTTTATTAGTTTGTAGTAATTTCAAGAAAAAAAATATAAAACTTTATGAGAAAGAATCCCAAGTAAATAATTGCACTCACAAAAATACAATATTTAATATTGTTATCCCAACTTTAATAAATATTTATAGGATAAACTTGTTAAGGTTTAAGTTATTATTAGAGTTCTTTGCATTTCACTAGATAACAATAGCATAAGATAGGATCACTAAGAAATACACAATCACAAGAGACACATCATTTATCTTGGGAAACCCTCATGGGGGAGAAAACCCAACAAAACTTCCTTATTATAGATAGTCAATACAATATCAAGAGATAACTCAAACAAATACAGAAAGTTCTCTCCCAAGAATGCGCCTCTCTCTCTCTCTCTCTCTCTCTCTCTCTCTCTCTCTCTCTCTCTCTCCAACTACAGCTCTGAAACTTGCTCCTCAATGAACAAGTATGTGTGTGTGTGTCTAAGTGAGGCACTAGCCTCCTTATTTATACAACTCTGGCACGTGTGGAGGTGTCTTTTCACTAGCAGGGCCGACTTCTCAATCTGGGTGGTTATAACCACCTTTAATATATTTTGGGGCCTCTTTAATATATTTTGGGGCCGACTTCTTATTATGCCTATTACAATTACATTTTGACCAATCCGCAAAAGGGGATTTGGTCTTTTACAATAGCCGACATGATCAATCCGCAATAGGGGATTGATCTAATGAATAATACAACAATAATAATTAGAATACACTTTGCAGTTACATTATTTCAACACTCCCCCTTAACAAGAAGGGTATTTTACAACAGCATCAGGCGAGAGAGAGAGGACAACATCATCAACAACATCAGGTGGGTGAGAGGATAGCATCATCAATATCATCTTGGAACATTGACTAGCATATCTATAAATTATCGGAAGTTTTTTTTCTCATCATCAACACAGCACAGAGGCTGGAGCAACATCAACACAGCATAGAGGCTGGAGCATCATCAACACAGCATGGAGTTGGAGTAGCATCATCATCCTCATCGACATGAGGTTAAGGTAACATCATCATCATCTTCAGCATTAAAGCTAAAATAATATCATCATCATCATCTTCAGCATTAAAGCTGAAATAATATCATCATCATCATCTTCAGCAAGGACTCAAGAGCTAAAGTGGCATCATCATCATCATCTTCAGCAAGAGGCTGAAGTGGCATCATCATCATCATCAATAACAACATAAGGCTGATACAACATCAAAAGCAACAATATCACATCATAAAGGCTGGCATCACAGCACGAGACTGGCGACACATCATCATAGCATGAGGTTGGCACATCATCATCATGAGGTTGTCATCACAACACTTAAGTTGGCACATCATCACAGCAATTAAGTTGACACACCACACAACAATTAAGCTGGAAAACACCACAGCAATTAAGCTGGAATCACAACACAACAATTAAGCTGGAATCACACTACTAGATTGGCTTTACGTCACAGCAATTAAGCTGGAAGCTTAGTACTAGGTTGGCTTTACGTCACAACAATTAAGCTAGAATCACACTACTAGACTGGCTTTATGTCACATCAATTAAGCTCGAAGCTCAGTACTAGGTTGGCTTTACGTCACAACAATTAAGCTGGAAGCACGGTACTAGATTGGCTTTACATCACAACAATTAAGCTGGAAGCACAGTGCTAGGCATATCTCAATACAATACTAGACTGGCTTTATGTCACAGCAATTAAGTTGGAAGCACAATGCTAGGCATATCTCAACACAATACTAGACTGGCTTTACGTCACGGCAATTAAGGTGGAAGCATAGTGCTAGGCATATCTGAACACAATACTAGACTAGCTTTACGTCACAACAATTAAGCTGGAAGCACAATACTAGGCATATCTCAACTCAATACTAGACTGGCTTTACGTCACAACAATTAAGTTGGAAGCACAGTACTAGGCATATCTCAACACAATACTACTCCCCCTTTCGAGGGAGGTCCTTTCGGATTATACCAAGCTTATCTCGAAAGTGCTCAAACTTTACACGAGATAGAGGCTTGGTCAACACATCGGCAACCTATTCATCTGTGCTAACATATTGGAGCTTTATGGCTCCTCTCAGCACCATGTCATGGATGTAATGATATCGGATCTCTATGTGCTTCGACTTGTCATGAGATACATGATTCTCTATCATCTTTATGCATCTCTAGTTGTCACATAGGATCGTGGTTGCTTCCATCTCTAGGTCGAATAGACCAATCAATAACTTACGAAGCCATATAGCTTCGCAGCTGGCAGAACACGCAACAATGTATTATGCTTCCGTTGTACTGAGAGAAATGTTGGATTGATTCCTACTCTGCCATGAGATCATGGTTGATCCCAAACTGAAACAACATCCTGAAGTGCTCTTCCTGCCAGAGACACTTCCAGCCCAATCTGAATCAGTGTATCCACTTAGTGTGGAATCATGGTCTCCATCATAGCTGAGACCACAATCTAATGTACCCTTAAGGTACCTCATCACATGTTTTGCAGCAACTAAGTGAACATGTCTGGGTTCTACAAGAAATTGATTCAAGGTGTTCACGACAAAACAAATGTCTGCTCTAGTGTTCGTTAGGTACATCAACGATCCAATGATATGTCTATATAGTGTGGCATCAATCAATTCTGACGAAGTGTCGACCAGTAGCTTCAGCTTCGCTTCCATGGGTGTATTCATGGACTTTCACTCCAACATGTCGAATCTCTTCAGGATTTCAACTGCATACTTCCCTTGGTTAAGGAAGATTCTCTCTGGACTCTGCCATACCTCAAGAACTAAGAAATAATGCATTAGGTCAAGGTCTTTCATCTCAAATTATGAAGCGAGCTTCTTTTTACATTCGGTGATGAGCTTTTCTTCTCTAGTTAAGAATAAGTCATCCGCATACAGCAACAACATCACCGACTCATCGTTCATAACCTTGAAGTAGAGGTTAGAATCCGCTTTACCCTTGGTAAAGCCCAAGCTCGTCAGAAAACTGTTTATCCTGCCATATCAAGCTCTAGGAGATTTCTTCAACACGTATAGATCCTTCTTCAACTGGCAGACATGAGTCTTTCTATCTTCAATCTTCAAATCATTTTTTCTCATTACATTGTACCAATCTAGTACACTTGCTCAGCTGCAACTCAATCTGCACAATCATGTGCTAGCTCTATGTGCTTTCTGCAAGGCACTATCTGTCTCACTGTCTGGGAGTATGTCCTCTACTCTTTCTTCAACTGTTCCTTCTGGAATCTGGGACTCTACACCTGCAGTTGCTCTGAGGCTGAGAATGACTGCTTCATTCTCACCGTGGCTGCTAAAATCTGAGAGTAACTCCTCTTATTCTATCACGACAACAGTTTCATTTGAAACTGAGAGTGGCTCAATAACTTATACTGAGGATAGTTCTTCTTATTTCATGGGGGTAACGCTATCATAGTCATTGTAGTCATGTCTCCATGACCCAACTAATGTATTGCACCAACTGCCACTCAATTTTTAAATATGGGGATTTCTCCCCCTGCATCTCATACTATATATGAATCATGGTTGTTTTGGTTGTCTTCATAAGTACTGGAACTATTTCTTCAATAAGTGTCTCGTCGTAGTCTTCTCCCTTTTGTTGGGAGAATCCTCTCGACATACATCAAGCTTTGTACATCTGCAACATGTTTGATCTGTATAGATCAATATTGGAAGTCAATATTGACTTCTCTTCTCACGGAAGAATCCATATCTTAGTCTTTCTGACTGGCTTCCTTCTCTGTCACTGAAACAAGTGAATCATCCTGGAGATTTCATATCTCCTAGGAGTCTCTGAAGTTATGATCTAGTCTTCTCACGGCATCTGTCTTCCAGTCCTGGAAGTTGTCTCTTCATTTGATCCTTTCTGAGATCAGGCTTGCTCTCGATTTCTTCTGAGTCTACAAGGACTTCATCAACTCTTACAGAGTATATCTAGTGTTGAATACCAAGTCTAGATGTGAAAGACAAAGTCAGGCTTCAAACGAGTTATGCTTCCCGTTCTAATGTTCGGTCCTCTTTGGAGCCTTCTACTCCTTTCAATCAATCTTCATATGAGATACTCTGAATCTCAAGAAATAGCTTCTTCTTCATCTTCTTTGGTACATGAGTGTCTATGGTCATGTACATAGTCTGCTTCATGTCTCATTTAATACGTTGCCTTCTGCAACCTTCACTATAGCTTCCTCAGGGTTATCACATGTGACCTAGAACGAGGTCAACAAAACAACAAGCAAGAATAATATCCTTTTGATAATAGTAGATAAAGCAATAGCACGAACAATCATCAAAGTAGCTCCTTTAGAGCTATCACTTGTAAATTGTCTAAAGCAAATATTAAAGGTAAGAGATACAATACGAAATGAGGTCAACACTCTTATAGTGTTGTGATCGAACATTCCTCCATGGCAACCTGGAACTAACACACGAGGTTTCTCCTAGAGGAGGTGTTAGTTATATCAGGCAAATGATTACATTAAGCATTTACCTCTATATGATCACATGTTACCAAATATAATACTTTTCAAAGACTATTATCTCAACTTGTCATGTGTAACTTTGAATCTTATCAACTTGATTAATCAAACCTAGGACCTGGAGCCTTGTCCTCAAGAATGAGTGCTTTCTTTTCTTCCAAGTGTCCTTCACTCAAGATGACGAGTGCTTTCTTCAACCTGTCTTTTGTACTAAGACAATATGCTATCTTGACAGAAGGTTGGGTTAGAGGATAAGCTCTATGATCTCAACTTTTAATCCGTCTAATACCTTGACTCAGATTTTGATCAAAGGTTAGAATGATGGTCATGCAACACTGATCAAAATAATGTCATAACAAAAAGATGCATATCAAAATAATCACACCTGGGTTGCATCATTCCTCTGAATGTGTTGGATCTATGACAAGAGATCCCTTCTCATGCAAATACCCTTTAAAGCTTAATCGTTTAAACATGTGTGAGTACATACCTCTGACGGTACTTGCAGGTAGAGGCACCATCTGGTAGCAGCGGTAATGATCACCAACTCTTTAAGAACTTCAAGAGTGACTGCAACTGCAATTGTAACTGATACTGCAACTGGTTCTGAGACTGCAACTGCAAATGCAACTTAGAGTTTTACGAGGAAACCCTAATTTTTCAAACTTCAAATTTTGAAATTCTGATCTAGGGGATAGATGCGTTGAGTTGAGGCGAGTAAGCTGGTGCAGTCAGATTTATGAAAAATCCAACTTTTACCCCCTCAAACTTGACCAGCGAATTTATGGACTGGTGCTTCTGGTTTTCTGGTACTGGTACTTTTGGTACTTCTGGTACTCTGGTTTTCTGGTACTTTGTGAAAACTAGGGTTTCACTTTCCGGGAGATCTAGCCACTGAAAAGTTGCGCTGAGGATGCCAAAGTGATCCTTGAGGAAGGGCACACTTTTCTAAATGGTTTTGGGGCTGAAATACTTCTTCAATAAAAACCCTTAATTTGCATGTACGACAACAGTGACATTTTTCACTTTCTCTTGTGAAAGATGTTCTCTTCAGCTTAGCTCTGAATCCATGTTAAGGTTTAAGCTATTATTAGAGTTCTTTGCATTTCACTAGATAACAATAGCATAAGGTAGGATCACTGAGAAGTACACAATCACAAGAGACACATCATTTATCCTGGGAAACCCTCGCGGGGGAGAAAACCCAACAAAACTTTCTTATTATAGATAGCCAATACAATGCCAAGAGATAGCTCAAATAAATACAGAAATTCCTCTCCCAAGAATGCGCCTCTCTCTCTCTCTTTCTTCTCCAACTGCAGCTTGGAAACTTGCTCCTCAATGAACAAGTGTGTGTGTGTGTGTGTGTGTGTGTAAGTGAGGCGCTAGCCTCCTTATTTATACAAATCTGGCACGTGTGGAGGTGTCTTTTCACTGGCAGGGCCGACTTCTCAATCTGGGTGGTTATAACCACCTTTAATATATTCTGGGGCCGACTTCTTATTATGCCTATTACAATTACGTTTTGACCAATCCGCAAAAGGGGATTTGGTCTTTTACAATAGCCGACATGATCAATCCGCAATAGGGGATTGATCTAATGAATAATACAACAATAATAATTAGAATACACTTTGCAATTACATTATTTCAACAAAACTAACCATAATATAAGAGTTTACATGTGGAAAATCTTGCTATTGTAAATATGTTGTTGATTAAATGTTCACTGACTTGTTCTTATAATTTGTTGAGAATAAATAAATTAAGGTTGTACACTTTATCATTTTAATAATCTCTAATCAAGGTTTTATCTTATAAAAATAGTTTTAGGCACACGCTAATCATAATTTAGAATTTGAAATTATAAAGTAATATAAGTTTCAATTCTAACTAGTCACTACAAAAAAAATAATTATAATAACCATGTTTAATTAAAGCTTCAAGGGTGGCAAGTGCGGGGGGTCTTCATGATCCCAGAGGGAATAAGATTCTTCATTGTGTGTGGGGGCTTAGGAATATGTTGAATAATCTTGTTGAGGCTTGTGCATTGTGGTGTGGGCTCTCCATTGTCAAAGAACATGGTCTCAAGTCCTTCTTAGTTTTCTAAGATTCCTTGTTGATTATTAAAGAAGTGATTACTCATGTGAATCCATGAGGGAACAAGTTAAATCCCATCACCTTATGAATAAAACAAGTTCTAGCTCACTTCAATCAAGTTTCCTTTCACCGCGTCAAAAGGGAATTGAACAGCTTGACAATAATTGGGCAAAGTTTTCCTCATCCTTAAATCTTGGAACCCTTTTAAAAAATGGGGGTAAAAGTTATTGCATAATTCCTTAGATTGTTTCATTATTGGATATTTATTGTTACTAATCTTCATTTTGCAGTCATCAATGTATAATAGTTGGATGAAGCTTTGAAAAAACGTCAAGAGTGGGCTCGCCTCACACTCACACATGGCCTAGCAATTCTCACTTGTGGATATTGAATGCGACATGATGACTCCCCTCACGAAATATGGGATATTTCTAGTCTAGTGCTACACCCCGAGGCAACCATTTTGTAGTATAGTTTAGGGGCTTCTTGGTCTGGAACCCAGTTGCATTCTTGACACTCTCATGGTGGGGTTGTTGGTATTTTGGAGGGGACATGATAAGTGTTATGGCAAGCAACGCCTATGGATAGTGGTGAAGGGACGTGACCAACTTGCAATGTTGGTTTTTTATTCTCTACCTCAAAGATATGACCAACCTTGTGTTGGTCTCCATGCTCTTCTCCGCTAGTTTTTACTTGTGTGTTCATTTTAATTATGCGCTCTAGTGCAATGAATTTGGGTCATTTAGTGAGCTTTTCCTTTATCAGTGGTTTGACTCTCGACCTCTTTGTCTGGCGCCTATTTTTCTAGTTATATGATCTGTAGCCACCCATTTCTCTTTTAGAGTGCCTTTGAATGGTTATCATTTGATAGGGGAAGTCCAAAAGGCCATGGATAGCAAGGATATCAAGGAAATAAAATAGGCTCTCCGCTGACACGAAGACATTATTCAAGCCAACAATAGTGCCTTACTAATTGTCTCCTCCAAGGTTACAGAGCTAGAACACGCTAATATATCTTAGAATGCCAATTTCACGAATCTCCTCCTCCTCCATAAACATAGAATTGACTTATTAGAGATTGAATGCAACAAACCTTGCTCTTTGGTCCTCTCATAGTGCATGGATTCTTTATCCTTTGCCTCCAACAATCACAACACCAAGTTTTTGAATCAAGCAGGGATAATAAAAGTTGAAATTGTATACCATAATCAAGTCCCAATGAAGATTGAAAGTGCAAGTCCTCCTCACTTCAGCAAGGGGTAGGAAGGACAAGAAAATATACACATCTGAAACATTGTGCATGTTCTTTAAAGTTATCTATTTTTTGGGGTCAATTAGTTAAGTAAGCTATTAGCATAAATACTTGGAACTCTTCTTTGGAAGAATACTTTGTGTCTTCATATGTAAATATAGATATATGTCTAGTTTTGTTGAAGTCATACAAACATGGGCAATGTAACCGTTTCTAACCTCAACGTAGCCAATCTTTTAAATTAATATAATTTAATTTTATGTTATGGTTAAAGAAAAAAAACTTTTAAATTTTATTTCCATATAAATCAAAGTTTATACATCAAATTGTGAAATATATATCATAGTTTAAAATTTAAATGGTGAAAAACACATTTAAAATTAATTAAAAAACAATTACATATTCTTATTTTTAACATTTCAAACAATTATCCACAACAAAATTGTAAAATTAAACCATTTAAAATCTTTTTTATATAAAACAAATATATGTAACTTAAATATATGTAACTTGTTAATTTAATTATAATATATTTCAAATATCATAATTACTACTCTCTAATGTGGAAGAATAATTTATGAAAGTATAAATGATCTTTATATTTGTTAATGATAAATTATATTTGATTACTACTTTAATATTAATTAAAAGTGCTAGAAGACTTTAAATATTGATTCAAATAATGTGAAATAATTATTATTTTTATATTAATTTTGACTATTATTTTATGAATATGTGAGTAGAGATTGAAATCACATAAACAATGTTTCAAATGTCAAAATGAATGATTATAGGTACATAATATTAAGCAATTTATAATTGTTTTGTATTTATTTATTTTATTCTTTGAATTGATTATAGGAGTAAATTCTGAAAAATGTCTTTCATTGGTTGCCCTAAGAAGGATAACAAACAATTATCAATTGTTGACGTATTTGGTATCTCATGGTATTTTAATCAACCATGTTATTTTCCAAATGAAATTGATGATCATCCACCTAAAAACAATGAATCTGGTACTATAGAGCTTGTTGAAGGGGAACAACCATCAAAGAAATGCAAAAGAACATTCAAATCTAAATGGAAGACAAGATTTCCATGGGTTTATGTTGTAAAAGCTTGTAATGGTAATGAAAGAATAAAATGTTTTTGGTGTGAAATTTAAGAGAGACACTCAATTTGCTAAAGAGGGAAGTAGCACTCTTCAAGCTAGTGGTCTAAATGGCCATGCATAATTAGAAGTTTATAAATCTTCTTTGCAAATTTTGGAGATAGAAACCAAATGAAGTAATCTTCCAATTACCAAACATGTAGAACTAATGGTAGATGCTCATAATGAAATAATTATATTAGTGATTGAAAACATGTATTTTGTTGCTAGACATGATTTACCTTTAGAAATTTACAAGTCAATTTGTGACTTGCATAGGTATAAATGCACTCTACACATGCCTCTGACAAACGAATACTATGTGTACACAAATACAACATGTGTAAAAGAGTTTCTTCAAGTAGCTAAGGAGGTATATTGGAAAAAGTTAAGAGATGGGATTTTCCATAGCTTGTTTTACTCAATTTTAGTTGATGAAAATATTGATCAAATTATGAAGCAACATTTGATTATTTATATTACATATTTGACAAATGAAGGAAGAGGTCAATATGTAACAAAATCTATATGCTTGCTTCAAATGAAGGATGAGATAGTTCAAGATATGTATGATGTTGTAAGAATTCTTTGTAAAGCCTTACTATTTTAGGACTCAAAAATAAATAAATGTTTTATATAATCTCCTACTAAAATGACTGAATTTAGTTTAAAATTTCTTTCGTTATTTTCTTATACTGAGAATAAACAACAACAACATATTAATGATAACAACATAATGAAAACAACAACAACATAGTAGCATATTAATGATAACAACATAATAACAACAACATAATGATGACAGACCAACTAGTAAAATACATACCTCCACCTGCAGATTTGGTTGATTCAGCCCCTGGTTCACTTGTTCTTGTGCTTGCCCAAACTGCCCAATTGAATATTAACCTCCCAGCCAACTAAAAAAACCCCTCCGGCTCCCTAGCTCCAGGAATCCTTGCGGTTTCCTAGCCCCCGAGCCCAAAGTTCTCAGCAACAATAGTGCCCTGTGAGAGTTCCCCAAAACAATTGTTCTTCCAATTTTCTCCCCTTCTCTATCTTTCAAAATTTCTCAAACAAAAATTAGATTCTCCTTCCAAGTCCTCCCCTTCTTCCTCATCCCCCTCTCTCAAATCCCCCTCATTAATTCCCCAACAACCTTATCCCCCCATTAATTACTTCACCAACCTTTTAATAATAAAATAATAAAAGACTCATTTAATATATTTTAATAATTAATTAAATTTAAATTAAAAACTATGATCAAAATTAATCAATTTGGGTTGTTACATACACTCACCGTTCAAGAAACTCCGTTCTGAAGTTAGAGTAATTTACAATACAAGGGTAACGACACATGATTCATACATCCACATCAAATAAACAACATCATCAATTTAAAACACTTATACATACTAGTGTACATGTGCAATGCATGCATGTCTAGCTAGCACATTCAAGACTCACACATGCACTAATGACAATAATTATCACTCCTAAAGTAATTCTTGCATGCGACCAATCCAATCAACAAGACCATTCATTTTATAAAAGATAGTAGACCAATTACATGTTTTCAAAATCCCTCAATTATAATAATTTAGCATAAGCAACATTCACTTAGATAATTGTAGTTCAGTTGAGCAAATATAAACATACATATATACATATTTAAAAAAAAAAATGAGGAAATCAATAAATTCCACCATAAGGCGAAAGCCTCACACAGTCTCAACTACTTCTAGTCATCCTTCCTCCCTAACTTACTTCCATCTTCCATCCTTATCCTTCCTCTGCTGGACTATCTTGGTGCGTCAACTATATTGACCTAACTCCAAATAGAACTCGTAAGCGGAAGTGTCAACTCTCTTGACCAAGCTTCCCTAGCAGGCAACTGACAGTCATCATCACACGTCTAGGGGAGCGTGAGCTAACATCGTCCTCCCATGACTCCAAGTTTCAGAGGATACACTGTGGGAAATACCTCCACCCCTCCTAATAGAACTAGGGTTAACACCCTACCATGGAACATACAATGGCATTGTGTTGCTGGGAATTTTGTCATCGTATATTCAGTTTTAGGCAGTCTTGCCACCTGAAAAACCTGCACTTGTCCACACTTCATAGCAATGCATTTGAACCAATATAATTTCACATACAAGATTCATACCATATTGTTTCATGGTCGATATTCATGACATCAACCTTTTATCATCATTATTCCTTGGCTATTTCATAGCCTATTGGCATGCAAATTAGTCTATAACACAAATCCATACATATCCATGCATTATCATTATGTAAATGCATTTATTCATAATCTCAATTCGGTATCCACATACCAACAACTTTAAATGTCAAAATTTTCAAGTTAGAAATAGATTGCATAATATCCATCATAATTCAAATAACATTAAACATTCATAGAATTGACATTCACATAGGTTCATATGTCTTAAAATTTCAAGTGTGTCATTAATAGTTTCATAGTGAATAGAAAATAAAGATGATTAGGCCTTAATTAATTCTAGTTGTCAAAGTCAAAAGGTGGCATTACATACACCCAACCTTCGGGAAAACATATTCCCAAGGTGGTCAAAAAAGTGAGGGATGATCTCTTCGTAAGGTCTATGGATTTTCCCAAGTAGCAAATCTTGGGCTATACTTGTCCCACTGTGCCTTAACTTGGTCTACCAGACGATTCCTGAGTTGTCGGACCCTACGGTCCAATATGTGTTACGGTTATACCGTAAAGGTTCTCGCGTTTGATACCTGCAATTCCTTCCAATTCAGTTTATGAGATTCGTCAGCAACATAATGACGTAGAACAGATACATGAAAAACATTATGAGTTTTATACAAGTGGGGTGGCAGTACAAGACAATAGGCAACTGGTCCAAGTCTCTCTTGGATTTTAAACGGTCCTATAAATTGAGGTGACAACTTTGTCCCCTTCCCGAACCGAATGGTACTCTTATTAGGCCTGAAACAAATGAAAACTTGATCTCCCACTTTATAACTTCGTTCAATCCTATGTGCATCGACATAACTTTTTTGTCTATCATGTGCTTCCTTTAGTCGCTGCCTAATCTGAATCACCTGCTCCTCCATCTCTTGAATCAATTCTAGCCCAACTTTCACTCGGTCTTCTAACCTTTCCCAACTCAACGGTATCATGCATGGCCTTCCATACAGAGCTTCATAGGGTGGCATTCCAATGGAGCTATGAAAACTTGTATTGTAGGCGAACTCTACCAAAGGTAGGTACTTCTCCCAATGGGTTTGATTATCCATAACATACATCCTAAGCATGTCTTCCATAACCTGATTTAATCTCTCAGTTTTCCCATCTGTTTCGAGATGATATGTTGTGCTTAAGTTCAACTGAGTTCCTAACGTTGACTTAAAACTTGTCCAAAACCTAGATGTGAATTGAGAGTCCCTATCTAAAATGATATTCTTGGGTAACCCGTGCAGATGGATGACTTCACTTATAAACACACGTGCCACATTAGTGACATCATAATTGTCTCTAACCGAAATAAAATGAGCACTCTTGGTCAACTTATCAACTATCACAAGAATGGCATTGTGTCTGTGCGATGTGAATGGCAATCCCACAACAAAATCCATAGAAATGACTTCCCAATTGGACATAGGAACATCATGTGGTTGTAGGAGACCTGTCGGGTGGTGGTGTTCAGCTTTCACTTGTTGAAACTCTAGGCACTTGATGACGAAATGGACTATATCACGCTTCATGCCTACCCAGAAGAAAATCTTCCTCATGTCTGCGTACATTTTCTTCACACCCGGATGTGCACAATAAAGTGTTGTATGGGCTTCCTTGAGTATGATGCTTCGAATATCCCCACCTTCGTGGATGTACATCCTTCCCTGATATCTTAATAATCCATTTGCTTCCAGGTTATATCCTTCATACTTTGGATCTAATTTCCTCCCACTCTGGAGGGTTGAAGTAACATTTAAATACCAACTATCTCCAATAAGTTTCCCCAAAACATGCTCCCTCATATTAACTTTTAAGGGTACCAAGGAGAAGATACGTGGTCTCCTGCTCAAGGCATCCACGACCACATTCTCCTTTCCTTTCATATATGAAATTCCAAAATCATACTCACTCCATCACCTCTACCTGGCATTGAGATCCCTTTAAGTGAAGAGATGCTTTAAGCTTTCATGGTTTGTTTTGAGCTCAAAGATTCGCCCCACTAGATAATGCCTCCAAAGCTTCAGATCTAGCATTACAACTGCCAAATCTAAATCATGAGTAGCGTAAAGCTCCTCATGTTGCTTCAACTTTCTTGATGCATACACTATCACTCCCCCATCCTGCATTAGCACGGCCGCCAATCCTTACTTCGAGGCATCCGTGCAGACTGTGAAGTCTTTTCCCATATCCGACACTCATAGAATTGGTGCACTGGTTAGTAATGATCCAGATGGATATCGGTGGCCACCCACCTTTTCCAACTGGCTCAAAACATTTTTCTGGCAATTTTGGCAATTTACTATTTTTAGCAGTTTTCACTTTCGGGGCTATTTTGAGGGCCTAAATGAAGGTTTTTCGGGATCAAGCTTTTCAATGATAGCCAAAGGCATGATTGAGCCCCCAAAATGAATTTTCTCGACAATACCTTTCCAACGGGCTATCATACGCCTAAAACAGAGATCGTATGCAAAAGTTACGACCCCGTGAAGTTAATGTACTAACTTACCCAAACGAGGCCCACATGACTTTTGGCGCTTCATCTCCTAGGGTTAGGTTTTTGGATGTCTAGGGTTTTTGGCATTCCTGTTTATTGTAAAAGGCCTTCAGAGCCTCATTGTAATCATCTTCTTGTGAATGAGTGCAGCCGTCACATCTCTTCTCAGAGATAAACCGCCACCATTCCAACAAGCTTGTTTTCGCTGCATTTTACAGTTTCAACTTATTTCATTATTGAATAGAAAACCAGTTTTACTGTATCTCTGTTATTTTGTGTTAAGAATCTATATTCATTTCATTCTGCTCATAAAATCTGGATCGGTGGTATCAGAGCGGTCTGCTCCTTGTCGTCTTAATGCATGTCCCCAACAAGGTCAGAGTACAAAGAGTTGGGTCTTGAGCTTGTTTCTCTTGAGGACAAAAGCTCTCGCATGCCCAAGTGACCTCTCATGGCAGGAGAAAAGAAAGATGACGGGACAAGAGATCCTTTCAAACTGTTGATTGAGGAAGCCCTCACACAACAGAGGAATGAGATGATGGATAGTTTCGTGCAAATCCTTCGACGGCTACCAACAGGTGACGCGTCTTCTTCAAGCAGAGGCGCCACCCCCTTAAGGTACAAATAAACTTCGATATTCCTATATTTGAAGGTTAGATAGATGCATATGTTGTAGACAAGTGGTTGAATTTGCTAGAAGGGTGTTTTTCTGTCCATAACTTCTCGAATAGAGAAAAGATTACTTTTGCACTCCTCAAAGCCATCCCCCATGTCAAAGATTGGTGGGAAACGTTCTGTGAGCAAAAGGAAATAGAGGAACCCTCATTATTTACAGTCACAGCCACCTGGGATTCCTTCAAGGGTGTTATTAAGGAACAATACTACCCTGTCAGAAGTTATGATGACTTATATACCAAATGGACCACACTGCGGCAAGAAAGAGACCAAGTAGTGCCAGATTTCACAAATATCTTCCATACCTTGCGCACCAAGCTGGGTATCAAATATTCAGAGCGACATCTGGTGCTCAAGTATCGCGGTGCTCTGCATAGATACATCCAAACCAAAATGGAATTTCTAGACATCTCATCCTTGGGCGCGGCCTACCAATATGCCATCAAAATCGAGTAGAAGCTCAAACAAAAGACACAACAATTTGGGCCTTGGAACCCCTCACAACAAAAGCCAGGAAAGGGCGTCCCCAACCCACATAACAAAGGACAGAGAAAAGATGGATAGTATCAGGACAACCAATCCAAGACACAAGCAAAGAAGGACACTGGAAAGACAAAGAAAGATATCGGGAAGTGGTGCGACTTCCATAAGAGCCCTTGGCATAACACTGTTGATTGTCGTTCAATGCAGTCGCTGGTGGTCGAAGTGAAAGCCTCTAAATCAGATGCAGATTCTGACTATGAGCCAGAACCAGAAAGGGGAAGATGGATCATTGACGCGGAACCCAGTGCCACCGTTGCTACCACCAAGCTCCATCCTGGTGAACCAGACGAGCTAAAAGAAGGAGAGCGCCTCTTACATTCGCAAATGTGGGTAAAAGGCACCCCACTACACTTCATCATTAATAGTGGTAGCCAGAAGAACCTCATCTATGTAGAGGTTGTCAAGCGGTTGGCCCTACCCACAACGCCTCACCCACAACCCTACACCATTAGATGGCTTCGCCAAGGAAGCAATCTCCGCGTCAGCCAACAGTGTTGACTGTCATAAGACATCAAGCCCTTCAAAGACGAGGTATTGTGTGATGTTTCTCCTCTCGAAGTTTGTGATGTTCTTTTGGGCCAACCTTATTTATGGAAATGTCATGTTGTATATGAGTCTAGGCCTCATAGTGTTATTATTACTTTGAACATGAAATTGTATAGGATACCTGAGGCAGTCCCACCTAGTGCTATTTCCTTGATCTCTGCTAAGCAATGCAGGAAGGTCATCTCTCAGACGGGGAAGTTGTCTTCTTCGTGATTCTCTCTCAGAATAAGCGAAAGATCACAACCACATCCAGGGTCTCTACGACCGACCTCTCCACACAACAGAAGCAAGTAGATAAGGTTGTGGAAGAATACTTAGATATCTTCTCCTCACCTATCGGGGTACCTCTGCACTGCTAGGTCAAGCACCCCATCGATCTAACCCTCTGTGCACCGCTTCCCAATGGGTCAATCTATCGTCGCTCTCTGTTAGAGAATGAGGAGATCAAGCGACAAATCCAAGAACTACTCCACAAGGGGCACATCCGTCCCAGCTCATCACCTTGCGAGAGCCCAATCATGCTAGTTTAGAAGAAAGATGGAACCTGGCGACTCTGCATTGATTACCGAGATCTGAATAAAATCACAGTCAGAAACCGGTACCCAATTCCCTGAATCGACGACCTCCTTGATCAATTCATGAGGGATAAATACTTCAGTAAGATTGATCTGAAGTCTGGCTACCACCAGGTCCCGATAGAACAGACAGATGTATGGAAGACTGCCTTCAAGTCAAAGGAAGACCTTTTTGAATGGTTGGTCATGCCCTTTGGTTTGACAAATGCTCTGACCACTTTCATGAGGATGATGGATGATATCCTGTGACCATTCACCAATAATTTTGTAGTGGTGTATCTGGATGACATTCTCATTTACAACAAGACTTGGGCCGAACACTTGCAGCATATTCAGGAGGTTCTGCACACCCTGCAACAACACAAGCTATATGACAACTTGGAAAAATGCTCCTTCGGCATGGACAAGGTCCATTACCTGGGATACATCATTGATCTACATGGTGTACATGTGGATCCAGCCAAGATCCAAGTCATCCGTGACTGGCCATCCCCAACCACACTCACTGAGCTTCAAAGCTTCTTAGGCCTTGCCAATTTCTACCACAGGTTTGTGTTGGGATTCTCCCATATTGCCTGGGCCCTCAACCAAATCACTAGGGGTGGTGGTAAGGCAAAATTTGCGTGGGGCCGGTCCCAACAACAAGCGTTCGATGATTTGAAGCAGTGCTTGTGCTCATCCCCAATACTTTCACTACCAGACCTGCAACATCCCTTTGAGATCGAGACAGATGCTTCAGACTATGTTGTGGGTGCCATTCTCACTCAGCACGGCCACCCCGTGGCCTATCATAGTGAGACACTATATGATGTTGTCCATAAGTACCCTACTTATGACAAAGAAATGTACTCCATTGTGCAAGCCTGCCGCCAGTGGAGACATTACATTCTTGGGAAGGAAACAGTCATCCACACTGATCATAAGCCACTGTAGTTTATGCAGACACAAGGAAAATTGCAGAATGACCGCCATCAAAAGTGGTCCACATACTTGCAACAATTCCACCTCAACATCAAGTATAAAACAAGAAGCACCAATTGCGTCGTTGATTGCCTCAGCATACCACCAGTCACGACACTCACCACGGTGCTAGACTCTTGAGGCCATGAGACCTCTGGATGGCCCCAACTCTATGAGACGGACCCAGACTTCGCCACCACCTACCAAATGTTGGGGGAAAACATAGTTGTCGATAATTTCTATCTTCAGGATGGGTTGTTGTATTGTCTAGGCCATATCTGTGTTCCATCAAGCGAGCGAGCGAAGCCGATCTGGGAAGCCCACTACAATCGGGTGGCAGGACACTTCGGCGTCAAAAATATAGTGGTGATGCTACAAAAAACATTTCTACTAGTCGAAACTCCAACAGGAGGTCATCAAGTATATCAGGTCCTGCACTACCTGCGCTATTGCCAAACCAACCACTAAGAAACAAGGCCTGTACACCCCTCTTCCTACTCATGACAGGCCATGGGAATCCATCTCAATGGACTACATGTCGGTTCTCCCATCCACCAAGCGGGGAAATGACTGTGTTTTTGTGGTTGTTGACCGCTTTTCTAAGATGGTGATTCTGGTTGCCTGCAAGAAGAGCATCACAACAGAGGCCACTGCCAAGCTCTTCTTTGAATGGGTCTGGGTACGTTTTGGACTCCCACAAACCATTGTCTCAGATAGGGACAGTCGATTTCTTAGCACATTCTGGTCGAGCCTCTGGTCATTGCTGGACACCAAGCTAACCAAATCCACGGCCTTCCACCCCTAGACAGATGGCCAAACCGAGGTCGTAAATCGAATGGTCGTGCATATCCTTCGCATGTATAATTCAAAGCACCCTCGCACATGGGTTGAGAGCCTTCCCTATTTCCAGCATAGCTACAACCGAGCCCTACATAGCTCAACCGACCATAGCCCCTTTCAGGTGGGGTTGGGATTCCAACCATTGGGTCCCATAGATGTTGCACTTCCCCTTGCGGTCACCTCGACCGACTCATGTCATGTTCCAACTGAAGTTGACAAAGCCACCTGGTTCATTGAGAGGATCCAACACATCTGCCAATAGGTTTAGGATATCCTAAAGAAGTCCAATGACAAGTACAAACAACGCCATGATCAATATCGGGTGCCACATAAGTTTCAGGTGGGAGATAAAGTTTGGTTGCACTTGCAGAAAGAACGCCTTATAGGACCCCATCGGAAGCTTTGCCCACTCCATTATGGGCCATACACCATCACCAAGGCCGTGGGGGATAATGCTTTTGAGCTCAACATTCCTCCTTTCCTTGGCCTGCACCCAATATTCAACATGGATCTCCTTCACCCTTATTTCCCACCATTATTTGACACCTCAGACGCAGCAGAACAACTGACACCAACATAGCTCAACCCTGACTGCATCCAATAGGCATCCAGTGATCAGATTGTGGACACACAGATCAAGGGGACTCGACAACAAAGGATCCAACTTTATTAAGTCGTCAAAGCAGGGCAGCTCCTGCACCAAGGCAAGTGGCTCACCCGGGGCCAAATTCAGTAGAAATTTCCTCATCTAATGGGGGAACTCAATGCAATGGAGACAATTGCTGCCTAAGGAGGGAGGATTGATCCAGATGGATATTGATGGCAACCCACCTTTTCCAACTGGCTCAAAACAATTTTCTGACAATTTTGGCAATTTACTATTTTTAGCAATTTTCACTTCCGGGGCCATTTTGAGGGCCTAAATGAAGGTTTTTCGGGATAGAGCTTCTCAATAATATACGAAGGTATGACTGATCCCCCAAAGTGAATCTCCTCGACGATACCTTTCCAACGGGCTATCATATGCCTAAAACGGAGATCGTATGCAAAAGTTATGACCCCAGGAAGTTAATGTACTAACTTACCCAAACGGGGCCCACATGACTTTTGGCGCTTCATCTCCTAGGGTTAGGTTTTTGGATGTCTAGGGTTTTTGACATTCCTGTTTATTGTAAAAGGCCTTCAGAGCCTCATTGTAATCATCTTCTTGCGTATGAGCGCAGCCGTCACATCTCTTCTCAGAGATACGCCGCCACCATTCCAACAAGCTTGTTTCCGCTGCATTTTACAGTTACAACTTATTTCATTATTGAATAGAAAACTAGTTTTACTGTATCTTTGCTATTTTGTGTTAAGAATCTGTTAATAATTTGTATTCATTTCGTTTTTCTCATAAAATCCGGATCAAGTAACATATTAAGCTCGATGAATGCAATATCACATTCTTTTGTCCATTCATACCTGACCCCCTTGCGTTGCAAGGTGGTGATGGGTTTTTCTATTTTAGAGAACCCTTCCACAAACCTCTGATAATAACCCACTAGCCCCATGAAGCTTCTTACATCATGATCATTTTTCAGCACCGACCATTCCATAATGGCATATACCTTTTCTAGGTCCACAGAGATTCCTTCACCGGAAATGATATGACCTAAATAGTGAATTTCTTTTTGGAAGAAAGAACACTTCGACAACTTGTCATATAATTTGTTCTCTCTAAGGCACAACAACACCACTCGTAAGTGTTCCCCATGTTCTCTTTTGTTCTTGGAATAGATGAGGATATCATCCAGAAAGACATGTACAAAGCGGTCTAAGTACTTTCATAATACACCGTTCATGAGGCTCATGAATACTGTTGGTGCATTGGTCAAACCAAAAGGTACTACAATGAACTCGTAATGCCCAAACCGAGTTCGAAAGGCAATTTTAGGAATATATCCTTCCTTAATCCTTAACTGGTGATACCCTGATCGTAGATCATTTTTTGAGAAAACTGTTTCTCCTTTCATCTGATCAAAGAGGTCATCTATCTGTGGCATTGGGTACCTATTTTTCACTGTAGCACGGTTCAAGTCCCTGTAATCTATACACAGTCGTAAGGAACCATCCTTCTTCTTCACAAAAATTACTGGTGCACCCAAAGGTGAGACATTGGGCCTTATTATCCCTAAGTCAAGTATTTCCTTCAACTGCATTTGCAACTCACAAAGTTCTGGCGCCGTCATCCTATACGGTGTCTTGGAAATTGGCTCTACACCGGGTTTTATCTCAATGGTAAAATCAAGCTCCCTCTCAGGAGGTAACCCTAGAAACTCTTTCGAAAAAACATCCTTAAACTCCGACAATATTGGATACTGATCCAGGGAGGGTCCTTTCCCTTCATTGACTACTTTCACTACATACAATCGACAACCTTGCCTCATGCAATGTTTAACCTTCATGGTCGAGATAAAGCATAGAGACACTTTCCTTTGTACATCATGTATCTCTACTGACCTACCTTCATCGTCAACACAAATCACCCTCTTCGTGAAACAATCTACCATAGCTCGATGGGATTTTAACCAGTCCATTCTGATGATTAGGTCATACGTCCCCAGAGCAGTGACGTACAACTACAACCTAGTAATACACACTCCCAACTCTATTAGACAATTATCGACGCTAGGTCCTACCGCTTGTTTTTACCCTGAAGCCATCTCGACTTGTTTAAATTCATCGTGCTTGTAGGTTGCCAACCCACACTTTTCTAATGCACAAGGTGAAATGAAACTATCTGTAGCACCAAAATCAAATAAAATCTTAACATTGACATGATTTAACATACATGATGACTCCACCATAGTGGATTGATGCTCTGCCTGGTGGTTATTGACCGCTACATAAATCTGGTGGCTACTACTCACTCTTCCCATCAGGGCCTTTCCTTCTTTATGCACAAATCTTGCTTGTGACTCTGGGAAGTCATGTTGGTAATGGGGTCCTCCACACCCCCAACAAGTACCATGAGATGGAACCTACGCACTACCCTTTGACGGTCTCTAAAATGAGTTCCTTCCCATGGAACCCCTGCCCCTACTTGCTGCTCCCTGAGAAGGTCGTGGACCTGCCTACGTCGTTGGTGATGAGTGGGATGATGCACTCATTGCCATTGAAACACCTAATGTAACTACTCTAGGAGCGAATCTATTGCCATAAGGAGGTGGCCTAGAGCTTCCTCCCCTGGAGAAGGTCCTAGGGGCCTTCCCCACGAATCCAAGATGTTGTGGAATGGTTGATCTCATACTTTCGTTTAAGCTCATATGCTCCTCTGCGTAACGAGCATTTTCAACTGCTCCAACAACTAACGATGCTTTCCACATCCGTACCATGGCTCTTATCTTAGGGCTTAACCTGTACACAAAACGTTCTGCCTGTCGTTGATCGGTATCCATGTATGCGACATATTTTACTAACTCCGTGTACCTGATCTCGTACTCTTCCATGGTCTTGTTTCCCTGAACTAGAGAATGAAATGCTCATACCTGTTGTTCCTCGTAGTACGCAGGCAAACATTTCCTCCAGAACCTTTTTTCAAAAGGCTCCCATGAGACGGTGTCTGGGGTAAGGTGCAACTGCCTCTCTAGGTTACCCCACCAGTTCAAAGAATTATCCCTCAACTGAAAGATCGTTATTTTCTCCTTTGATGTGGAAGCACAGTCTCTTAAGGTGAAACGTCGTGTCATTCCTTCCAACCATGCCTTCACACGTTCACTTGCATGACCCCCAACAAAATCTGGGAGTTTGATCTTATGTATTTATCTGGTGATGTCACCTGGTGGAGGCCCTCCCTCTAAGTCCCTCGATGCTTGAGGGTTACCCACTCCAGATGGTGGGGGTTCCACTTCGATATCTGCTGAGTGACATCCCTTTAATGTCTCATTAATAACCTCCAAAGAGCACAAAATGAGAGTTAATTCAAACGATGGTGGTGGCAGCACTGGCGTTGGCAGTCCTTGCGACAATGTCCCTCGGCCTCGATTTCCCCGAGTCCTAACCATGCTGAATAACTGAATCAACATCAAACCAATGCTTGTCAGGGGAGAGTTTAAGGCATTCCACATTCACTCAAACTTATACTTGCAAACATAGTGTTAGGAGTAAGTTTTTTTTTTTTTTTTACTTGTATGTAAATAAACATTACTCTCTTTAGGGTAAGTGGAAAAAGGTTGGGGTCGAAAGCCTCTAAGCTTGGTAACTTGTTCGGGTAAGTTGCTAACTCTCTTTCCTTGCTAGCTATGCTAGCATTGCGAGGTACTTGCCAATTATTGTTACTTACCTCCTTAAGTCCTTAGAAACTTGGAAACTAAATACAATGTAAATTAATTATTAAAACCCCAAACAACCCAATTTGATTGACATGTTGTGCACATAATGCTCCATTGTGGGCTCTTTTTCCATAGTTGTTCACAGTTTGCGCCCCTTATGAGCTCTAATGGCAGGATTTGGTACTCGGACTCCATGACTTGTGCGATGACTAAGGTGTTTGGTAGTACTTAATGTCAATGACTTAGAGTGGTGGGCTCGATGATCGAAATCCATAGTTTTAACATTTGGTGAAATCGATGACCAAACTTAGAAGCCCGGGCTAAGTGACTTGTGACCAAACTTAAGGTAAGTGGCATTGGGCTAAGTGACTTGTGACATTATCCCCATAACATCAGGCCCATCTATATGTACACTTTCATCTTTGTAATTTATTACCCATGCTAACACGTCATCTTTTACAATGCAATTACACCACATTAACCTTACTAAGTCACACTACATGTGTAAATTAATCTCTATCCAAGAAGAAAAGAAAATGGCCAAGGTCACGATTAAAACAAATCTCCTTGGACATAAAAAAAAAATCAAAGAGATGTCTTATGTCTTGCCATTAGTGTAGACATTAGCTCCAATTCTAGAGTAATGTCACTTAAGACATACTTTGTAATATACTTGTCTTGGCACTTGATATCGGTGATTTGTATGACATTTGGCGGCACATTGTTTGGGAGTTGACTAGGTACTTGATCACAATACGACTTAGGGATTGGGTTCGAAGCCTAACACATTTTTTTTAACTTATATATATAAAACTTTAGATTGTTTTAATTATTATAATTTTTTTTTAATAAAATTTAATAATTTTAAATGACCTTAATTAATTTAAAAATATATTATAAGAGAACAAAAAAATTCTGAATAAGGTTGGGCGAGGCCCACGTGCCCCCTTCCGCTCTCAAACCCTACCCCATCCCTTCTCACTCACACAACACACAATAATATGCCTGACCGCCTCTTCCTCTACAACTGTGGGCCGAGAGTTTGGCCCTGGCTCCACGACTGGTTGTCCGAAGGCGCGACCATGGCTGTGGAATTGTGCCCTATGGGTTCTCCTCCTCGTGGATTTGTATTGGACTTGAGCCAACAACTATGGAGAAGGGCATGGAATAAATGTGGTCTAAGCTTGCAGGCGACCGTGGAAGCTACCATCGTCAGGTGTGTGTGTGGGTACTAGTGGTTTCTCTGGTAGTCTTATATTTGAAGAGAAGTAGGTTTTCAAATCCTCTCCTCCTCGACAAGGTTAGGGATAGAGTGTGGTCATCTTCCTTCTCCTCCTCTGCCTTCTGCCTATGGTTGTCAAAGGGACCTGCGGTTCAACGTGGTATTTCTCCTCCATGGCGTGAAGACGATAAAGAGGTCATCAAGGTCATCACCAAAGAACCCCATGTGGCCGACACTCCTGAGAACTTTGCCACAATAGACTATGTTCTCTCCACTTTTTAGAATGATGGTGTGGTTTTTCATTACACAGATTATCAAGCTCTGCTCACTTATCTCCTGTCAAGGTATTTATTCTTCACATTACCATACGGGGAGGTCATCCATCTAAAACTGAAGGAGCATGAAATAGAAAGCGATCCTTCCACCAAAAATGCCAAGGTCATCCTGACCTTTCATGCTTACTCTCCATCTGCAGACATTTCTGCAGAAGTGGTGTTCGTCAACTATGGCACAAAAGGGGACTACTCCACTCTCAAAGACATGGGATTGGACGCTAAAGGTGCCATTGTTATCGCTAAACATGGAAAAATGTATAGAGGAGATATCGTAGAGATTGTTGCAGAAGCAGGAGCAATTGGAGTGCTTGTATATTCTGATCCTTGAGACGATGGTTTATGGTTTTCTTTATTATCAATAACATTTTGTGCTCTCTAGTCGTTCCATGTGGGTGGCGATGGCGATGAATAGCGATGGAGGCTTGGTTCTCGAGAAGGGATAGGCCACATTGTGAAGTAGGTATTGATATGAAATATCTCTTAGCGGTTTTCCCTGTAGATCCAACGAGAAGAAAAAAACCTTTGTTGTTTGCAGAGGAGAAGTTGTCATCGCTATGGGGAACTAACTAAATGAAGAGCTTTTCATATGTGGGTCTTTTTTTTTATTTTTTATTGTTGTTTCTGGTCCATAATGAATATTTCCGATGCATTTTTTTTGGTGGAAAAATAGAGTTTGGGTTTGAAAATAGTGTAGTTTGGATGGATCTGAATTTGCTTAAGGATCCAGTTTGGCTACAAAATGGTGCAGAACGGAGCTCTGTGTAGCAAAATGGAGGAACAATTTGTTTTTAGGTGGGGAACTAAGTTTTAAAAAAAATAGTTTTTGGGTGTTGAAATAAGGTGAGAAAATATTTTTGGGGATAGTAATGGGATTGATTAAACCGGGTATTAACTTAATAGACTGGAGGGGATTGGTTGTTTTGGATAGTGAAGTGATGGGTATTTTATGATTGGTTCAGAATTGGTTTTAACTTTTGATCAATAATGGTTCCATGATGAGCTCCCTGAGCAGGTTGGGAATTGGCTTTGGATCTATATGGATGAAGTTAGTTGGATTTGACTCTGATGAGGCATCCACCATGAGGGGTATTTTTGAAGGTTTATCTACTAATATTCGTCGAGGTGTTCCTCATTTATTAGATATCCGTTGCATAGCTCATAGAGATGCATTAGCAACAAATGATACTTCATCTAATTTTCTAGTGTTGCAATATATTGACAAATTTGCGAACAAATTTTATTCATGGCTTGGGAAATCTGCTAAAAGACATGGAGAATTGGAAGAGATAATGAAATCATTTCAAATTACTAAGTTAGAGGTGTTATAGATTCGTCATATTATGTGGATCTCTAGAGGCAAAATCATGGAAATACTTGTTAAACTTGTGCATGCTTTGTTAAAAGACTAGAAGTTAGGGACAAAAAATATATGAGTTGGCAACAATATTTCAAGAAAAAGTTTGCATCCATTTACTTGCATATATGCTCATTAATTTAAATACATTGAAGGAAGTTCCAAGAGGATCATTATGACATTACCTCTATTTGCACTACTTTAGATGTTAGTGTTAACATGATTTGTAAATTGTTTTTAGGCATATTTTGGGCAAGTGCAATGCACATATTCTCTTTCTTGATCAAAGTACTAGGAGGAACTCTTCTATTTGCAGATAGCACATGTATAGTACATTTACATCCATTGAGGTTTGAAAGTTTGTCAAAGATACAATGATCGGGGACACTAGATGGTTACATTCTTTTGGGAAAATGTTTTATTATGAAGGTGATTGAATCTCTAAATATGAGGTTCATAGATTTACCTATATTTAATGCTACTAAATTTTCCAGTGCTCATCATTATTGTGAAGAAATAGATGATATAAACTCTCAAACAAAAATATGGTTGAAATGTTTATGTGAAAAAACTAGTGTTGGGGACTCACCTATTGTGGATACTGCTAAATGTTTTGGTGTGATGAATGAATTTATTTGTACTATTTATAAATCATACTAAAAAAAACATATGTTTGGAGCATGGGTTCTATGTGGAAATGACCCTGAATGGTTTAAAGGCTTTCCCTATTTGATGCAGTAATGGCAAGTTATTCTTGTTACTCCAACAAGTGCGACAATGTGTGAAAGAGGCTTCCCAAAATTAAACATGATAAAAAATGATGGTAGATCAAGACTTTCAATGGATACATTGGATATTTTAATGTTTCTCTCTCTCAGTGCACCTAATGTTATAAATGCAATAGATTGGAATGTTATTTATGATGTATGGAAACAAATGAAAGCTAGAAATCATCTTCCACTAGGCAAATAGGTTCATGTTTTCAATGATGCAAGATCAAATACTTTTAAATAATATTAAATGAATGGAAGAAATATATGTTTGCTTATTTTTTTTTATTAGAATGTGTTCATTGATGTCAAATAACTATAATTTTGTGGATATTATGAATTCAAAATAAAATTTTATTTATTTATTCGATTTTATTGAAATTTTATAATTTTTTCATGTAACCATTGCTTATTTTTTAAAGATTGTAAAGATTTGGAAGGACAATGTTTTATTTTTGCATTTTTTTATGAAAGGTTTGCTTTATTTACACTTGTCTATTGAAGTATAATAGTTTTTATAACTTTTCCTCCTTGAAGGGTTGGATGATTATATGCTCTTCAAATGAAAATTAAGATCAACCTTTCAAATTTGATCATAGCTCAGGGACTTTGTACCAGGTTGTCAAAATTAGTTTGGTTGTAGAGGGAGATTGTGAAAAAAATTATGCCAATGTATTCAAAATCAAGAATCAATTTGAATTTTCAAAATTGAAAATTTATTTTTAAATTCTTCAAAATTAATATTTGAAATTGGTATGGCTATGTCATGGATATGAGAAGTTTTGTTCAACAACTTTAATTTATTGAAAATTGAAGCAAAATGGGTTAAATTTGAAGGATGGATGCCCCACCATCTATCCTATGGACGATAAGGACTATGGGATGTAGGAATTTTGATTAGATTTGCAATTGGTATGGTTATCCACGACGTACACAATAGTTGATATGTTCATTGATTGTAGTAATTGTTGATGTACGATTCTCTTGCTATGCCTTAGACATCTTTTTCATGAAGTCTCTCTTGTCTGTCTCGAGTTGACTTGTAGGATTTGCAAGCCATGAAACCACTAAGTGAAACCATCAACACCATAGTCAATGCTGAGAGTAACACCAATACAATCCATATCCCTAATGGCACGTTATTCTAAAAAAATAACAAATCAAGATGAAACCTTGCCATTCACAAATAGAATTGGCTTGTATTCTCAAAGACTCCAATTTCAAAAATAATAAAGGAACTAAATTCATTCTTAAATACTCCAATTTCATAATAACTAAATCATACAAAAATTTGGGGAGTGTAACTCCAAAACCTACACTCAAAGAGATAAAGCTCTAAAGCACAACTGCAACCCTAGGGGAACTCAAAAGGGTTGTCCAATGTCACCATAACAACACCTCCCCTCTCTTTATGCCAACTCTCTTTTGACACAAGGGGGAATCCCTAAAGCATAAGATAAACTTTTGATTAAATGGATGGTGGACCAAGACAAGTACTAATCTATTTGGGAAAAACGGAGTCGAAGTCTAGATTCAAGAAGATTCGAAATATTAATGAAATGTGACATGACTATGCTATTATAAGAATGCTATAATAAACCATGTGGACTAGTTTAAAGTGCTTAAATTAATATGAGGGCACTTCCAAAGGTGCACCTCTTCAACCAACAAAAAAATACTATAGTAAAGGTGTGTTTAATCATGAACAACAAAAGATAGTGGCAACGCCTCAAAAATAGAAATGAAGGCAACACAAACTTATTAATTAATAAATAACAAAACAACAAGAGATAAAGGAGGGCTTCATCTCAACCTTATCCCTTCTTTTGGAGCACAACTACTTTTCAATAAAGTCTCTTACAACATATTTTACGCATAATTCCAACAATCAAATTCAACCCTATGAGATGAGAAACAATTAACATCACATTCACCTAAGTTGGGAGGGGATCTCCCCAATACTCCAACCATGCACCACAAATGAGAGAGTTTCTCTTTATATAAAGTTTATCTCAATCTCTCCTACAATAAAATAATAATAAGTGGAATCTAGATCCACTATTTTTTTCAAGATAAAATATTAATTTACATAAGCAAGTCAAAAATTTCCTCTAAGTTGGGAATTTCATCTTGGAAACTTTAATGGCCTTGTAAAATATGTTAAAGGCTCCTTTGCTACCGTGTGCCATCTCTTCATGAGGGTGGTGGCCTTGTAAAATATGTTAAAGGCTCCTTTGCTACCGTGTGCCATTTCTTCATGAGGGTGCTCCCTTGAGGATGAATTTTTCACCAAGTCTATAGGGATTTTCTACCATGTGTCCTATTTTCTAGCTCGAGCACTCTTCAAAATGTCCACATAATAACAACAATAGTAATCTATATGAGGGGGTGCTCCTCAAAATGGGTCATTTTCATCATTTGACTATGTATGAGGGCTTATTATGTTCATTTTCCTTGGAACACTCCTCTAAATAAATAACCACTCCCATTAAAGTAATACTAAATACTAAGTCAAGGGTGGGGAGTAATCTTCAAGGTAGGGAACTACTTCTCATTAATGCCATGTGTTCTCCTTAAAGATAGGGTGCTCCTCCAATGTGGAGCATTTGATAACCAACTTTCCATAAATACGTTATTCAAAACATAAATGATGGAGTGCTCCTCTTTTTAATGCATGTGCTTATTTAATATGCCATAATACAACCTCCACTAAGCCCCTTGGGTGATGGGCACTTCTTTCAAGAGGAGACTTCAATGATGTTTTAGGGTCTCATATGCATGTGTCTAAACCAACAATGCCTTCTTATAAAATAAATGGAAATCTCACCAAGACATCACTAAAAATAACATGGAAACTTCCTCTACAAAGAGAACTTCTTCTTGGCATGAATTTAGGCACCACATTTGAACAATCAACCAAGCCTCTCTTACAACTAGGTGCTAATCTTCATATTGTTGTGTTAAGCTTTAGGCACTTAACTCATGAATGTGTAGGTAAAGAAGTATTATTTTTTTTTTTTATGATCCTTCTAGAATTAAATTGCATCGAAAGTTTTGAAGGATGGACATCAATATTACTAACTATGAAAACCTTTATTCTATTGTTTTTACCAGTTCCATCACCTAAGGTCAAATAGAGTTTCCACTCATGACTTATAACCCTATTTTCATTAGCTGAAGGTCAACTTTTTTGCATGTCTTAGTAGACCTAGCCTTACCCAAATTCTGCATCATGAATCTTGTTCTTATTGGAAATCTAATCCGTTAAGGTTATGTATTATTCACTTGAGAAGGAATATGAAAAATCACAAGTGAATAGGAACTATCATAGGGAGTCCAAGAGACCTATTGGAAGACGAATCAAAAGGTCATAAATCATGTATTTATATGTGTATCATATTAATAAACAATATATCACATTGATCTCTATTCTAGTGTATTCTAACAATGGTATCAGAGCCACAGATTTGTGGCCCTCAACCTGGGTGCTCCTTCCACTCTACCTATCATTTTCGGTGACTGGGAGACATCGAGGATAGAGTGCATCATAATCTACTCGTTGTTGCAAGTCCAGTCATAGAAAAGAGAGAGTGTGAAATAATTGAAGACTTTCTTTCTATCGAGAAGGAAATTGTTGAGCGAAAGTTGATCTCTGAAGCATATTCCTATCAAGTTGGTGCTAGGAGGAGGACGTAAAGGAATCTCATGAACCTCCCGACACAAGGAAAATGATATTGTTGCACTCTTCTTCCTCTAGGGTTTGCGTGGAGATTGAGTGGGGTGGGATTGGATCCTGTGATTCTTCATACCAAGATGACAGTGAAGGGGTTGTGACTTTGAACAGAACCCTAGAGTAAAATAATATATAACAAACACTTCGACCTATTAAAGAAGGGTCATTTGTTGTTTATGGTTTCCACTATTGAGCTCAATGTAGCGGGCTGCCCATGCTTTCACCAGGGTATTCTTGGAGCCCACCATGGGATGCATGCAGGATGGTTTCTTTGTTGTGTTTGTTGTGTTTTATGGATGCTATATCACTGTAGCAGTACTCAAGGTTATTTCCCCCAACATACTTCTTCGATAATTGTTCTCAAAATGCTCCATCACCATAGAAATACTCTAAGATCTCTTTCCAATAATTTCCCCTTGATAGTTGATACAATAGTGTATATAATAGTCGACATAACATATTTGAGGAAGCGGATTTAAGCCCGACATATTCCTCTGTGACATGGATGTGATATTTATGGTTTCCTACCATGGTCATTAAAGTTTTATAATCAAATAAGATTTTCTTGCTCGGTGATGAAGACCATAGAGATCGACAGACTCAAAACATCAATGACACATTCAATCCTGAAGATCAATTCAACTCCAGAATCAAGAATAATTGAAACTTGCAAATAGTCTTTTTATTCTCAAGACAAAATTGAATTTCTCTAGCTTGAATCACAAATCCAACAAGAAGAAATCCAACAAAAGAATCAATGTTTTGAACTAGTCCTTGTTCAAAAAAATTCTCTTTTTGAATTTGAGAATGATTCCTATCAACAACCAACACATGATCAAATCAGTGACACCACTTCTTAAGTAGATTCAAAGGAAGATGAAGTTTGTCATAAACAATTTTCACTTTCACTTTCCAAGCACATCATCAGACCTTGGGAATAAATCATCAACAACAAGCACATAACAAGTCTTTGATACAAAATGGAAGTGACCTTTCACATTCCAAATTATTCCAAACCAATCTAGTTCTAGAGTGTTGGATTCCTTCAAGAAAATCCGTCTTCACCTACTCCAGTTCAAGATCAAATTCCTAAATGCCAACATTGCCATTGAGTTGGCCACATGGAGGATAAGTGTTTTGATCTTCATCCTTGTGAACATTGTGGACAACATAATCATCCTTCAAATAGACGTTCCAAACGTAACAAACATGCAAGTGTAAACAATCAATATGGGAGGATCACTTCTTGGCAATAGTCATCAACAACCAAGAAGATATATTGTTCATACCAAAGAATTCATTCTCGAGTATTGACACATCTTGTAGTGGAAATATTTTCATATTCTCACCTTGTCTTTGATAAGGGGAATAATATTAGTGATTGACAGTCGGGCTTCAAGTTTCGAAGCCCTGGCAATCAAGTAAGATCAAGCGAGCCAGAGTCAGAGCCACATTCCATCAGCATGATTTGGTTTGTGGTCTTCCTCAAACCACCATTTAGTAGAATACATCACCTTCTGCTAGCCATTTGGTTTGTGGTCTTCTTTAAACCACCATTTGGTAGAAGACATTATATTTTGCTAGCCATTTCGTTTATGGTCTTCCTTATACCATCATTTAGTAGAAGACATCAAATTATGCTATCCATTTGGTTTGTGGTCTTCCTTAAACCACCATTTAATATAAGACATCAACTTGTACTAACCATTTGGTTTGTGGTCATCCCAAAACCACTAGATTCAGAGAGCACATTCATCCATTGGCAGTTGTCCACTTCCAGATTGAAACTCTCTTCTTGGACTCGCATACACCCCTTCATATTAAGGGAGGGGATGTTGCAAACCTAATTTGTTAGGTTTATGTATTATTCACTTGAGAAGGAATATGAATAGTCCCAAGTGAATATGAATTACCGAGAGTCCAAGAGACCTCTTGGAAGATGAATCCAAAGGTCATAGATCATGTATTTATATGTGTATCATATTGATAAAAAATATGTCACGTTAATCTCCATTATGTTGTATCCTAACAATTCTTTACTCTAAAAATAAGCTACACGAGTTATGCTTTAGATATGGAAATTTACTACATGAAGTATGATATACTCTCAACACAAGATAAATTTCTAAAACAACGAAGACAAAGCATCTCGATCAAGTGCACCTCCAATACTTAGATACACTAGCATGAAATCATAGGATAATGCCAAGATCTGTAGTTCGTATTCATCACATTAAGCCTGTTATTAAAACAACACCTATATATGTCTCAATATAGGTTAGGCATGTGTCCTCCCCATTTATCACATATGTAGAGATCAACTGGATCATACAAAAACAAAGGATCTTGTCCACTTCTGCCTAATAGAAATATCCTCCAAATTAGTCTTTGAAATAGTACGTGAAATGTGTGCTCCATTGCTTGTTTTGAGGATTTAAAAGAGCACCTAGCTAACATGTTGATTTCAATCACAAAGACATCCTCAACTATTGTTGTAACTACCATTTGGAAATGCTAACTCATCCTCATTTGTAGTAACTCCTAACATATGCTTCTAACAATTTCAATGTACTAGTTCACATCCTTTATTCAACAATAAGAATCAACATCCTTACTCTATGCTAGTCATTTCTAAGGAATCCACGAGAATAGTTTCCTAGGAATTTTCAAGCCTCTCACTATTGTGGGTAATACATGTTGATTTTAAAATAACCTCCAATGTATGTTGGAAAAGACGTTCAAATATGATGGAAATTGCCTCAACAACTATGCCAAAAAGTTGCTATTAGAATATTGTCTCCATAAATCTAAAATGGCTCTGCATTTTGGGTGGTAACAACTGGCTCCATATGGGACTTACTCTCTTCAAAGAGTGTAAGATAACTCTATATTATCTATTGTACCTACTAAAATTGCCACAAAAATGAGAAATAGTGGTAGGATGGATCCAAATTTCACATCTCCTAACCCCCCACTACAAACAATCCAAGATGTTCTTGTTCTAGATGCAAGGGTTTTTAAAAATGGATTTACACAAAACAACACAAGCCAAGATGCTAAAGTGACCATAACAAAATGAAAACTAATGCTCACAAAATCAAGCTTATTCTTCCTACCCTACTCGAACATAGGAAGATGCAAATTCTAGGTAAAATCATAGAGCCAATGCAACCACAATATCATCTCATCAAGGACGTGATATTTCCCTTTATGTTTGGCCACAAACTAGTATAAGGTTGCATCAAGAATTAAGTAATCATAATTTGGAATATCCATAATGGGATGGTTGGAAATGGAAGTAAGCTTCTTAAAATCGATGAAAATACCAAGATCACACCAAGGTCAGTACGTGCCACTACAAGCTTGCTCTATTCAATATTAGAGAGGGCTGATATAACCTCCATCATGCAAATATGGCAGCCTATCGTCAAGTCATGAATCACCTACATGCTCTAAACTCCATCATCTATAGAAGTCATATGTTATACCCTCGAGTAACAAGAGTTTAGGTGGCTCCAAAAAATATCTAAAACAAATTTGTTGCCCCTCTTTTCTACCTTCTATTAAACATACAAATGAAGTATGAAAACAATCAAATATTATAATGCCCCATATTTTGACCTTAGGTAGTTAGAACATTGTTGTTTACTAATCTTAATAATTCAAAGTTTAGCATTTGTTTGGAGTCAGTTAGACTTGGTTAGACATTGAGATGTGTACCTCTAGACCTATTTGTATGTTAC